>BROG01000049.1:677500-875000 GCA_030159075.1 Atrina japonica | reverse complement strand
ACAGGAAAATAGTTTCAGTAGTGTGTCCATTGGTTTTACAAAATAGGACCCCCCCAAAAAAAAAAAACCAAAAAACAAATGCGGCCAGTCTAGTACCTTAGAAACATCGGTCGGAGAGAGAGAGAGAAAGAGAGAGAGAGAGAGAGAGAGAGAGAGAGAGAGAGAGAGAGAGAGAGAGAGAGAGAGAGAGAGACACACACACAGAGAGAGACACAGAGAGAGAGAGAGACAGAGAGAGCAAAAATGTTCTAAATGTAAACTTTATTTTAGACTTTATTTGCTGATCGACATGAAATCTGCAATTCGCAGGTGAATGTCGATATGTGCAGAATACTAATAAACAATGCAAGCTATGTATGCATAGTTTTATCTCTATTCTTATTTTGCCGGAATATATATATGTGTATAAACATGTATATATATATATATATATATATATATATATATATATATATATATATATATATATATATATATATATATATACATATATACATGTATTTAGACATACATGCATATAGATAGATAATATAAGCACATATAAAGAAAGCTATACAATAATTTAGATAGGTAGGTGGGAGGGGTCGAGATATATATATAATATATATATATCTAGAATAGCTATACAATATATATATATATATATATATATATATAGAGGGTATATATATATATATATATATATATATATATATATATATATATATATATATTTATAGAGAGAGATAGATAGATAGATGTATATATATATATATATATCTGTCGTTCAGTTGTTACCTTGATCTATTATTGATCACAGTGATTCCGATCATTGACTTTCTGTTTGTATTATTTTCTGTTTGTTTTATATACCACAAACAGACGATAATTCAACAAGAAACAAGACCTGTCATTCCCTCTCTTCAGAGTGACGCGGCGCCGTAAGTGTACTTTTCTTTATTGCGCTTCTCATAATATATGACACCGTGTGATGGAATTGAATATAATTGTCTTAAATTTATGAGAGCAGGGCAAGATTTTGACGCCCCAGATGATTCCCTGTCAATGAGAGCATGAATATATAATATATTTTTATGTTTATAATTGTAATGAATTCGTAATATCCCAGTATCTTAGTTAGCACTCTACACAGAACAGAGATTATTTTTTCGTCGTTCTTCATGACAGTCTAGCCGTTATTTATAATGCGGACAACCTATAAAACCACATGGTAATGTTCATTTATTTATTATGCCGAAGAAGCATTGAATGAAACCTCAAGATGTTACAGTATCGAAGTTATTGTCAAAAGTTTTGATTTATCTGGCCCTCTTCCTTCTTTTTATCCATTTAATCCGATTTAAGTTATAGACACAGCGTAAATCGACATTTATGCACTTACTTTATGCGCGCCTTTAGATCGACACTCGTTTTAAGAAGTTTGTAGTACATAAGTCCGAACATAAACGACAAATAGCCGTGGGAAATCCTTGATATTATTTAGGGTTTTCTTGTGTGAAGATTTCCATTTCCGTTTTAATATTTTATGTCGCAGCACCCGACACGGTAGACAGTAAACTCCGGAACCATGCTATTATGTGTTTGCTGCACATGATCTCGCGCGTAATATCTAAATTTGATTTTCGCTCAAACTTAATATGTTTCTTGTACAATACTCGATGATTTGAACATGCTAAAAATATCGACCAAAAACAATATAAATAACGAAAATGTCTGCAACCCGACTGCCACCTTGCTTCATGAGGGGTCTAGGCCTTACGAAGTTTATATTTTCTCTGTTCGATTGTTATTTTACATTCTGCCAATATTCACTTATATGCATATGCCATCAGCTTTACGCGAAGTGCTACAAATTTTGGCTTTTGCCATGGATCAACGCCATTGCAGTGAGAGTTCGTTTACTTGCCACACGCTTTCCGCTACACGTGACCTCGGAGTTTAGTCTTATCCGAAAGACTCATGGCTTTCACTTCGTATGCCGAGCGCCTAGCGAAGGAACAGTCACTACCATTTTTGAAAGTCATTGGTACGACCCGGTACTGGGTATCGGACCCGGTATATTCCGTTTCCGAGGAAAACGCTTTACCTCTAGATCACCACTTGTGGTGCGAAGTTTATGTCAGAAAATCCACCAGTCGTCTTAAGGCTAGTTTCACTAAAGGTCGTTACTTTACCAGAAAATGTAGACGTAACTTTAGACGTAAGTTGCGATTTTATTAACGTACGTAGTTTCAGTTTCGATAAAGGTCGTAAACGTAAGCTTACATACGATATGGGATTAGTAGTGCTTTGCAGTAGACTTATGTGTAAGTTATTACGTAGACAAAAGATATGAATACGTCTACATTTACTTCTACGTATAAAATTACGATCTTAAAGGGGCATTAGCTGTGTTATTTTTTTTTCAAACATTTTCTTTCCCTGTAGACTTCTTAGATTCATACTACAACAACAAAAAGGAGATACACATAGGCGTAAAAATTCTTAAATTCCAATATTTTTTGTTGCCCAGGGAACCCAGTTTGGCAATTCTTCACTTGCAATAGATTAATTCAACCATTCTACATTAAATGTATTTGTATATCACACTGGACCTGACCTTTTTTCACGAAATAAATAGGAATGTACGATTTTTTTATGTAGTTCTGATTTGTTTGTTTGTTATTCATGGTTGTTTAACGTCCCACTCAAGAATATTCCACTCATATGGAGACGTTAACAAATGCTAGTGAAGGGCTTCAAATTCTGGCCTATGCCTATACAATTAGACATACTTTATGATATAAAAGAATGGATACAATTTTACGAAATTCGTCCAACACTTTGAAGTGTCTGTCATAATTTTTGGGGGTTTTCTCGTTTTATATAAACTGGTTTGTTTGATTTAATATCTCGCGCTTTAACTGGACACGAAACAAATTTGAACGCAATCTGCAATCCAAAATACATTGTAAATAAACTAGTTTGATGATTTGAGACAATCATATATATATATATATATGTATATATATATACTAGTTTGATGATATATATATATATATATATATATATATATATATATATATATATATATATATATATATATATATAATACAATCAGAGACACTCTCTCTTTATCCCTTTCGTTGGGACTTTCTATAGCCTTACACCCGACTTTTGCAGACAATTGTCACACTTGAAATAAATTAGCACCACGTAAATAAAGAAATAAGTAATAGATACTTTAAAAATCGAAGACAATTTTTCACCTTTTGACAGGTATGAACCATGAAATGACAATCTTAAATCTTAATTGTAAACATATATATTCTTTAAAGTGGACATCAAAGGTACCACTGCGGCCAATAAACCGTACGAAAACTAACACCACTTCATTCCAGAAATGTTAAAAAAAACGGATAAACGATTGAATATGTACAAAGGCTAAAGATATTTTAACCACTTGTTCTGAAAAGCGTTGACTTTATCTGGACATAATTGTCCTGAAATTAATATGCCTGATTTAGAGTCGCTGAATTACTTACCCGAACGGAAATCAGATAAGAACGGAAAATCGGTCTTTATTATTAATGTGGAGTGTGGGCAACGGAATTTTAGCTCGCGTATGTTTGTAACAAAGAGTAAACATGAAGCCAATGATATCTATTTTTGTGATTAAACTATGTTTACTTGCTTAAATCACGCCGCTATTATTATTTCTATGAATGTGTAAACGAGACGAACATTGACTGTTGATAATCCGAAAATGATACAGCTATGGTTAGGAAAAAAGAGAGAAAGGGGAGGTGTTTTGGAAATATAGATATGTTCAGCTCGAATGAGTATTGTTTCGGAAGCATGAAACTTTTCAGTTCAAGAGATCATTGATTCACAATTTTATAACTAATCAGATTCGAATATTAATTATCCATGGCTATGTAATTATGGAAATGTTCAGTTGTTTTGAAAACATTGAAGTGATTAGTTCGATGTGTATTGTTTTGGAAATATAGAAATGATTATGTTCGAATAAGTATTGTTCTGAAGACATAGACATGTTCATTTCGTATGGGTAATGTTTCGAGGACATAGAGATGTTCAGTTAGAATAAGTAATATTTTGAAAACACAGACATTTTCATTTCGAATGGGTATTGTTGTTCAATTATAGAAATGTTCAGTTCGAGTTTATACCGGTATTTCTTTATACGTATAGAAATGATCAGTACGAGTTTATATTTCTTTATATATACTTATAGAAATGATCAGTACGAGTTTATATTTCTTTATATATACTTATAGAAATGATCAGTACGAGTTTATATGTCTTTATACTTATAGAAATGATCAGTACGAGTTTAAATTTCTTTATGCTTATAGAAATGATCAGTACGAGTTTATATTTCTTTATATATACTTATAAAAATGATCAGTACGAGTTTATATGTCTTTATACTTATAGAAATGATCAGTACGAGTTTATATTTCTTTATATATACTTATAGAAATGATCAGTACGAGTTAATATTTCTTTATACATATAGAAATGATCAGTACGAGTTTATATGTCTTTATACTTCTAGAAATGATCAGTACGAGTTTATATGTCTTTATGCTTCTAGAAATGATCAGTACGAGTTTATATGTCTTTATACTTATAGAAATGATCAGTACGAGTTTATATTTCTTTATATATACTTATAGAAATGATCAGTACGAGTTTATATTTCTTTATATATACTTATAGAAATGATCAGTACGAGTTTATATTTCTTTATACTTATAGAAATGATCAGTACGAGTTTATATGTCTTTATAATTATAGAAATGATCAGTACGAGTTTAAATTTCTTTATGCTTATAGAAATGATCAGTACGAGTTTATATTTCTTTATATATACTTATAGAAATGATCAGTACGAGTTTATATTTCTTTATATATACTTATAGAAATGATCAGTACGAGTTTATATTTCTTTATATATACTTATAAAAATGATCAAATGATCAGTACGAGTTTATATTTCTTTATATATACTTATAGAAAGGATCAGTACGAGTTTATATTTCTTTATATATACTTATAGAAATGATCAGTACGAGTTTATATTTCTTTATATATACTTATAGAAATGATCAGTGCGAGTTTATATTTCTTTATACTTATAGAAATGATCAGTACGAGTTTATATTTCTTTATACTTATAGAAATTATCAGTACGAGTTTATATTTCTTTATATATACTTATAGAAATGATCAGTACGAGTTTATATTTCTTTATATATACTTATAGAAATTATCATTACGAGTTTATATTTCTTTATATATACTTATAGAAATGGTCAGTGCGAGTTTATATCTCTTTATATATACTTATAGAAATGGTCAATACGAGTTTATATTTCTTTATACTTATAGAAATGATCAGTACGAGTTTATATTTCTTTATGTTTATAGAAATGATCAGTACGAGTTTATATTTCTTTATATATACTTATAGAAATGATCAGTACGAGTTTATATTTCTTTATATATACTTATAGAAATGATCAGTACGAGTTTATATTTCTTTATACTTATAGAAATTGTCAGTACGAGTTTATATTTCTTTATATACTTATAGAAATGATCAGTACGAGTTTATATTTCTTTATACTTATAGAAATGATCAGTACGAGTATTTATGTCTTTATACTTATAGAAATGATCAGTACGAGTTTATATTTCTTTATATATACTTATAGAAATGATCAGTACGAGTTTATATTTCTTTATATATACTTATAGAAATGATCATTACGAGTTTATATTTCTTTATATATACTTATAGAAATGATCAGTACAAGTTGGTATTTCTTAATACTTAAAAAAAAATTCAGTACGATTGAGTATAGTTTTACACTTATAAAAATATTCAGTTCGAGTGAAAATTATTTGCAATTATAAAAAAAGTTCATTTCGAGAGGGTATTGTTTCACAATTATAGAAAACTTCAGTTCGAGTGACTATAGTTTTGATTTAAAGAAATGTTCAGTTCGATTGATTATTGTTTCACAATTATGGAGAAATAATGTGCAGAACGAATGAGTATTATTTTGCGTTAATCGTCCGATATGTTCACTTCGAGTTAATTGTTTTTGAATGTCAAAGTCCATAACGTTAATTCCTATTGTAGTTTGTTTTATACATTGTATATATTAAAATACTAAACCAAAACTAAAACTAAACCAACACTGAAACAAAATCAAATATACACTTGATAATATATAATTGTCTTTAAGAAGGCATTTTGTGTGAAATATTCATATCAAAACAATACAATGAAAGACCGTTTTTTCAACAGTTTTCACAAAATCCAATTCATCATTGTCCAATCATATTTTGTATTAATTTACTAAAACAAATGTCATTCACTGCAATCTACAAAATACATTGCAATTTCAGTTTAGAGGCATATGGATGGCATATTATAAACAAAAAAAACCCAAAGTTATAGTAAAAACAAAAAACAAAAATAAAAACCCTAAAATCACGACCAAAATAAATTCTCATGACGATCGTGTCTATCAGTATGACGTCATCTTTTGAGCTTAGTTTTAAAATAGATGTAGAGCTCGGAAACAGAAACTGGTGCCATACAAGGCCTTCTAAAAGCATGAAAACGAGCTATACCGTCGAGGATAGTTAGTTTGTTTCTTGTATAAAATGAGAATTTGTTTAGGCTTTTCGGATGATATATATATATATATATATATATATATATATATATATATATATATATATATATATATATATAAATTTGTTTTTTGTTTGTTTTAAGAAAATCATATAAACCAAATGCTTACAGGAAAATAAAATATGGAAACCCACGCATGACATTGTGTGAATGAGAACCAATGATATTAATGCTATGACCGGTATGACGACTATCTTTGTACATGTCACATGTCACCTTTGATTACGATACCTGATTGAGAGGTATTACGCATTTCGTGTTGATGAGGAGGTTATGTGGCGGGAAAGCCATCTCATCAAAACATCATGGATTCGATAATGGTAACAACCACAGAGATAATGATACAGTTTTCTCTAAAAATAGAAATCTTACAGACAGGCTGGTGTCGCATATATCATGTCCGACAGTTTATGAGTGGGCATTGAACTTTCTTTTTCAATTCAGATTCCAGACTTTGCAAATATCGGTCTCTACCTAGGGCATAGATACATGTAATGGACTCTCGTTGATGACACACCTTTCTGTTTGATTGACAGTCCGTCATAACATGTGCCCTGTCCACATATATCAAAAACAAACAATGCAATGCCAACATATTTAATGATACAGCAATTAACATTATGGACCATTTATGGACTATTAAACTCACAATGTCCATATTGTTGATGTATGACTGACACTGTCCACTGACTTGAACGCCTAATAAGCTATGAAATGATTTTACAGAACATTTGGGGCTACTGGACATCGCGATTGCTGGTTATTTTTATGATTAACTTTTATGCACTAAACCACAGACTATATAGGTCTTAATATGACCTTTTATCGCAGTGCTTCATGGAACCGTTCTAACTAAAGTATACATACCCGGTAATTTTAAATTCCAGTTTCCTCGGCATTCATTTTAAGGCCTACGCTCTCCATACCGAACATATTGTTTGTTGTCTGTCCGAGGACCTGTTTTTAATATTCTGGTTTCTGTCAAATATTCTATACCCGGAAATTTTCGCTACTGGTTATTTTCGCCGTTTTACAATAGAATTTCAAAACATATTCACCCCGTCTTAAATTCGCCTTAAATCACCATAGTCTCATTGATGTTGTGTATATTTTGCTTCAGTTACATGTATTTAGCTTGAAATTTTCGTTTTCATTTTAAATTCGCCTTCTCATCCAAGGGCCAAAATGGCGAAAATTAAACGAAAGCGAAAATATCCAGGTTTTCTGTAACTCGAAATTAACCAAATTTGGTACGTTCCTTCATATCAAACATATCAATTATTTGCTAGAGGTGTGAAGATAACGGACTGGCTTACTCCTTGAGATTAGCGTTTTACAACCACACGACCTGCCACCATAAAACATGAGACTTCACTCGTCTGAGAATATTCTCACATTTGCCTGCTTAGCGATATCATATTTCAGGATTAGGCAGATTCTTAATAAGTTTTATGGTACCAAGTCAAGCCTGGTAGCTGTTAGATATATAGTTATCTGTTGCTTCTATTATCCGAGTGTTTGGTATGACTCTTAACTAAAAATAAACAACATCAGTATAATATAACTCAGTATCTATCATTACATCTGAACACGAATGTTAAAATCTTATGAGGTCAAGGAAACGCAATCCTTTAAACTAATTAAAATAGTAGTTAGAAGTGGGGTGGTGGTGGGGTGGGTAACATAAGGCTATTATGAAATATATTTTTTTCTGATATTTGTCGCCTAAAAATATGCTTCAGTTAGAATAATATTGTCTACTTATTACCCTCCACACACACGCACACACACGCACACGCACACACACACACACACACACACACACACACACACACACACACACACATACTTGGACGACTTCATTTCAACACAGAATCAGTATGCATGTGTAATTAGCTAATGTAATTGGTAAAAACAATAAAAAAAAGAGCAACAACTGTCTGGAACGAGACAATCACAGAACCTCGGTAAATTAATCAATAGAATAGAAAATATGTACGTATAATGCTGAAGTATGTCCTCAAATATTCAAATCAAATATAGAAGTTATACAGCACGGGTACAGATATGTCAGGGATACGGTAATTATGTCGTATCTTCGTCATAGGTGATCGAAAGGTATCCAAAAGGTAACAGTGTAACTAAGTAAGGAATTTTCCTTTGATATCTTATTTACTGTTTCATCAACTACTACCTTAACCTCGGTGATTTTTATCATGGATTTTTAATATATATATATTTTAATATATATATATATATATATATATATATATATATATATATATATATATATATATAAATATATATATATATATATATATATATATATATATATACATGATTTAATTAATTAATTGGACAGCCTGTATTCCGATTTATACTTGTAAACTTAACCCAACATTATGGTCATTTAAAGTGACACATGACATAAAATGTTTGTAGTATAGATATATAAAGAAGTATAACTTTTTTCAAGCAAAATTGAATTTAGTCTTATCGTATCTCATTTTCACTTGGTGGTACACAGAATGGTAGTATTCGGTGACATAAAATATGGATCTTAAACAACACAGATATTGGAATTGAAAATAGATTTATGTTTTTTCTATTCAACCAAAAGTCTTCTACAATCCGAACTCTGTCCATTCCGATTATTTTAATTGGTCCCAATGTGATTCGGATTAGACAGGTTATACTGTTATATTCTTAAATGTTTAGCTGTACTAGCGTGAATATAACAGAATTTGTAATAAATGATTTCTATGATATATTCTGGAACTCGAAAAATATTGAATTAAAGTCTATAATTTACATATTCAAATTAAATGTTCATTAGTAATTCAACATACTATGTTAATTTGCAAAGCTCAAGTCGACCAGTTTTCTGTCGCATATTTTGATTATCATAAGTAAAGTACATGCTGCTTAACAATTAAGTTTGTTTTTGACAAATAACGCACTTTAAGTGTTATTTTACCTCATTGCAATATGGAATTCTCGTTTTATGTTTTCCTTTTCATGCGTATTTAAATATATTCCCATTGATTTTGTAAAATGAACATATGAATGAGTAACATATTGATACATAGTCAAGGGTGTTAGAAACAACTTCTATAGAGGAATCAAGTTAAGTGTTTTACAGAAATGTTATTTAGCCACATGTTAAAGGGTCATTAGCTGTGTTCACCACAACATATTTCAATTATTCCTTCTACTTTTACTACTAGTACTTGATATACAATAACAAATAAGTCCAGTGTCGTATGCATATACAAAATAGTAAAGCTTTGTTAATCAATTGTAATTGAAAAAGTGCCAGACCCGGGTTTCTCAAGCAATTTTCCCCCAAAAATATATAGGAATTTAAGAATTTTTATTCCTAATATAGTTTTATGTTATTGTGTATCAATCTAAGGATTAAAAGTGTAAAAAAAACTAAGCTAATACCCCTTTAATAAGTCAATATAACACACTTCTCCAAAATGACACGATAATATTGATTATTGATGTCTTGAATACTTCTTTTGTTATTTTTATACGAGTCACTCGATTTTTTGATTTTCTGCTTTGACAAACAAATTTTATTCGTGATAGAAAATTCATAGTATTTCATTTTCATTTTTTGCGTGTACCCTTTTCACATTTACCACGTGGTTTTTTAATCTGGTAATACCTCTAATTTATCTGTTAGTGTAAATAAGATATATTTCTTTTATTATTGAAGGAAATCGAAAATTGACAAAACATCCAAATCCTCATCCCACAAAACAAACAGAATATTAACATTTATTCTTACTTTTGCAGAGGGAAACGACGGCGAATCCAAGCGATCTAGAACTTCATATACAAGACATCAGACCCTGGAGCTCGAGAAAGAATTTCATTACAACAAATACCTCACTAGGAGAAGAAGAATAGAAATTGCACATGCGCTCAATTTAACAGAGAGACAGATTAAGATTTGGTTTCAAAACAGACGAATGAAATGGAAAAAAGAACATAAATTAGCACATATAGCTAAGAATATGAACTTCTGCAACGCTCTAGAAAAAGCCGCACAAGAGCACGCGCATGACCAGAAGTTATCACTCTGATTCATAGAACCACTGATCTCAGGCGGGACGGGTTTGTATGAGGGATCTCGGAGCGACTGTTGTTCAGTGTGATTCTATTGATTTCCGGAAGCAGGAGAGTGAGAGTGAAAGCGAGGCGGTTACGTGTCGATAGTACATCCAGATGAAATAGTCCCAGAACAAACATATCTACCCACTTTTAACGAACGCAGTGTGTATTGTCTAGGTCACTTAGAACATTGAGATCACTTTTATCCCTACGACTTACTGAAATTCCATTTTTGTCTGAGGAGACAAGTGATATTTCAACCTCAACGGGTTATTGGTCGACCGATACTATGTTGCAACCGTCGATTGGATAATACAAATATGTCACGTGACGTATGTACATGTCACATGACTGATATACACGTCACGTGACAGGATTGAACGAAATCATTCTAGATTTCATAGTTTTGAAACCTTATGATAACTTTATAGTCAGAACTCGGTTTCTTGTCAGGGTAAAATGAGAAAGACATTTTTCTGAAATTTTTGAATTGCCATATGAAAGTGATTTATTAAAATGAATGTAAACTGTATATGTTTTAAATGAATGGTGTAATTTTTATGTTCTAAATGAGAGACTGTTTTTTTTTTTTAATCATCGGCAACTATTAAACTGGTTCCATGTTCAACTTCCTGTAGCATTGTAAGTATCTATTTAATTGTTGGCAAGTGAGGAAACCAGTCTTGTGCTTTCATATGTTACTTTGTCGTTTAACGCGATCATAGTTTATAAACACTTAGTACACACGATTGTTTTATAGGAAGTAGTTTATTTCAGTTAAAAATAGTAGTTCCATCCTTTTTATTTCAACGAGTATATGCTAATCATTAAACTATTCATAATATGTATATCTATTATTAATACATTCATCATTAAAATGAATTGTAGTCAGTTATCCTAACAAATAATATTGATCAATCGGTCCAGTTTTCAAAACTATTTCAACAGTCATACGAAGGCTATAAAATTGTACCCGGGAATCTTTATCATTCTTGCCGTTCACACTTTCATGTAACAACAAGAAATTATCTCGAAATAAAAAAAAATGTCGTATTAATCATTTTACTGTCTGTTCCAGTCATTGATGATTTTTTATACATATATCATTGGAAGAGTACCAGTTTTGACACGGAGTAATTTATGCTGCCTTTATTGTGATTTCCCTTTACATACGGCTATTACAAACTTTTACAAAACGCGAATTACACTACAAAATGTTAATGCCTTATATATTGGAATATCTACCTTTTCAGGGATTTTCCTACCTCCAATATATTGGATTCATGGTCCGAAAAATTGGGAAAATATACAACATTTTAACTAACACAGAAAAAACTTAATGTGAGACATTTGTTTGAAAATACTTTATCTTTATCATTTTGAAACTCCAAATTAAAAATACAACCCGTTTTTATTTTGTGAATGAGAACTGTAACCGGACCCAAAGATGATCTAGGAAAACCCTTGTTTTTTATACTTCATATTGTGTTAATTATCACACAGTTTACTTGTAATGATTTCAAATACAAATTTACACTGTACTTTCGACTTACGGGGAGATGCCCCTAATTTGTCAATCACTTTTCACTTACAAAGTTGAAATGGTATTAGAATTCTAGAACTGCAAATTTTGCGGTCGGTATAATTGCAATTACTAAATGAAATAGCCGTTGTTGAGTCGTCAGTACCAGTTGTGACGAGGATTTGTTCCTCACTCATAACATTTGGATTTGATTTTAAACTCACAGCGGATGTGACCGGTCAACAGGGGATGCATACTCCTTCATGGCACCTGATCCCACATCTGGATTTCCAGAGGTCGATGTTTGTCTAACATCTACCAGATTTGTGTATGTATCCTGAACATCCTGAAGATTTATGCTTTGGCATCTGAGATCTTTATATTGTTAAAACAATTGGCAAACTGAATATTAGACAAAAATTACATTATTCAGAGAGGGAGAGAGTCACTGAATAATGTATAAAAGTTACAGAAAATTAACAATACCCTTCTAGATATATTTTAAAAGCAATAAATATTTTTAAATCATTATCAAATATATTTCAAGTGAACAGGAATACGTTAAGAAATATACACGGTAACAACGCCCCCACAAAATTTATAAATGTTTTCGTTAAAGTTTACTTTAAGGGAGGGATAACAATTTTAGTACTTGCCGATGAAGTATTTATATATGACAAAATCGATGATGTTTGTAATTGTTCGTTTTAACCCTTTCACTCCTGAAAATCAAGATAGTCTGCTCTTTTCTATTGTTAAGACAAGTCTATTATGGTCTGTAGGTTGAAAGGGTTAATGCACTTTGTTTGTATTTGTATATATATTTTGTGATAATTATGCTAACTTTGATCTGCATTTCACATTTTTCACTTAAGAGTTCAATATAAGATAACAATGCGAGTGATAAGCTACCGGGAATATAGTTCTACTGTTCACTAAAGCACCAAACTTGAAATTTCAAATTTGATTAGAACAAATTATGAATTCATAATTAACAGACCTCCTTTAAATAGTTTCTTCCTTGTTGATATTTCCTGTTCCCTTATGCATAAATATGATTGAATATCAAGGGAGCTTTCCTGACCGAATTGTCAGAATGGCCGTCGTTATCATAAACAATCTTTATTCATTTCTTTATTTACTTTTGTGTTAGTTCCCTATTTTAAATTCATATTGAATTTGTTAAAAAGCGTTATTTCAAACATACAGTTATTTATGTCCCGCTTCTACAAGTATACGTTCCCGTATCTACAGCATAATCCAAAGTATATTTGAGTATTTTCAATCATTTCTAGATAAAAATATTCTTATGTACTAGCATATCTGAATTTTAAACTGGAAAATGTGTTTTGCAGACAAAAATGCTCGGCGTTCGATTATAGGGTAAACTATACTGATTTGAATTCCAAGAATTATTTGTATGAGTAACGTTATTTATCGATACTTTTCATGTATATGTGTTCACCACGACTGGAACCTATGTGAAGTACCATTTACATTGTACTTACAAATGTGTAACACAGTTGTCGGCAAACAACTGCGAGGTACATGTTGGTAACATTTGAATTTCAGAATTTCTTTTCCTGGCGAATAAGCAACGGCAGTCACTCTTATATTTAAATTATGCGTATGGAACATATTTTTCTTTAAAACGACCAAAATATATCTTAATTTTCAAAATGAATGATTTTAGATTTGAAACGACAATTGAATATTTATTCACTTTCGTTAAGAGAATGAGATTCAGTCTTTATACAATCTACACGTGCGATAGTCTACTGAATAAAAAAAATTATTTTTTTTATAATAAAATAATGGTCCCCTGTTTTCTCTTTCTCTAGCAGAACCGAATCTTCAAAACCGGATAATTGTGTGTGTTTGATGCACAGTTACTAGACAAGGTGTCTTGACATTGTATTGAACAAGTTCATATTGTAATACCACACAGTTTGAGATTTATGTCATAGTTAATGTTAATTTGTTTGGTTTATATTTTTTTCGGAAACTCACGGGTTTTATCATCATTTTTGCATTAATTAGTCGTAATGATGCCGTTCTATTTGTCTACAAATCTTCAGTGTTCAGCATAATATGGAAAGAGGAGGTATATCCGAATAGCTTGTTGACTTTGCTAGTTTTTTTTTCTCATTTTTTAAAAATAATTATTTCATTTCTTTTTGAAAATTAAATTACATAAGGGATAACAGTTAAATAATAATAATAATAATAATAATAATAATAATAATTATTATTATTATTATTATTATTATTATTATTATTATTATTATTATTATTCCTGCGAAATTACTTCTCTGCTGTATGTACAGAAATATTGACAAACTTTCGAAAATGCATTTTTGCTTTCATTCAATTTGAAAATAATATCAAATCCAAGTTGGAAACTGACACATTTGATTAAAGAGGATAATAATATTTTTTGTTTTCTTACTGACTTGAATGAAACAGGGGAAGTAATTTAGAACAATAAAGACTTTCAACTTATTTTCAGCAGAATGTTTTTTCTCTTCTCTTTTTGTAATTTCCTTTTTATCTAGGAAATAATCAAATGAATATAAATATCATTGACAGTCGATTGTTTCTTTTAATTTTTATTATTTTTGTTTATTTATTTTCTTTTTATGTGTATGTGTATCTTTGGAAATATTTTTATAGGAAACTTCCTAAAGTCAACAGAATGTTCGTTCGTATTATTTAATACGGTCTGTCAAATTAATAGGTCAAAGTTATATATACATTGAAAATATATCATAATATATTCCTATCGTTTATGTTTCTTTTAGCTTTCACGGCTAGCGGAAAAAAGGCAGTGCTATTTTTTCTGCAAAATTTGTTAGTGAATTTACATGAAAAAAAAAACAAATACTGCCAAATTAGATTCTGCGGTACGATACTTTATAAATATGAAAAATAATAAAAGTTTACATTGAACAAAAATGTTATTTCTTTGTTTGCTTTTGTCATTCTATTACCTATACTTACTGGAGCGTCTTTCCAAATGGGGCTTTAGCTGTGTTTTTCCCCCAAAATGTCTTTTTTCTCACTAGTCTACTTAGATTTATATACACTGACAAAAAAGAAGAAGAGATTTACACCTTTCTATATATCTTGTGAAAATTGTTTACGAAAACCAGGATTGACACCTTTTCGTTCTTGCTATTGATTAATTCAACCTTACTATTTGTATATGCATACCACAATGCACCTGACCTAATTTTCACACAATATTAAGGAATATAAGATTTTTTAGCCTGTATAAAGCTCTAATTCTTGTACAAGTAGTAAAAGTCGAAACATCGAAATAAGTGTTTATGGTAAACACCGCTAGTTCCCCTGTAAAAGAAAGGCCTGCTATATATTTCTTATATTTACATAAGTAACATCATATTTTATAAACTCATTTGATGTTTCTTAATCTCAAACTTGACCTCTTTTATCTGCATCATAAGTCCATTTCTCTCCATAGGTCACAAAACATATTTACATGTACTTGTATATGACAAGATATTATACGTCGGGTCGAAGGCAATCTTTTGTTAGATTAAAATGGGCAAAATAAACTATATACTAAATAATGCATTTTCACTGATAAAAACGTGGAACGGAAGTTCACGGGAAAGAAATTAATTATTGATATTTATTACTAAGTGTTTTTTTTTTTTTTGGTCTCTAATGAACACTAACTACGTTTAGTGAGCGACTGAATATAAAGTCCTACATTACTTATTTACTCTATATTATTGATCCGTTCTTTACAAGAAAAAAGTAGTGGGATTAACTTATATATCCCTGAACTACAATGGGCTCTTCTATATTTCATTGGTGCAGACCAGTCCAAATGTTTATGTAGGGATGAATGAGTTAACACAAATGTGTACCTTGCCAGAGAGTGAGAGATAGATAGAGAGAGAGAGTGTGTGTGTTGGGAACATTCTGTCTCTTTTTAAATTGCAAGTGAATACAGTGCAGGAATTTAAAATTCGCGTAACATCAATTATGAAAGTTATACGGATGAATTACGCATTGTTATTAAGGAAACTATTATTTCATTTTTGTTGTATTCTGACAAGTGGCGTTATTCCGAAATAAATTATCCGATCATATTTAAAGACCCCTGGTCATCCTTTCTCGATACAGCTTCTACCGAGCAAGCACCCTAAGAGAGGGTCGCGTAGTTGATTTTGACAATGGTTCAGAAAAAAATAAGTACAATAGGCACGCAAACAAAAATGTCAACATTTTAGGTGACATTAATTGCTCACGAAAAATAAAACCAAAATCAAAATGTATCAATAGGGTATTACAATACTCCATCACATTTAAACGCACTGATGACTAAACCATGATGATACAATGATTTTACTACAACATCACACCTTGACTGCTTTTCTTTTCCAAGTCAAGTTTTAATTCAAGCTAAATAATGTTGGCATGTTCGGGTCGATGTTAGGGTTACAACATATTACGGCGGCAACAGTGCGTCAAATGTCAACGCAAGAAATGATTCTGATCTTCCTAAAGTAACATGCAACATTCTCAATTATAAACACAGATTTTGTGCGATTCTAGCGAACGCAACAGAACATCGATTTCACTTCATGTGTATGAAGGTCGTTAGGGTCAGCGGCAGTGCATACGGTGGTCAATCGGTTTCATACTGTAACATTGAAATGAACAAGGTGTCTGTTTGTTTGTTTTTCTATTGTTTAACACTCAACAATTTGTCAATTAACTGTTGGCGGAAAGATTTTAATGGTGGAGGAGAACTTGGTTTCAATGTACCCAGGGAGAGGCCACCTTCATTTATCCAGTTGAACTGGTACATGTCCTCAGAGAATGAGATTGGGTTCCGGCGAGGATCGAACTTATGCTGACCAGACAACAGCAACTTCCTGTTTTAAAGCGCGATGCACAAAACACAATACCATGGTGACCCAAATTCAATTGTAATCATAACTGGAAAGTGGTTATTGCGTACCCCTGGGATTGTAATCACAAAAACAATATTTTGACTATTGGTATGACGACTGGCATTTAGATCAACCAATAGATAAATGTTCACTTAAAACTGTGCATCAATAAACACAAGTAGCCTAGTCGCCTAGTCCTGGTTATTTGTTTTGTTTTGAGGATAACATGGATGTGGAGTATCCCTTTGATTGGGCCCCTTACAAGCCGGGGTTCCAATTCTGCGGCTGGGATGTAAAATTTATAAAATAGAAAATAGTAAACAATAACACATACAAAAAAGCCCACGAATCTAAGCAAAACATACTGTAAGCAGCTTGTTTCCACAGCAAACCTTAACCTTTCAACACTTAAAATCAAGATGGTATGCTGTTTTTCCATTGTTAAGACCAGCCTATTATGGTTTATAGGGTTGAAAGGGTTAATGTATACTGCTAGCGAACACTATAACGATGATCATGGACTTTAGAAGGAAGCAATTTTACAGGAAATTAAATTTGAAATTAACTTTTTAATGCAAACAAATTTGTTATAATGTCACTAACTGACGTATTTTCATTAAAAGTTTGAAATAAGGAAACGATACTAGGAGTTTAGGAAAGTTGTTAATTAAATCTTGATAAAGAAAACAGAGACACTGAACAACAGATTCAACAGGACCATTACAATGCTGTCGATTACACTTATATTGAAACTTTCTTTATTTCTATTTGAAAGAAAAATTCACCCCGTTCGATTTCAGTATATCCGGGTTCGTCTGCATATGTCTTTAGGTTTAGAAGACTTACGAGGTCAATTTTTTTCTACTATTGGCTGCACTTCAATTAATGAAATATACTAAACTCTCTCTCTCTCTGTGTGTGCGCGCGCGCGCGCGTGTGTGTGTGTGTGTGTGAGTGTGTGTGTGAGTGTGACATTCGAACCAACCAAGGAATAATTCCTCTCTTCATTGTTGGCGCTAACAGACCTGGCTCAGTCGGTAGCGCGCTCGACTCTTGATTGTGAGGTCGTGAGTTCGAGTTCAGCCGGCAGCAGGTTCATTTCCTGTCCTTCGGGGATTGATACAGTAAAAACTGAGGTCCCGTGTCACAGTAAGTGTCGGCACGTTAAAGAACCCTCACTGCTCAATGGCCGTAAGTACCGAGCATAGGCCAATCTTTGAAGCCCTTCACCGGCATTTGGTGACGTCTCCACATGACTGAAAGATTCTTGTGTGAAACGTTTAACAACAATAAACAAACAAACAAACATCGTGATTGGCACAGACGATTCAACAATTACATAAACGTAAATACGAATATATACTCTCAGAATTAAATACAAAATTCAATCTGCATGCATAATTTCATTGCGTAATCACAGTTTTAATAATCGAAAACACTATATTATCTTTAACGCTAGTAAAGCATTCAATCATATTTATCTCCGGGACATCAATATTAACGTTTGCAGGGATAGATAAAAAGACTCTACAAATTAGGTTAAAGCTTTAAATAGTAACACAAGTATCTTAAAGAGCTGTTAAATATGTGCATGAAGGATAATGGGGCTAAACTGACGTAATTTGTGGCTTAATGTTTAAGTTAATTGCTATTTTAACACAGAAATTGCACTTTTCGGTAGCATACATTTATGTACCATGGTGAACGAACTCTTGTATCTAACAGTAAGATCCTGTACGAGCTTTAACTTGATTTTCGAACATTGAATGCATCTTGCGCATGCGTGCAAAGTGAAAAGTTTGTTGATAGACAATGACAATCGGTTGGTTCGGCTTGGTACAAGATGCTGTTAGATAGTTGTTTGTAAAATATGTAAAAATGTAGGTGCATGTTCAGTGGGCCAGCATGCTTTGATTTTAATTTTTTATTATAAGACAAATACTGAATGTGTCATCAACATTTCTGAGCTGAATCTGCCAAGACAGATTTTGTAGGTCAAGACAGGTTACCAATGTCAAGACAGATTGCTGAACTCAAGACAGATTATGGATTTTAAGACAGATTGCGGATGCCAAGACAGATTACGGATCTCAAGACAGATTATGGATCTCAAGACAAAATACAAATTTCAAGACAGGTTACTGATTTAAAGACAGATTACTGATCTCAAGAGAGATTACTGATCTCACGACAGGTTAATGAAAATTACGGATGTCACGACAGATTACGAACGCCAAAAGAGAGTACAGATTTCAAGATGGATTGCATTTTGCAAGGGGAATAATGATTTCAAGAAAGATATTGGATTTCAAGACAGATAATGGATTCGAAAACAATTTAAGGATGTCAAGACAGATTACGGATTTCAAAATAGTTTATGGATGTCAAGACAGATTAGAGATGTAAAGACAGGTCCGATAATGGATATAAAAATAGATAACATATGTCAAAACAGATAATCGTTTTGTTATTATTAGTAAGTAAAGAAAATAAAGATAGGACACAATGTTACTGCTGTGAAAAAAAAACCATTTATAACAAGCTTATATCTGAAGATACCCGTTGACGAATTTGAAAAAAATAATGTTTCAATTTTTCGATCAGAAAATATACTAAAAAATGCATCACCAGTGCATATAAAAGTCTGTTGAAGATTGTGTATTTCTTGTTTTAAAGACTACATAATACCTAATCATGCAGATCCTGGGTTATTGATATCTTCTTGTTTATAAAAAAAACACCAGATTTTGCAAAAATGAAATTTTTACCAAGCAAAACTTGTCAAGAACAACTTAAAATGCAACATTCACTTTGAGGCTAATAATTCGAAATGACAACTAATTCAAATAACTTTTGATTACTAATCAATTATATTTCTCAAAACATTATACAGGCCATGTGTGGGGGTCCCTGGGATACACACTACCATGACACGAGTCAGTTTTTGTTCCGGTGACCACGAATTAATAGTTACACTCGAAAATTTTGGCACGAGTTTGATCAATTGAGTGCGTTTTAATGCAAGTGATGTTAACACCGCGTGATTTACGACCATGTCAGTTTCCCCCGAGTGCCTGCACGCGAGTTCTTGTATCAAAATTATGCAGGAAACACGGGTGGGGAATATTTAATTTTTTGATATTTAGAGAGTGAGAAAATAATGACATCATAATTATACCACCTTGGATGGTAAAGAAACTAATAACAAATAAATTAGAAAAGAAATATTCAACAAAAGAAAATATGAAAATAACTGCTGCAAATAATATTCAAATTTATAAATCTAGTTTTCTTTCATTGTTCATATTTCTTCAAGATATCTTTAAAGCAATGTGGTTTTCATGTTAATCATTTTTGTTTTACTCCGGCTGTTTTGTGTCGGTAAAAATCTTCGTATATTTAAAATATATTTAGAAATAAAGCAGAAAGTACAAGTTGGTGTTGTATTTTTGTTTAACATCCACTCAAGAATGTTTTGCTAATATAGAGACGTCACCAAATGCAAGAAGACAATAAGTCAATTATTATTAACAATACCAAAGCAATAGCTTCACAAAAGCGGTGAAAACAATTGAGAAAACGTCTTCGCAATATTACTGCTTCGACATATTTTCAATAAAAGTAAATGAACGATGTTTCTATGTTATTAAAGGGGCATTAGCTCTGTGTTTACCAACATTTTTTCCCGATTTTTTCTACGTTTACTATTTGTACAATTTGTACAATAACAAATAAGTGCTAAACAGAGGTTTAACAAGTCTTATATTCCTATATATTTTGTGAAAATCAGGTCAAGTCCAGTGTGGTTTTCATATACAAATAGTAAGGTTGAGTTAATCAATTGCGGGTGAAAAAGTGTGACACCTGGATTTCTCAAGAAAGCAATTTTCATAAAATATATAGGAATTTAAGAATTTATATGCCTGTGTATATCCCTTTTTGCCATTATATATGAAAGTAAGTAGTAAAAATGGAAGAGGGTTTTGAAAACAAACAAATCTAGTGCCCCTTTAAGTTATTTGTCTTCATTCGATCAAGAACGTCTGCGAGTTTGTCATCTCATACCTGACTTGAATTTCGTTGTAAAAACCAGAAAAACGCAAATCATCTACTGTCACTCATAATCACAGTCGATATAGACCAACCCAACGATTATTATTGGAAACGAAAGACTAAAACTAAAACTCTTAAAGCTATACGATAATGAGTCCTATAAAAATGTCCAAGGTATCCCGAAAACATATACAAATCTGGTGAATTTTGGACAAACACAGACCTCTGGAAATCCTATCAGATCTGCAAATTTTTTTTATTATATCCTGTACTTATGTTATGTTTCGCTTTTCTATTGTTCTATTATGTTCTGTTTTTTTATAATTATTAATGTGGAAATCCGTTTTAAGATAAAGCGTCACTCCTCTACACGTCGACTTCGAACTCTTTCTGTAAATATCATCTTCTCTTTCACAGCCAAGGATGTGTAAAACTGAACGGCAGACAGACAGAATGACAGAAACAGGATGAGAGAACGATAGAGTGCGATATAAGACAGTGAAGGACGGACAGAGAAAGAAACATGATGAGAGAGAGAGACAGAGACAGAGACAGAGAGAGACAGAGAGAGAGTAATATACAGACAATGAGGGAAGGAATGATAAGGAGACAGAATGTAAGAACGAGATAGACACAAAGAGAAAGAGAGACAGAAGGAATGAGAGAGAGACGTGCAGAGCAGTTCGTCTCTTCTGGAATATGTTCGTTTTATCTACGTTTTATTCTTACTGACATAATCAAGAGCACTGTAAGTTACCCTCAGCGCCCACTCAATGACTGGAGGTTAACTTTGTTGTCAGTGGTCGATAAATAGAGCATTATAAATGTACGTTTTGTACCAAAATGAGATAAAGCTTTCATTACAACAGAACAAGCTGCACAAAACTACAGAATAGATCAAGCGAAAGTAAATATATGTAGAAATGATGTAGGGGAAATAAAAACACACATGGCTGGGCAGATCAATGTAAACACATGAACACAGGTGGATCAAGTGGAATATGAAGAGACCTATTAATTAAAGTCATTTAAAAGACTGGATCTGAAACAACCAATAAGCAGACGAATGCCGAAGCCAATGCACAGAACAGAAAAAGATATAAAAACAAATTTGAAGTCAAAATACAGAAATATGGAGCCATCGTAAGTGACAAGTATGTTAAAACATGTAACTAGTTATCTATCAGGTGCAGTGTGTATTTTCATTTTCAGTATCTTTGTGCGAAAAGAACACCATAAAAATAAAGTCCTAATTTAAGTGTTTAAATTATTTTGTTTTACATTTCATCTGAATAATAGCCAGCCACATTGTAATGGACAATTGTTAATGAAGGAATAGAGAATCCGGCTACAATATATCCGGAAACGAACCCTCCGGCCTTAGCGTTATTAAACTGGAGAATGTTCATATATATATATATATATATATATATATATATATATATATATATATATATAATATATATATATATATATATATATATATATATATATATATATATATATATATATATATATATATATATATATATATATATATATATATATATATATATATATATATATATATATATATATATATATCGGCTTATGCCTAAGCGGGTTAAGAAGGTTCAAGCTCACCAGATATGAAGACACTCCGATTTTCAAGGCTCGATGTTCATTCCACTGGAACACGGGACTCATATTGTACAATGACATCGTTTCCGATTGGATTGCTAGGGAACACAACACATGCGATGAAATCACTATACATATTTAAATTCACACAAAAATCGCATGTGGATCTAAAGGGAAATTACAGTAACCAAGATAACCGTGGATCATGATACATAGAAATCTATATCAAGGTAAATACAGCCAGGTAAAATTAGTTTAATCACAATGACACTTGGTGAATCTAGGACATTACGCATATGCATTGAGTAAAACAGATCTTTTGATCAAAGTGAAAAAGGAGAAAATCTGAAACAAAGAACACAAGAAACATTTTAGCACAATAAACCATATACAGTAAAACCTGCTATAGCGGCCACCTCTATATAAGGATTACCTGTTTATAAAGACCAGTTTTCAAGTCCCTTGACTGCATACTTCAACTAAATTGAACTTGTATATAAGGGTCACCTGCACATAAAGGTACATATTTTCTGTTCCCTTGGGTGGCCTCATATATAAAGGTGTTACTGTACCTATAAACTATTTTGCATGATATATATTTTATTTTGACAAAAACGCCAACATACATGAATATGGACGACAGAATGCAAACTATTTCAGAACAAACAAAGTTAACACTTTAAAAATGACTATTGCTATATTAACTTAAAATTAATATAGATGTGATTGAGAATTATCCCTGCCCCCCAACCCACCTCTAGTATTATTCGTTCAATTATATTGAAGGACTATGATATTGACGGGGTGTCATAAACTCTCAGCAGCAGGGTAATATGGGTAAAAGTCGTGAGGACATTAACTCAAGAAACAAAGTAACCGATACATCACATAATTCAGTCTCCTCGATAAATATGATACAATCATATGATTAACACGTGATAACAATATCAAAGAAGACAAAAAAGATCTGAAGTGAAAACAATGGGTCGCCTTGTGGCGACGGCAAAACATATACAACGAACAAGTAAATCAAAAGAAAACAAACGTACAAGCAAATGAAAGACGATTAAAAAAACTAGCCACATAAATCAATGGAGAGTACATTGTTTGAAGAACAAAGGGAAATAAGCAAGTTAAGACCGATAACAGACAATACATAAATGGTTATTCTGCAGTAAGCTGATTGAGGCAAATTTAGATATTGCTTTATGATAACAGAATGACATTAGATGTTGAGATATGTAAATATACTTCAAATTGCCAATTAAAGTAATACATGTACATTTTTGGGAAAAAGTGAAAATGTACCATTTAGGTAACAGGAAAAAAACAATTATATTTTCGACAAAAGAAATGTTAATTGTTTGTTTGTTTGCTTATTTTAATTTGCTTAGTATCATGCGGTATTTATGCTGTTAATTCCATCTTTGTTTTGTTTTGTTTGGTTTTTAGATACAGAAAAAATAGAATAAAGTAAAATGGGTAAAGGGTAATATTATATTGATATGTTGTCGGCCACCTCAGTGTTATATGTTCATTGTGAATGGAACTGATTTAATCGAATTGCATGTAATATTTTTACTTTTCATTTATTGAATGACAGAATATATATATATATTTTTTTTAATTTTCCATTTTGCGAGCCTCTGCCGAGCGAAAATGGAAAATTCATAACGGGAATAATGTATGTGATATGAATGGAAACTTGTGACAAATTCTTTTATCACACTATCATACATATACAATGTAATCGGCATGATGACTGGGGATGAGAATCAATACTCTCCTATCTATTGAGCTGATCGAAATGTTCCAAATACGTCAAATACTTGCCCAGAAACCTTCAGATAAATGAAATATGCGTATGTAGTGAATAAAAGTAGTTCAGTTTTTATAGGTCTTATTATTATACATGTTATATATAAAATATTTATGTAATTTATGTAATTATGCGTACAAATATGAGAAAAACTTAAATTTCATATTTCATGAATACGATCATTCCGACCGAAGGTTGAAAAATATACTAACATGACCGTGGATCAGGTAAATGGTTCATTTGATTACAAAAATGGGTAGAATGTTCCGGTGAGTACACTTCGAATCGCTTTTTAACATTCCGTGAGTCCAGGCGTTAATATCAAGGTAAAACACTGTCACCTTTTAAGAAACTGGTAATGAGTTTTAAAACGAATTACAAAATAGAAAAACAAAATGTTTCTCCGTGACTTCTGCATCATTTTGTATAGAACAGGTGCGTTAGTTCTTACACCAAGTTTATTTACCCGAAACTGATCACCCGTGAAAAAATAGACAATTGATTGATGCGAAACTGATAAGAAATTGACCCTTGATCTCAAAAAACATTTGGTTTATTATATTATTATAAACATTATATGTTCAAATAGATTTTTTACTTTAAATGATAGAAGTATTTTAGAAGATCTTGCAGATAGAATTTTCATAAGGTGAAAAGGTCTCGAGTTAAATGACCAATATCGGTATTGTGTCTTTGAAGGTTCAACGAATATTTGATAAAAGACAAAAGGATTTAGTATTTTTGTATCGGATCGTATGTGTGTTTTGAATAGTAAGGTTGCCGCGTTGAATCTGTTGATATTGAAATGTAATTAGGACAAGATTGATCACCGTAGGCCAAACCCAGGGTTACCAGTACACTCGGTGATGTGTTTCCTCTGATCAATTACCTTACCAAATAACATTTCAATACACTATATATCATACGACGAGTATATATATGTTGATACAAGCTATTCAGTTACAAGCTATTTCACTACAGTACAGGAGCTTAAGATATAAAAAATCTCAGATACCAAAGTATAAATCAATAGAATGTCCAGGACATAGATACAAATCCGGTAAAAATGGACAAACACGAACCTCTGGAAACCAAGAGGTGGGATCAGGTGCCATGGAGGAGTAAGCATCCCCTGATATGAAAGATTCATAAAAAAAATCAATTTCTCTCGTTCATGAAAAAGTACAGCAAAAATGAAATGAACGATAACGCAATGATTGAAATGTTTATACTCTAACTGACAGAATATATCACTTTCACGTTTATGTAATATTCTAAGCATGTAATTGATTAGGCAACAGACATTGCTTATATAAGTTACATTGCATTTGCATTACAGTAACCAGTGGTCGTGTACGTAAATAAAAAAACTGAAATATGGTCAGTGAGTGGACATAACAATGCCATGAGAAAATATATAGGTCTATATATAACTTTTGAAAAAAAAAATGCAACCAATTTCAAATAATTAAACTGTTTGCAAGAAATTACATGAATTTCTCAGTTTCTAATGCAAAATCATTTAGTAACCTAAGTACGATATATATATTATTAAATTTATATATATATATATATATATATATATATATATATATATATATATATATATATATATATATATATATATATACCTATTTTTTATTTATATATATATATATATATATATATATATATATATATATATAATTTTTATAATAAATTATCAAAATACAGCTTTGTATATATAGATGTCAAAACAAATGCACAAGACGATTGTTTCTGTCAATTAGTAAGACTTCATAAGTTTGAGCTCGAATTTGAAATAGATGCAGAGTATATAATACATGTATAATATATCAGCAATAAATGCATATATATGTTACATTAAAAGTTTACTTCATTAAAGTTAAACTTATCTATAACAGTTTATAGATAAGTTTAACTTTAATGAAGTAAATTTTTAATGTAATATATATATATATATATATATATATATATATATATATATATATATATATATATATATATATATATATATTATCAACGATAAACGAAATATGGGTTTCATACACTAATTTATCAATTACTACACTAAAAGAGTGCAAAGATTTAAAATTAATCAATTGCATTTACTGTATTCACTTCATTTTGGCTTCTGTTGACCTGCATGTCAACGTCTCTCAGAACAAAACATTGCATGTACATACAATTAATAGGTAGTCGGTATTGAAAAGTATAGACCTAAAAATACAATGGTGCAGAGTGGAGGCAAAAATACTGTTGTTTAAGATGTGCCGTGGTTTTATTTCATGAAATGCGGTTTGTTTAACGCACGCCAGTGTAAGCCACAGTGAGTCAAATGATAATTTGTGAAAGTAACAATGAAATAAATATCAGATCATTTCCCCAGCATACTAAGAATTATGATTATATTATTCAAAACAGACTTTATGTATAAGTAATATAAACCTAATTAGTTCTCGTGCAGAAAACTGAATAAGAAACGTAAGCCAAAATCATACAACACATGAAATTTTAATCATATTTGTGGTATCCACTCGGGTAGAAAAAAGGAAAATTGATGCAAATTGAGCAATCTTCGGGACGTGCGCGAGCGTATAGAAAGCTTAATTTGTAAATAGATCCGGAATGAAATGTTTTGTCAATAGAACCCTTTATTTTTAGAAATTTATTTCCAGCATGATTATTTTAAATTGGTCCGTGCATCAATGCTTTGGAATTTGGGTCACGTGATTTTTTGGTTAAGATTGAAATTAATGAAATTATTTTGGCTGACTACGTACAGCTGTAGAATGTCAGAAAACAATGTCTGGTAGTTTTAAAACAATCAAAAATGCCAAAAATTCATTAAAATTATCTCCGTGTGGACAGACAAAAATACATGGAATTAAATACATGAATTTCAACCCAATACGATTTATTGTTATAAGCCAATTTTCCCTCACAATTCCACTGATAGTATTTCGTTCTTTTGTAATAATACTCCCCCAGTCAAATCATAGTAAAAGTCTTGTTTCCGTGCTCGATCTGACAATAAGACACGGGAACCAGATGATGTCAGATTCAATCATGTTTGGAAATGCCAGAATGCATACGCATATCAGAAGGGTATGACATTAATAATCATAATTCATCTGTAATATATTCCACGTGTAAACATAGCTATCGTGTATTATAAACTGATTTCTTAAACAATATTAACACGTGTGGGTCACCGACAATGTTTAGCTTTATATATACGTATTAATCTGTGTATTGTTTCAAAAACAATCACCTTCTATACCTACAAAGTGTCCACATTGTTTCCATTGCATTTTATCTTATTGATTGATCAACATGAATATATTCCTGGTGGACCACCTATTTTACTCGCGTCGATATATCTTGGTTTGAGATGTGTTTGAGAACTTATTCAATATGCCCATGCCTTAACTGCAAGTATATTGTTGATGAAGAAAAATAATAAAAAACATGTAGAAATCATACAAGAGACTTGCCCCTGAAAGTTACACTTACAATGTTATTTATTCATTTATCTATTTACTTCGTTTTAATCTTTTAAAACAACTGAGATCCATTTCAACTACATTTAAATTCCACTTTACAGTTTGGTATCACTATATCAACATTTATCTTGTAAATTTGTTTTATCGATTTCAATTATTGAAAAGTTCGCGACAGTTTCATCGAATTTTAATCTATGACCCGTATGTAACTAATCTGCTTGTTTTTGTAAAATTACCTGGTTAATTAAATGCGTTGTACGGGTTAGCGGTTTATCTATCCATATAAACATGATGAACCGTGTCTGTTTGAGGAACCTCAAGTTGCAGGCACCATTTTGCACCTAATAAATTTAAAGCTGAACGATTTTTCATAATGACATTTATAAAGTCGTTGAGTTAATTCAAGGCATTCTATCGGAGAGTGTCCAAAATGCTTCAGTTACCTGTTTAAGCGATCTTAATCAGTGTCGTTAAATACGGATATGCGGCTAAATATACCAGAATTGACCTGCAATTATAAAGTTCAGAAATGTGTCATGCAATATTTGGTACTCCACGAACGTGTCACGCACAGACTTCATTACTTTGAACGTGTCAACGCGCACGTGAAAACAATAAATCGACATATATAATCCGTGTCTTAACCATTCCCGGTAATCCTATCTGGGAGAAAAAATCATACGGGTATCAAAACCCCATGCGGAAGGACAAAAGGCGGTAAATGTTAGCTAATTTAAACGTGCAGAAAACAAAATCTACGGGCATATAAATAAGTCACACGGTGCGGAAAGATACGTGACATGATATAGTGCCAACAAAAGGCAAAGTTCAAAACGGTTATGTCAGCAATTTTTAGTGAAAGATATAAATTGTATCTTACGGATTACTTGATATTCTTTATTAAATGTAGCATTTACTACGCTGTTTAAATGAGTTCTTTATTATTTGACATGTGCATGTTGGGTTATCTCCCTTACCGATGATGCATTTCTCGTTAAATGTTGAGTTAATAGGTAATGCGATATTGATATTTTTTGTTATATTGGGGCAGGATTTGGCCTTTCTGCGGTTCTTTTATCACTTTACAACACTGTAGCAGAATTTAAGTGATATTGTTTAAAAAGGAGTGGGTACATGTTATCTTGTCTATTATTTCATCATCTATTTATCTTTTTTTTTGCATTAATTTATTCATTCATTTATTTATATATTTTTTTCTAAATTTTCTAAAATGTTTAAATATAGTATCTGAAAATGAAGCGGGAATCTTTTTTTTTTTATAAAATTAAATAATTTATACATTTTATTTTCTTCGTAATCAATGCATATTAATTATTACTCTGTAAGTCTATTTATCATTATTCAAGCAGCAATCCTGAAACCCATTTCTTTATATTTTAACTATTACATATATATTTTCACTTATCAACTTATCTAGATAGATAGATAGATAGATAGATAGATAGATAGATAGATAGATAGATAGATAGATATATAGACAGATAGATAGATAGACAGATAGATAGATAGATAGATATCCATTACAGGTGGGTCAAGAACGAGCCGTTGATAATAATATATTATTATGTAAAACGGAACCGATAAAACGTATTATCTATCTACGAATTTATTATTTCATTTCTATATTCATACCTATAACTTTCATTTCTTCAAATATATAACTTCTATTCTAAATTCTATTTTTAGAGGCGCTGATTATGATTTAAGTCTCTGTGAATTTGACCTGCTTTTAGTATACGCTTTAACTACTTAAACACAAGCATGACTACTTGTACTAAAGTTTAAAAGTCATTTTGTTTGTAAATGAAGAAATAATTTATGAATTCATTTATCTATATACATGTACATGTATTTCGTTTTCATAGCTTTAAACATCGTTTAGAAGATAGAGACCTGGAAGGAAATGGATGGTCACAATAACAGCATATATGTCTTTATATTTTTTATTTTATTTTTCAAATCTTATTATCCTCAGCAACTGTAGGCTGAAAAGAGTTGAGGAAAGGCGTAAATGTAAAATATTGCATTGTACATACAGTTATAGTAGTAGCATTAATGTAACAGTAATTAAAAAAAATATATTGAAATAAAGAAACCTATCTGTTTGTATACAGTACTTCATTTGACATTAGCAGATGTTAGATTTTGAATATATATATAGATAGATAGATAGATATATATATATATATATATATATATATATATATATATATATATATATATATATATATATATATATATATATATATATATATATATATATATATATATAGTGGGGTTATAAAGGTGGGGGAAAATTGTGTCGTACATCTCATAATAAATTATAGTTACAATTTTCAGAAGGATATAACTTGTGTGTATAGATATACATGTGCATTTCCTCTGATGTTATACAATGACATTTTGTCCATGTTATCTATAATATTTCATATATAGTTTGAAAATTAAAAAATGTTAATTAACTAAAACTGTTTAATATATATGATCTGTAGACATACATTACTATTATAGTTTTATCAAAAAGATCACTGGAAAGATTTCAATCATGATGTCTACATATCATATGTAAACAATATCATGATAGATGTAGTGGAAGCTGCCAAAATGAACATTTGTTTTGCATTGGGGCTTTATCTTTTATTGATCTAAATATTAATTAGTCCAGATTTTCCCCATTTTCTCATGAACAGATTTCTTCACCGGTGTTTTGTATGGTGGCGATTTTCAATTTTATAATATTGTATTAAGTGATGGTGAATATATGTTTTTTTAGATATACTTTGGAGTTTTTTTTTTGGGGGGGGGGGTGGTGTTAAATATTTGATATTTGTTCCAAATTATAATATAAATTATCAACTTTGTTTATTGCTTTTTCATCATGTTTGTTTTTTTTCGAAAATAGAGGATTATGAGGATTATTTTGTGTTAAATTAAAGTAATGATATAGATATTGTAGTTGCGATGTAATTGAATAAAGAGATGAAGTAGTGGTTTCACATGTTGAAATCTGCCAAAAGTGTTCAGTAAGTGGGGTTATGTGCAATATATAATAAATATGCTTACAATCACTTTTATCAATATCGAAAACTCTGTTATACTTAAAAATTGTTTTTTATCAATATCTTAAACATTGAAAATAGCTTAGGATAATAATTTTCTCCTTTTTCCTATCCGCCATAATATAAATTCTCAAATTATTAAAAACATGATTACATAATTGATTTATCTACTTTTTTGTAGAGTTACAAATAGATTGCTCTAAATTTGTTTTTTCTCCATATCTCGAATGTTTTCAGGTTTAATTATTGATAATAATAATTTGATTGTTTAGTTGGCATGGGTAAGGAACAGAAAAAGCTGCCAATGATGATCGTTAAGATTGAAAGTATTACTGAAAATTTGAAAACAGATCTGGGCCCGAAGTCACCAAATCTACTCAATTCTCAAACTCCATTATATATGTTTACTGTATATACAAAACATCTAGATCTTACTGAAAAGGAAATTTGTTATGATTTCTTCATCATTCAGATATAAATACTCTTTTAATAAATCCTTGATTAAAAAGATAAAATGTTCAACACTGTATTAACTCTGTTGTTTTGGGATTCTTTTAATATGATGAGTGCCTTTTTTAGAGTGATCTCCCTTTAAATGCCAAACCACCATTGTTATGAGTTTGTCCTTGAAGCCAAAAATGTAGCATCCGTTGGTAGAATATGGGTTAAATGTAAGTTGAGCTTGAGTACTGAGAAAATGTGGAAACATCGGGTCCTGTACGTACAAAAATCGGTACTCCACTAATCAGTGTGGATATGGAAAACCTACAGATTGGATTTTAATCTATTGTATTTTCATAGTTGATATTCCTGAGTAGGAAATGAAGATATTATCTGTTCTGTGTCACGCTGAAAACATTACACTTTGGAAGGATGTTTAACTCTGATGTTTAACTATGTGTTTGTTATACCTCAAATTCAATATTTGTCAAATATTCAGTGAATATTTACACTGTCTCTTTAACCCCCCCCCCTGACTTTTAATAATTTGAATTTTTTTTATTTTTATTTTCATAACAAAGGCGATCAACATGTTAATAATTGTTATCAATTGTAACAGTGACAATAGCCAAACAAACCAAGATACAGATATAATCTAGTGGCTCAATTGATTATGTCAGGTAGAGTTTATTAGATGTTGTCTACCTTTGGGAAACAAATGCAATAAATGGATGTATATATATATATATATATATATATATATATATATATATATATATATATATATATATATATATATATATATATATATATATATATATATATATATATATATAGGATTATCCCTATTGTTTTAAGTTTTACGATATGAAATCCGAAATATTGTGTGTGTGTGTTCACAGTATCAATTATTGAAATTCAAGTAAAGAAGACACCTAAACAATTCATTAGATATTGTTCAAAACCTAATATATAAACTATCAGTTGTTTCAATGGAGTCAGAGAGACACGTGTTAACCGCATAAGGTCTGAAACCGACACTATGTTTTACATCGATATCGCTGAAATCTCGCGTGACTGTGAACACGATCTGACCTCTACATCGGTATTACTACAAAGGTTCTCAGGAATATTCGTAACATTATAAACTAGAGCACAGCATATTCCGAAGTATGTATAATGACGAGTAAATGAATATGTGTGGGGTAATTACTACGGTTACTGGTGTTGTTTTATTGCATTCAGGAAGACGAAATGGATATGTCTCTTTGATTTTAGAATTGGAGAAGGAATGATTAATTAAGCTGAAAATATAAACATTCTAACATTGTATGATAATTCGATAAATATAGGTGAGGAAAAGATAGAGGATCTGGATGTGATAAAAAGAAGAAAACTGGTTTATTATTCAAGGTACCTAATTCGTTGTTGTCATCATAATTGTCGTTCCTGGGTAACTTAGCAATGGATATAACATGAGTTGTCTTCCATGAAATTATAACGTTTTAGAAGGTGGCGCTGCAGTGATGGTTTGCATTGTCATACACATTCGTATTCTAGTGACTAATTAAGACATTCAGATATCAGAAATACATTTCAACTAGACATTTTTCAGCAGCACTTTGGGAATACAATTTTCAGTCTGTATATATTCAAAGAGAATTTCCCACAAAAAACCTGTATTGAATAAATTACTCTCTCTTTCTCTCTCTCTCTGATTGACAATAATGTTTTTAAATTGGTAATCAAGTTTTTAAAACAATATTGAAACATTCTAATTACATATGAATATGTATTTTTACACATACAAAATGACAGACTTGTAGATTTTCATATATACCTGTATACAATACACTCCCTTAGGAAAAACTAGGAACGACATCAGCATGATAGACATTACTGGGGCACCATGGGATATGAGGAAAAGAAAACCCCCCAAAAGAAACTGAGAAAAACTGTCGAGACTGAAAAAATATAATTTGATTTAGGTCATATGATCATGAACTAACTGGTCAGTGGCATCTAGAGCTACGCACAGAAACAAATGCACAGGGCATATTTGATGCACTATTCTACACGAGGAGAAAAGGAATTAAGAAGAAGAAGAAATATATGAATAGTGAATATATGTACATATAGATCTAATTGTCAGGTGGTAGACTGATAGAGTGGGCGTGTTGGACAGCTAAGTCAAGAAATCAAAGAAAATTCACCTGTCAACGTGAACGTGCTTAAACGTCTTATAGACAGGAAAGTGACATTAATGTTATCAAAGGATATTTGATTTTATTATTCAGATTTGTATGTCTGTTTCAATATTCATGTCATACAATGTTAGTATTCTCACAAAATAGAATAATTAGGTTCGGTTGAAGACAAAGTTTTGTTTTGGGTCAAACGTTAGTTAAGCATTGTCAGAAAGACTACCGATATAATATAAAAATACCAGATACCAAAGTATAAATCTTCAGGTTGTACAGGGTATATAGACAAATTTGGTAAAAAGAATTGGACAAACACTGACCTCTGTGAATCAAAAGATGGGATCAGGTTCCATGGAGGAATAAGCATTCCCTGTTGACCGCAATTTTATTGCATTATACACATACAAATAATGAATTATACATTATCTATTTCGTTTTCACACTACACTCAATTTTTTAGATATGGTGACGGTCAGTTTTTTAATGGTAGGGGTATCCAGTAATACACAGCAGAAGATCACCAAGCCAGTTAATTTGATGGACATGGTACCCAAATTATAGTTATGTAAAATAAGGTCAGAACAAATGCTCAAGACGATCGTTTCTGTCAACAAGACTTCACTAGGCAACGTTGATCTCGAATTTAAAACATGGTTTTATTAAATTATCGTTTCGAAAGAGAAAATGGTATCATACAAGGTAATATAATATACCTAAACGTATTGGCAACTTTTAGAGTAACCATTGTAAAAAATATCGTTATCGTTAAAGGTTAGAGTTCAGAATTTAATTATGCTACCCTTACGAAATATTCCTTTAGTATAAAATTATCAGCTGGTTTCGAAATATCACGTTCAAATGGTCGTCATGGCAACGACCTAGTAGTTGTAAATATCATAACCATAATACCAAAGCTATAGTTTGAAGAATTAAGTTTGTGTCTGTCAGAGTTGGTACCCGCGGCACATTTAAGAGTGACTATCGAACAAGAATTTGCCACCGCGATATCGCTGAGGTAGTCTGAATAAATGCCCCGATATTATCGCTATGCTGACTTACTATTGTCATAGTATCGCTTTAGATAATGACCCCCAAAATTTTAAACTTAAGACCAAAACAGTCTTCAACGTATAATCTTGAGTAAAGGTAATTTGGTGTTTCATTCCATGTAATTTACTTTTAAAATAGGTTAAAATATTTCTAATATATGTGAAATAATCAATAAACATTCATATACATTTATTATCATGTTTTGCTTGAATAATTCAACATTTAACTATCGGTATCCTTACGATATCACTACTACCTTTCAGTTACTAGGCATAAAGTACTACTTCCGGTATTGTACTGCAGTGAAATAATATAAGATTGTCGTAAGTGTGAACAGTTACACACATTGTTTCTCACAAGCTTTGTCAATCTTTTAAGTCGCCTTTTGTTCAGTGGCATAAAATTTGAGTACATTGATCCCCCTCAAGTGAAAATAAACATTAAGAAAGAAACATGAAAGAAAATGACAAAGACTGGTTGGTGACATATTGTTCACGCTGAAGCGTGTTTCTAGTCACGTGATTTGACGGATGGGATTTCCGGAAGTCCGTCTTTGAGTTTTTAGAATTATGAACAATATATAGGCGCATAAAATGATACTGACAGAACTTTATAGACTGTTAAAATCCTAGTATTCAAAAGATGCACGGCTTAATTTGATGTGGGTCCCTTTTGTGTTAAGAAAGAATAAGACGAGCGGATGACGTTAAGAAGTAAAGAACCTCCAAACAGCAAGTATATTAACTTTAATTTGTAACTGAAAACAGAGAGAGAGAAAGAGAGAGAGAGGAGAGAGAGAGAATGTTCTTGCTTTAATGACCATATATTTTTATCACCGTTACATACTAAATGTAAGTAAATTTTAACCTGATCAATGAGATATAAACTATTTACCATATACAATAAACACCCCCTCCCCCCCCCCCCCAAACAAACAAAACACTGTACTTCCACGTACAGATTAAATCTGGGGGAATTGGAACGTCCTTTGGCAAATTAAATCGATATGAGAGGAGGCAAAAATAATGTACATAAATATTGCCTTCAGTTGGTAACAATAAAAGTGATAAAACACTGAATTGGATACAAAATTTTATCTTATATCCATGTAGTGATTTAAAATGTAGCTATATATAGGTTACGTGTGTATAACATCCCGGTGCATATTGACATACAGTGGATTACATGTATCTGATAAAGATATTAAATTTCTAACTTGTACTTTCAATGAACTCTTTGAAATATGCAATTGTGCAGTGTAAGTTGTTCCATGGGAGTTATTTCCCTTACAAAAGAACTCGCCTGCAAATAGTTGACTTGTGTAGGTTTAACAAATTAACAAGCGTGTAACCAGTACCGTGTTCCAACTTTTTGATTTACCAAGGGGTTTTATCACAGAGTGGAATGTTCCCAGTTTTTGGTAAAAACCCTGGTAAATCAAAAAGTGGGAACATGATACTAGAGAACAGAGGGGCATCCGTAGCTGATTGGTTTGGTAGGACATAACGTTAGAAACCATGGAGTGTCTCGCCGCCTCTTGTCAGAGCAGGTTCGAACCCCGCTGTAAGCTATTAAGCTTGTATGGTGAGAAAGTACGGTAGTTTACTTGTGCAATGCCGGTGTTTTCTCACTTCCCGGATACATTGTAATCGGGTTCTCTAGTCTACTCCACCACTAAATACTGGCCGTCACTATATAGCTGAAAAAATTGTTCTGTGTGGCGTAAGACACCATTTAAACGAAAAGAAAACTAGAAAACAGAGGTCATTTGAAGAACTTGTAAGTAAAATCTAAAAATAGATCATTTCAAAGTTCAACTGAATGTATCTTACTCACTATTCTGTCGTTTTTGTGTTAAGTTTTGTTGATGTATTTATTTTATTTTAGTTTATCTTTGGGGTTTGTTTTTTTTTGGTTTTTTATTGGGGGATGGGGGTTGTTAACAATTCAGTTTTGCTTTTTACAAAATCAAACTCAATATTTATACATAATCATATTTGTTTGTTCAATGCAGGGATTTATAACATTAGCATGCGGTTCTAGTAAATGGCCCCCTTCCCAATGCAAAATCTGCTATTATATTTTACCCAATTGTGAGCAAATATATCCCAGTTATTTTCACCACGTAGCTCACGTTTTGTATACAGACAAAGGAAAAGTTCACAGCGTAAAGTACAGCTCAATTAAAACATCCACGATTTCAGATGAAATCCATAATATCCGTGTAATAAAATGAATCACAAGTTTTTTATCTTTATTTTTATTAGTAAAATGACCGTAGTTACTTTTGACCAAATTAAGCCCAATGCGACGTAAAATTCTCAATTGAAAGAGTACAGGACCCCAAAAGGGTCTATTACTGAACCCCTGCAATGTTTTGCGTCCGGTCACCAAGCGTTGTTTTATACAGAATTGTTCACAGCTGCATGTAAAGTGCCACAATTATTCACTTGTGTCATGGCCTTGTGCATGTATTATTAAATTCCTTTACCTTAAAGGGGCATTACCTGTTTTTACCAAAATATATTTCGATTATATTCAATTTTTAAGAAAAATAAGAGCTACAACGGCATAACAAATCTAATATCCCTATATACTTTGTGAAAATAAGCCCAACACTGTCGGAAGCAAATTGAAAGTGGGGGGTGGGGTGGGGGCTAAACCAACTTAAAACACACACACGCCAGAAACATCTAGGCGCTAAGCCTTAATTTTCAACACCTATTTCTATATTTGCCAAAAAAGTGGGGGGCTAAGCCCCCCAGCCAGTTCCGACGCCTATGTAAGCTCAGGTCCAGTAACTTGCCAAACATTACCCGCTGTAGCAGTTAATATGAGTCCGCCATAGCAAATTAACTTTCGGTATTTTTTACGAAGATGGCCGAGTGTCAAGGAAGCACGTGCAATTCGAAGACGGAATCGAACGTAAATGCTTGCATTTTGTTTATATGCATTCCAGAATTAAAAAAAAAAACAGTGCTTTTTGTGAAAAATAACGACCGCGTGTTCACAAAATATAGATGGGTGGTGGTTGGAAACATGAAATTATATGTATTCATACTTGACGAATATGAACGTTTGAATTTAGTTTTGTCAGTCGGACTACAAGTTTTCCAACGCTTTTTAATCTGAAAATCATACAAATTTTAGTTTAAACTAAGCCTTACACATGGTATAGCAAACTTACTCATTTTATATCAAATATATTATATATCTTGAATTAACGTGTACATTTATAAATTGGAACATTCACGCAGCCTTGGCGAGAATTAAACAAACTCAATATCAGATCTTGAAACATAAAATTATTCTCGACAGTCGTCTCGACCAGCCGAACTCTACCTTGATAAATGAGAGAAATATTAATTTTTAAAGTAGTTGGTGTCTTAGCTGTAATATTATGTAAGGTTATAGCGGATGGCAAAAGACATGCTACCGGATCATCAATATTGCTGCCGTTTTACAATGACAATAGTCAGAAAACAAAGTAGAGATACACACGCAGAGAGAGAGAGAGAGAGAGAGAGAGAGAGAGAGAGAGAGAGAGAGAGAGAGAGAGACAGACAGACAGAGAGAGATAGAGAGAATGTACATGTACACTGTCAGTTTTAGATAATTTCTATCAATCTTAGAAAATGTACTAATCAATTTGTATTTCCCTAATACAGGTACTCGAATTGAATAGACGAAAAACGAAAAAGAAAGTTGACCGTTGTTTGTGTTAAATGTTTTGGTATTTTTTTATTCATTCCATCTATCTGTTTCTGATTTTATAATTTTGAACTGCAAAATAGTTAAGTTATATGGGACACATTGTTTGCATTATAAATCGTAAATTCAACTACTTATATTGACAAACAGAATGAAATGCTGTCGATTGCATGAAATCGATTCGATTATTATCCGATTCACATATTAGATGGTGGGCGGAGTAACCTTTTGGTTATCATACGGATGATTCTACTCACTTTTCGGTTATGACAAGTTGCACGGGGAAAAAACCGTTTTATTACTTGCTAGATGCTCTTTTATGTATGGTGACAAGTAGGAACGATCACTGTAATCAGTGTAATTTTAATGTTATGCTTTATTACCTAAATATTAAACTCGTCCATGTCAAGAAAGGGTTCACAAGACTCCACCCCGCCAAGGTTATATGGATTTTAGTTTACAGGTATTGTACATATATTTACATTTGGTACATGTGTAATACTGTATACCTAGAATTTCTTCGCCCTTAGTTATTTTCGAACTCTGTCCTTCGGATGAGACAGTAAAAACCGAGGTCCCGTGTCACAGTAGGTGTTGGCACGTTCAATAACCCTCACTGCCCAATGACCGTAAGTGCCGAGCATAGACCAAAATTTAAAGCCCATCAACGCATTTGGTGACGTCTCCATATGAGTGAAATATTCTTGAGTGGGACGTTAAACAACAATAAACAAACAAACATTTTGGAACTAATGCGACAGAAAAATTATTCACCCAGTCTTAAATTCGCCCTTAATCACCATAGTCTTAACTTAGCACTAAATCACCAAAGTCACATGGATGACATGTATGTCTGTTGTTCATTTTTTTGACAAAAATTAAACGGGAACAAAAAAAATCAAGCTTTACAGTCACTTATATATTCAAATTTATCTTAATTTCTATAGATAGATATTTAAACTTTTGGTATAACACAGGTTTCTGGGAAGAAAAGTACCGGTTTCGTATATTATTTCCAAATAACTTAAAACACCGAATATACTAAATTTATTGACGTCAGTTAACATTATATTTTTATGTTTAGATTCGGAAACCCGTATGTACGTTATCACTTCAATATTGTTTTTCCTCATATATTCGATAGATGTGTTTTATTAAAGAGTGTGTGTGTGTGTGCGTGCGTGTGTGCGTGCGTGTGTGTGTGTGTCTATTGTACATATATAATATCTATAAACACGAAGTCTACGGTAGATAAACTGTGCACATGCTTTTCATACGATTTCCAATACATCACAGCCATTCTCCAACAATTGCTGTTTCCATTAACCTTTAACAAATTGATCAAGATAAAGCCCTTTCCCTCTATAAATGAAACCATGCAGTGTTCACAAATTGTCGGCATTGCTTTTTGGTTACCAGGAAACTAGTAATTATGAATTAATTTCGTAGTAACAAAGATCACATCAACACTGAGTCAAGAAACAATGACATGTTTCTAATTTGCCATAAGTACCATTACTACAATCACGCCGCTTTATGGCAACTATATATAGCCCCATCACAAATACCTACGCGCACAGCAACAAAATATCGATCCGCGTCTGGCATCAAGCTACATTTTACCGGTTTGTGTATAGGAGCGTGAACAAAAAACCTATTATCTCTTTTCCGTCGTAGAAAAAGAAGCGATGACGATACTAAATCATTTCTAGAGCTAAGAAATATGATGATTATTGATATGTGCAATTATTCAAAATGTGTTATTCGTATTATTTTCACAAGTCCGAAACAAAGCGCATGCGCATTTTTGAGCAATTATTTAACCTTGAATGTTAACCGAGACAGTAAGATTTTGCCCTTTGCTAGATTTATAGTCACTCTTTAGCGTGTTTTGTCAATTACTCCCGTATTCATGTACGCTGTATTTCGTTTGAACTTCAACAATTTGCTTTTTAAAGGAATATTTCTTTCGCGCAAGCGATGCAAGATGCCTAAATCATTTAATTACCTCGGCAGACATTGTATCCTCTCAAATGATATGGACACGTTGACTTCTGGAGAGCATTTCGAGATTGTGCACGTGTAGGTTGGAGTCATGTGTACTCTCTAACGTTCTTAATCAACCTTTGTTTATAAGTAAAACAGTCAGGCTTACAAATAAATTCACCGAGGTCTCCTTAGAAACATTTCCATACTCACACGTTTCGAACTGTGAGGAATTTGATGTCTTTGTAATAGGACGAGGTCTCTTGGCTTTCCCATTGCTTTATCGTCCTCTGTTTTTATTGCCATACGTGTATGCGTCATCAGAAGTAATTTAAGAGTTACAAATTTTGACTTGATTTTTGTACGTATGTCAAAAGAGTGATGTCTGTTCCTTAACGAGCAGTGACTACCGTGACACAGTACCTCGGCATTAAGTCTCATTCGAATGATCTGTGATTTTCACTTCTCGGATGTCAACATTAAATGCCGGAGGCCACCGTACAATTTTGATGTAAGGTATAGTCCGAATCACATAAATTTGAGGGACGGAGTAACCTTTGGATTATCAAACGGATGATTCTACTCACCTTTCGATCGATTATGACAATTTTCCACTAGGAAAAACGTTTTATTTCTAAGTGGATACACGTGGGTATGATGACAAGTAGGAACGATAACTCTTGTCAGCGTAATTTAAATGTCATTATGCTTTATTATCTAGAATTTAAACTCTTCCAGGTCAAGAACGGGTTCACGAGACTTCATCCCGATAAGTAACATGGATATTACTGTATTTGTAATAATCCAGTATTCATTGTATTCCAGACTTCCACTGTGTCAAGATGACAACAATCCCGTAAACGGAGTCGTCGGTCCTCGCACTTCCGAACAATCTCCGTCAAAGTCTCGATTTTTGCGAGATTCTGACAAAAGATTAATATACTCTAGATTTTGCTCTTTATAAGCTATTAGCTTTCTTGCATAAATTTTATGGCTGACATAGAATTAAATACTATTTGAGGCGAAAATACTTTTTAAAAAGATAAATAAATATAGAGACTATATTCTTGTTAAATGTATCCTTATTCTGAGCAATTTGGCTTTTTTATATAAATTATTCATTCTGTGGGTTTTCTAGACGTCGACAGAGAAAGTGCAAGGACCGACAATTCTGTGTAAGAGAGAAGTAGAGAGCGGAAATCATTTCAGGATTTAGATGTTACAAGTATCTTATCGGTTGGGGAAGGTTGTGACCAGTAGTTGGTTAGATGCTTGCACATTTCGCTATCAGAATATTCCGAAGTTCATGTCACGATAGATGTGGAAAGTGAAGCCACCTCCACTGCTTTGGCATCAATCTATAGCCGACAGGTCTATATTTGTGGCTTTCCACCTGTAGTTGGTGATATTCTCATTTTAGTGAAAAAGGTATTGACGGGAAGCAAAATAATAATAAAACAACAACAACAAAATCAAGGAAAACGTGTAGCATTCCTCTGATCCCAATGTCCCGATACTGGGATGATGATGATGATGATGATGATGATGATGATGATTGTTTACTCTTGTCAGTGTTATATAAATGTTGATATGATGCATTGCATACATTTAAACTCGCCCAGGACAAGAAAGGGTTCACGAGACTCCAGTTCCTCACCGCCATGTTAGATGACTTCAAATGACTAGTACACATTGCTACAGAGACTATCGTATCTTATTTAAAAGTAAATAGAAAAGATAATAAACTCTTTAGTAAGAGAGTATGAAAGACTGAAAGATGAATGTTATATCTCTCCATGTATATGAATACTGAACATAAATCAATAAAAAAATATTGTATCAATGAAAAAAATAATAAACGAACAGTTTAAAAAAAACAAAATGTGTATTGCATCGCTCATTTTTCATTCGGAATTTTTTGTATGAAAAAAACCCATTCCATTTTCATTTTGAAATATAACATATAAATTGCTTCAGATAAGATCCACGAGTGGTCAGTTCGTTCTGTATATCTATCCTAGACTGCTGGGTCATTTGTCGCCCAAACGTAAACTGTTCACCACCCAGCTGCACCACACTGTTAGAAACGGCAACCACTCAATATCGAATTCAGAATTCTACTAAGTACTGCTTAGAAAATAATCTGAGCTTGTCAACACGATTCAAAAGATAAATTGGATTCAGATAACCTTGTATTTATTTAATCCAACCCATCGCCGACATTTACACTCACAACGGGGGCACTAAGTGAATGTATTGTACGTGTGGGGTCCATTACAGTGGTTAGTTTGCCGGACTCTTCTCATATAAATCAATGCGTGAGGAGAAAAATCATACTGATGATGATGATGATGTTGATGATGATGATGATTTACCTTTAATTGTTTATACATTTAAAATTTTAGATAAATCAATTCAGAATTCCACCAAATGCCACGTGTTCCCATGCGTGTAACGTGGTAATTATGCTCTCACCACCGTAGGTAACAGAACCCCTATCCCGCAATCCTTTCCCGACAGCCAAACGTTGAATTATCGACAGACAATAAAATATATAAATGATATACGTGATGCAGTAAATCTGCAGTAGGTGGTAGGGACTCCTGTGTAGCGCGGTTAGAAGGTTAGTGGTTCTTTACCGCTAGGCCTGGTACCGACATCGTCTGTGAAGACTCGAGATCAAATGGTTCTACGACGTATTTCTACAAACGGACAAACAAACAAAAAATGGATAAAGGGAAAACTTGATTAACACCTCCACAGTTGTCAGTCCTTGCGCTCTCGATCAATATCTGTGAAAGCGATATAAGTTATCACAATGATTATTGTTGCCCTCTGACATATAGTCAATAGTATGTTTGATTTGATTTTTTGTTTTACGCCATACTCAACAATTTTTCAGTCATATGATGGCGTCCAGTTTTTATTGGTGGAGGAGAAACCCCGGTTACCCAGGTAAAGACCACCGACCTAATAAAATGTGTGTTCAAATACATTATCGAACACGTGAAACGTTGTAAAAGATATTATTTTCGAAGTTATTTGTTTAATTAGAATTCAAGTTTTCCTTTACCTTAAAAAATTCAGCTGTATTTCCGTATGCAATGACCTTTCAGATAAACTATTTCGCCATATCAAATGTACTTCGTAATTCGGTCAGGGGATCTCGGTCCTTTACGCTGTCTGACTATGTTAAATTCAGTCGACTTTTATATTTACTTTTAAAATACAGGACGTGATTTTTATTGGAAAGTGCATGTATTATGTAAAATATAAGCTTTTCAACGCTATTTTAAATACCTGAAGAAAAAACCGGATGAATATTTGAATAAATATATCAGGTCACTAAAAGAAAATTTTCCGATCTTTAATGTTACCCTGAATGCTGACATTGACAAAATCAAAACAATATAACTGTGAAAAGTATGCGCACCTCATGTTTTACAATCGCGCAGCCATGTCCAGTGGAGTTGGGCAGTTCATGATTATATGTGTCAAGAATGATAAAGCCGAGAATGCAATAGGACGAGTTAAAAATGGGTCGAGATCACCCGATATACCCGGAACGTGGACAATACGAAAAAAACAACTTTGCCTGACTTAGGTTTGAAATGATGATGTACGAAAATAAACTCAAAGGGTAATAAGAATAGAATGTATATTAACTGTAAATAGCACGTGTTTATTGGATACACGGTAATCTTCGTAAAAATGTCCCGAAAGTTATTTTGCAATGCTCAAAGTAATGGCGGACAAATTATAACTGATATTACGGGTTACGTTGTTGCAATTTTATTCATGCATTTGTTATTCAGTCCACCAGATTGTCTCTTTGGAATATATATGATATAAAATATTACATAAAATGGGCATGTAAAATTTTTCACCTACGACATCTCATATCACTTTAAAGTCTGAAAAGCAGTCGCAAAACATGTAACCAACAGCATAAATATAAAAACCAAATTACTCCGAGTAAGGATACTTTTCACAACAATATAGTCTCTATATTTACAGTCATTTTTAAAAAAAGCATTTTCGCCTCAAGTAATATTTTATTCGCATGTAAAAACTAATTTGCAAAACGGCAAACAGCTAAAAAACGAGTGAAATCTAGATTACATTTATTTTATTTTGCTACAATTCAAAAAAAAAATCGAGTCGTTGACAGACATTGGTCAAGAGTGCAAGGGCCTTCGATTGAAATCCCCCTTCTACATAAAAAACATACCCGATACCGATCCCGATCCAAATCAAGATCATCGATCGCTTGTGACATACAGAATGGCGTACTCAAGCAAGTTTACTCTCATTCTTGTTTGTATCCCTGTAAATCACTAAATACAACCAGGAGCCAGGAAGTGATATGAAATACACGGATTTTACCCTACTAATTTGTAACACCAATCTGTATAGTTCACGCCAGGTTATAAAACCCATCTGTACACTCTATACACGGGGCGTTATGTTCAACGTGAATATAGTTCTTGACATTTACCAAGATGAAAAGGCATCGACCTTTATTAAGATAGTTCAGTTGTGTTTTAAACGTTGAACTTACGTTTTTTTTTTCTCTCTCAGATCAATCTTCGTTTGATGAACGTGTAACAAATATTGGACATTTCAAAAAAATATTTTCAATTAACATCTTGCATAAATCACACAAAAACGCAATGAAAGATTGCGAATAACTGCGAGGGAATGGGAAACTGCAATGTCATTCGCAACCTCTCTATGGTGAAGTCGATGGTTTTGAAATTTTCCTGGAATTGCTTAAGAAGTGCACTGCAAATTCAAACCCGGGGAAAGAACAAAGAGTTTGTTTGGATTATTTGTCCTGCGTCAATGTTCCGTGTGCCTACGCGTGCATCTTAGCGACAGTCCATGAATTCATGGCCATTTTACAGACATCTCATGTCGCATATGTAAAAATATGTAGTATAGAAAACTAGGACTATATAAAGGGCTCATACCATTGACAGAAACAGACCAGTGAATACCGGTAATTTTCATAAATGGTAAAGTGGCCTACCCGGACGGACAGACACCTACTCTGAGTCTGGTTCCTTCCCATGATTCAAAAGCATTATCATTGCAGATACTGACCAAATAAATCTTAACTTATTACTTAAGGAGCAATGTTTTCAAATGATGGCTCTATTATTGATCAGAAACAAAAAGTAATACATTTTCAGAATGAAAAATAAAATGCAACTTCTATCTAAAATGAAGGTAGGGCTTATGGTCATAATTTGTGTTCAGATATCATTGCCTTTGGGGATAAGGGTTTGAATATAGCACTGTCTTCTTGTATTGGAAATCTGTTAGCCAAGAGAATGAAAAAGATCTCATCTTACATATAAATATGTAAATGCATTGTGGTTTGCATTCTATATAAAAAAATGTCTGTGCGCGCTCGAGTGTATCATGTATGTGTTAACGTGTGTGTGTGTGTGTGTGTGTCACTGTGTGCTAGCTCGCGTATGTGTATGCTAGTATGTATGCGCGCTAGCATCTGTGAGTAAATATCCCCTTACTATGAAAATGATAATAAACCAACATTATTACGACAATCAAGTATCTTAATTAGTTAACCCATTTTTTTCTGTTTTACATAATTGTATAATCGATGTTTTTAAATTTTTTGAATTACACTTATGATCTTATCTCAAATTAAAAGTGCAGTCATGTATTTAATTAAAATCCTACATATATGTACTTAAATAAAGCAATAAATTACCTCTGTATAAACACGACACATTGAAGATCTAATTTAGATTTTATTTCTAAAATTAGTTTTGTTTGACATAGCGACAGTTAAATCAAGTCGAAGAGAAATCAAAACGAACACGTTGACAGATTTTAATTGGCCTGGAATTTCTGTTCCAAAAACAGAAACATTCAGTGACATTCTGTCACAGTTGCCTTTTCCGTTTTCCTATGGAAATAAGGTCAAGAATCTCTTTATTCACACATTTTAACTTTACCACTTCAGAGGATTCTTCTCCGAGGAACCTCGGTCAGATTTTGGGAGAAAGCTTACTAGTTAACTTGCGGACGGTTCTTTTTTTTTCCGGTTCGTTGCTTTTTCCCCCAACTTTAAAAAACGCCACCCTTAATTTTAAAGTGTGGCTTTAAACATCATAATCTCCATCCATCTGTCTGTCTATCTATCAATCATCTAGCTAGCTAGCTAGCTAGCTAGCTGTCTGTATGTATGTCTACCTAACTATCTATCTCTCTATCTATCTCTACATCCATCCTCCCTTCCATCGATCCATCCATCTGTCTATCTTTCTATCTATCTATCTATCTATCGTGGTATATACAGTAATCAATAAATCATTTTGTTCTTTTAATTTTCAAGAGTTAACTCCCTTTACAGAGGGTTGTCTCCCATAAGATTGTAAATAATCTCCCCTCTTCATCCGACAAGAAGATATCTCTCTTTTTATGTAACCTATACGTCTATTTAATTCATGAAAATATGACTTAATTAATAATTTCGGGAATAGTTACACCCATTTCAATGCGTAATTTTTCATATTGAATGGTCTTTTGTCATATCCTTTATTCATGTGTTTTTATTTATTTCCTACCCAATTTGATGCGAAACGTATTCATTCTGTCCGTACTATATATATTATACACTTGAAAGTGTTTAAAAATCTCATTTACAAATGTTGTGTAATTTATCATATTCTAATTGTCGAGTACACATCCTTGAATTCTTAATTAACTACTATTACTCGAGTCACGTGATGTGTCAAAAAGATTTATGAATAATAACTACAGATGTGATCGGGTTTCAAAGCGAGGCAGCTGAAACTGAACGCTTGTAAACAGAAAATAATTTACAAGCAGATGCGCGTGTGAAATATGTAGAGAATGTGAGAATGAAGCAAGAGATTTTGACTGGAAAACATTGACTCTTTTATCCAATATATATTTATCGTTTGCAATTTCTGTCAGTTGATTTTCAAAAATGGCGCCAAAGTGCACGTGACGTAAGTGTTCCGTAGGACCAGCAAAGTGAGTACTGATACTTGAATACATTTATTATGTGGCACTGAATTTATATCTTATTTTATCATTCAGGAATCTCCATCTTCCAGAGAAGTTGATGGATTTAATTAAATTTATTTCGCGGGAAAATGACTACAAAAAGTATTTTAACCGGTTGGCAGTGATTCAGTTAATTTTAAAAGGAAAATAAATTACAATTGCGTCGATGATTTTTGTTACCCAATGCATGACTGTCCGGTTGTAGCGGAAGTAAAATTTATGTAAACAACAGTGTTTAATTAATTACAAAAAAGTAAGTCCATTACAAATCTCAGAGTCAGTCGTTATATTCCGCTCGCCATGATCAGCAATATATAAAGCTATTATATCGCTGCCATGATCACCTCGGCAGAATCAGTGAACCTGGTTACCCTGCACCGGAGGATACCACAAGCCTTTTTGCAAGACCTCGAAAGAAGGAGACAATCGGAAACGAACAGGACTAAGTCTTGAAATATTCCGGTTACATCGGTGTAGCACACAGCACGCATACACACGTCGAAAATACCGGGAAATAAAATGGATACACAAACAGTATGTGTATGTTACGCTGATTGGCCGAAAGGCTAAAGGCTAATAAACTATAAGAACTATGTATTATATTAAGTACATTGTACATGAAATGTCATAGGCGGATGTTGGATTTTTAGATTAGAAGGAAGTAATTTCTGTTATCAATGTGCCGTAGGAAGGCCTCAGACAAAGTCCTAAAACTAAAAGCATAGGTCACTAAAAAGAATTACCAATTGGTCTATATGGATGAAATATACATGTGTATCTAAATTCACATGGAAGTTGATCAAGACCGTATAGTTGAAAACAACTCACAAAAAAGACAGGATGCGTTTGTGAAATAGGAATGTTCCGGACAACAGGGAACGTAAAACAGGTATTTTTCAAATAAGGTGAATGTCTAGGTTTGAAGGTAAAACAAACAGCGGCGGATCCGATGCAGTGTTCTTTGGGGTGTTTTTTTCTTTTTTTTTTGGTTGTTTTTTGTGGGTTTTGTCTGTTTTGTTTTTTTGTTTTTTGTTTTTGTTTATCTTTTAATGGGTGAGGGGTAACGTGATCACACTATTTAGAATTAATATACAGAACTTGACTCACTGAACATAAATTAAATTGTTTTGATAAATTGTGAAGTAAAAAAGAAACTGTTTGATTGAAAATATTTGAAATCCGGAAAATCATTCCTTCTTTACGGATATGCTGCTGAGAAAATTTGTAATCAAGTCTCTAGAAGTCATTACATGCATTTAGTTTCCAATTTTAAAAGTCTGAGAAACTATTTTCTAGATCCGCCAAGATGTCTCCGTGGTCGAGTTGTTAGAGCATCGCCGTTTAATTTTAAACCATGGAGGCTCTCACTTCTGGTCATAGCACGTTCAAGTTCCGCTGGATCCTAAGCTGATATTTGTGAGAAGATAAATATTACCAGTTTACTTGCTGAATGCCGGTGGTCCACCCTGAAAAACTAGCCGCCACCATATAACTGAAAAATTGTTGAGTGTGGTGTAAAACACTATTCAAAATCAAATCTAGATCCGCCAATGAAATATGTTGATATGAATTATCATAAAAAAAGGGGAGGGGTTCTTGACTAAATATTTAAAGCATCGAGCTGTAAACCATGAAGTCTCCCACATCTCATCGCGCGGAAAACCACGATCCGGAATCGCTATGCTCTTTTTTTAACCGTGTTTTCATGCGTCCGAAATCATTCGTTCATATTTTGATTATTCGTGAAGCTTCAGCCAATGCGAGTAAATGGTGTTCGCATTCGTCAACCAATCAAATTGAGGCTTTTAAACAATTTCAGAATTTTATTAGCTGAACAGACTATGCGATAACGTCCTTTGCAGATCACAACCACTGTGATTGGATACACTGGACACACTTACTCTGTAAATGTTCATTAGTTACGAGTGATTTCGGTCGCATGAAACCACGGATGGGAAAGCGCATAGCGATTCTGGATAGTGGTTCTATGGCGATGTCCACGTCTGAACACTAATTTTGATAGACAGTTTGTCAGTTCACTTACGGCCTAGTGACCTCTTCCCGAGTACATTGTAACCGGGTTCTCTCCCCTTCTTTTAAAAAAAAACAGCCGCTACTATATATACAATGGAAAAATACTTAAATGTAGAGTTTGGCGTAAAAAACAAGTCAAACAAACAAAGCAAAGTTAGTTTATCATAAAGCATGCGCAGTACCAATGCCCCGCCGCTAAGTATTCTTGAAAAAGTTATGACCAAGGTTAAGGATTTTGTACATCAAAATTCAACATCAAAGGCCAAGGTAAAAAATGTTAGTATTAAAAATAGGTCTTGTCACAAAGTAATATAAATGTTTTACCTCTAAAGTTTCAAACCATATTGACCAAGTCAAAATAGTTTTGAGAACTAGTGTTCCATGTCAAGGTAACAAGATCTAATCATGATTTTGGTACCAACGGAAAAGTTTCTTCACAATGAATATATAGAATTATGTAATTTCAAGGTCATAACACGTAAGGCTAAATAAAAATGTGGCCTAGATTAAACGGTTTCTTGTCTTCTACAGGCAGGCAGACAGACAGACAGACAGACAGATAGACAGACAGAAAGTCAATCAGGCGGACTATTCAAGGGTGTAAATAAAAAGTTTATTCTTTGGGGACAAATTTGGAGCCTTATGTGTGACGATGTCTTGTTTTAAGAATCATATTAGAAGTGTTTGAAATTTTGTGAACAAATAACATTGTGATAGTTTGTTATGATGTAGTAAATAGCATGGGAGGGGGAATGCGCCCCCCCACACACACACACCCCTTTTAAATTCGCTTATGCGTGTATTTTAATTTCTTATTCAGGGATGTGTAAGTATCACTTTTTCGCATTAATTCAAAATAAACTGGACATCTAAAAATATATAAAATGTTTGTGTTTAGGAAAACTCCGAATAAGAAACTCATCCCAGTCTTCTACTGAATTGACCACAACTCGAGGGTTTCACTACCCCAGCCTACGCCGAATTTCTGTCCCGATTTTTAACTGGGTTACTTTTTTGTAAAATAAAAAAGTAACTATATTCGGCCTATACCCCAGTCGTTCGCTATAATGGGACAGAAATTGACATTGTGAAACTGACAAATATATGAAGACACGTGATTGAGTGATAAAACCTTGAAATGGATTGGTAACTTTGATATGGTTAATGTACAGAAAACAGGCATTAAATCTAACTCGTCATAAATCATATGTTTACAAAATAAAAATGAAAATTTTGAATAAAATAAAATAAAATGACAATAGAAATGTGAATAAAAGGTCTGAAATATGAGATAAAATGAGCTACTTATAGCCAAACAATGTCCCCCTCATTTGTGTTGACTTAGTAAAAACACAATAGGAGTATGCGCCAGGTGCCAAAACTCGGCAAATGGTTTATTAACGAGCTGTATAACATATATCTGATCCCGTGATAACATATAAAAGGAGATATTAATGCTTCCTTCAGTATTCGTGAAAATATTTAGCTACCCTTTGTATGTAATTAGAGTAATATATATATAATGTTGATAATATTTTTTAAACTCCAAACAGACGGATGTGTAAAGACATACATCCATCCATCCATCCATGCTTGCATACAAACAAACATACATACATCTATACATAGATCACATTACATTACACTTCACTACACTACATTACATATATTTGTACACACACATAATTAAAGGGGCATTAGATATGTTATCCAAAAATATGATTTCAATTTTATCTACTTTTACTACTTGTAGTTGATGTACAATAGCAAATAAGAACTAAACGGGGAAAAAAAATCTTATATTCCTATATATTTTGTGGTGTAGTATTAATATACAAATAGTAAGGTTGAGTTTAACAATGCCAATTGAAAAAAGACCAAACCTTGGTTTCTCAAGCAATTTTGACAAAATGAATAGGAATTAAAGAATTACTATGCCTGTGTATATCACTTTTTAAAAATGTTCATGAATCTAAGTAGTAAAGAAGGAATAAAAAACACACCTAATGCTCCTTTAGATAAATACATTTCTGCGTGTGTGTATATATATATATATAAATATATATATATATATATATATATATATATATATATATAATATATATATATATATATATATATATGTGTGTGTGTGTGTGTGTGTGTGTGTGTGTGTGTGTGTGTTTCATTAAGTAGTTGACTGGAAAATGTTTATTTTGTTGCATATTTTCTTATCGTTTCCTGATTATAAAATCAATTGATTTGTGAATGACTGTTGAAAACGTATTCATTTTCTCTAATTTGGTTCAAATGGCATCGTTGGTTTATAAATACATGTATCATGACAATTTCAGTGAAATTTGAATCCAAAATAATCAAAGTCGAATTAGAAATGGCATCCGATATTTAGCATTTACGGGATGTCTGTAATCTGATTACAGGTAAACACGATTTCGTGTATTTGTTTTCATTTTTTGCTTCTCTTACCGTAAGTAATCGCGCTGTAATTGTCGACCCGATACGGGTACAAGACGAAAACGAGAGACCCCAACACAAGTTACCGTTGTTTAGAAATACATGATATAAAACAAACTGAAAAAAAAGAAAGTTCTCTTTTAAATTTAGTGATTATAGAGAGAACCGATTTTCTCTAGATTCTAAAGTTAGGCTGAAATATCAGATTTCTGACTGTACCGAAATGTATTTTATCGCACGATGGTGACAGGTCTATCAGCTACTAATGTGGGGAGGTAATTAAACAATTATGCAAGTTTTAAACATTAACGCGCGCTCGACGGAAAATGAAACCCGAGAGAGATTTGCATTTTCTGCACTTGACTTGGGTTTAATTAGAAAATGCCATACCATAACATGAATGGTTCATTTAACCCGTTACGTTTAATGAGAGCGATAGTAATCTATTGCAAGATCAGTTTCCATCGACCTATATTTTGTTTCTGTGTTTGTCTGTAAGGCGCTCTTAGTGTCAGGCTCAATGCCGAACAGATTATATATATATATATTATATATATATATTATATATATATATATATATATATATATATATATATATATATATATATATATATATATATATATATATATATATATATTTGAATTATATATAAAGCACTAAAATTACTAACCACACGGTCGTTAGTCATTTTAGTGCTTTCTGTAATTCGTTTCATGACTTGTATCTAAGTTAATACTGTTCATATATTAATCAGATATTAACTAAAATAAATATATTTGATTATGGAAACAAAAAAATAAAAAAAAATTATTCAAATAAAAAAGTTGGAAAAAATGAAGAAAATCGGCAAAGAAGACTAAAGTCTATATAATCATATATATTATTCTTTTCACCTTCCTTTGATGTATATAAGATTTAATTCATGATCAGCGTACGGATTCCTAGTTTTTAATTGGTCGATATATTTGACTAACTCTGCTACACGTGATGAGTTCAGTAGCAATAATCAGATTTCAGTGTTCGACGCGTTCTACAAAAAACCTACTTCCTGATATTTGTAGGCGGGGCTTATAAATAATGAACCACTCACACCATAGTATGTATTTTGTATTCAAACAAAATGAAAGGCGATCAAACGTAAACATCATTATCGTGTTTCTCTTGTTGGTTTCACTTTATGGTTTAACTGGTACCGCTGGTAAATGAAAAAAAAGTAAAAACGATATAGTATTCCCACGTATTAAACACGTACTGTGTAGAATCATGAATTTAAATTGTGAAATAGATATTTTGCTGATGTCGTCTTTGGTAATTTGATTGGCATATTTCCCCTGGATTAGAGGTGTGTAAAATGAGATATTGTAAATTTAGGAAAACATTTAGAGAAACTTTTGATCTATTTGTTGCTGACAATTTCTACAAACTTCAGCAAGTTGTCTACATAATATATGTTTAACCGGAGACATATATAACACTTTACATGATATTATAATTTATATATATTTGTATATTATTTTGTATCTACAGTCGTTCATGTTTTGATTAGATTTTGGACTTCAAGATAATAACGAATGAATGCATATTGTAGTCGCACTTTTGGCAGGGTTAGGGTCGGTTACGGGCAATAGTTTTGAAACATGTATTATATATGGACTGTGGGTATATATATGTTTAAAGTTAACGGTGATTTCGAATGCAAAATGTATAATTCATATTCATTCATTTATCATTTACAGTTATTTATTATTATTATTATTATTATTATTAATAATAATAATAATAATAATAATAATAATAATAATAATATTATTATTATTATTATTATTATTATTATTATTATTATTATCAGCTGTAAGAAGCGATAAATTTCAAGAATTCAAGATTTTTATTAAATTTTTATTAAGAAATTGTATTCATCATCGCCGTCGTCATCGTCGTCACTAAATAATGACAGTTGTAAAAGGATCAGTCGTGTTTATTCGAAATCAAATAAAAGACGTTTTTTTTCTTCGGTTTAACAACATTCACATCCCGTCCATATCCAGAGTTAAGTAACGTTCATCATAGATCGGCTTGGTATTTTTATCTCGACTTTTCGGAATCGAGTTTCCTCAGACACGTTCCTTATCAATCGAAACGTCTCTGTTCCATCGCCATGCTGGCTACATGCATATTTTATCCTCTGATTAATAAATTTGTTTTAAACCATAAATTCTGCTTGTAGAGTAGCAATGTCTTACTAAATCTATGTTTTAATAAGATAATAAGAGTAAGATGTTGTATATGCGGTTAAAACATAAGGGTTCTCAGTTTACAAACAAGAGTACGATTCCCATTTGTCAGATTTATTTATCTAATAAATAATGACACCGTATATTTGTTAGTATCGCAACCATTTATTATCAAATCATCGAGTTAGTAGATATATATATATGTACACTGTATGAAGTAGCTATATATAATATATATATATATATATATATATATATAATATATATATATATATATATATATATATATATATATATATATATATAAAGCACTGAAACCAACATCACTATATATTCAGAGGTGTCGGATCAAAGCAAATAGATGCAAATAAACGAATTGTATAAAGCACTAATTCGGCCGGATATATATACAAATATATATTGATATATGTAAATAAATAAATAAATAAATAGATAGATAGATAGATAGATAGATAGGTAGGTAGGTAAAATAACATTTTAGAAAAGATATGTAAATTGCGATAAAAAGGGAGGCAGATAGCTAAGTACAGAGAGAGAGAGAGAGAGAGAGAGAGAGAGAGAGAGAGAGAGAGAGAGAGAGAGAGAGAGAGAGAGAGAGAGAGAGAGAGAGAGAGAGAGAGAGAGAGTTCTTTCGGGGTTCAAATACTGGCATGATTCATTTAATCAACAGCACGAAACCAGGACGAATATTTATCACAAAAAATGCGAGTCTTTGTCCTGAAATGTATCAGAAATGGAGACTCAATTTCCTCACAGGTCATGAGGTGTCTGGCAAATATTTTAAATTTAGAAAAGGAAGATGAGGAGCGAACAAAAATACGACTATAAAACTCAAACCTGACAGAAATACCTCCATAAATCTGTCACACACAGGATGACGGGCAGCAAAACTACAGATGTGTCGCGCAAGATTTTTCGGTTTCAGCATTCTTAGAGAGCTTGAATTGACATTGGAGCAATATTTAAAATGAAACCTTTGTACCAAGACAGGACCCGTAGCTTCAAATGAATATAACACTTCATTCTAGTAATCCGACGAATATCCCGTTTGATCGGACTTTAACTTAAGAAAATAATACATCTGTCTTTGTTCTGTCCCTTTCCTGAAATTTATGGGGCTCAGATCTCTGTACGAGATATATTCGCGCTAATCTTTAATTCAATGTTTACAAAATTTGATATATATGCAGGTTTGAGATATTTCAGGTTTGTGTTGTGACACGATGTTTTTTTTCTTCATGTGAATGTATGATTTCATTCATAGTTGCGGTTCACTGTACCGTTTCCTTTACGCTGACTCACAATCAGTACTGCTGTAGCTTATACAAAAGGGATGAAGGGTCAATACACCGAGCCCAGACCCTTGAGAAGGAAAGGAGAAAAGAGAAAACGAAGAAAAATGTAAATATCTTATAATTATTACATTTTTGTTAATTAGCTTAAACATCTGAACGAAAATAAAACGTGTTTATCACTTCGCTATCAGTCACCCCTCTCCATTTTTGGTTATCTTTCTTGGGATACAAATAGATGAATAAGTATAAGTAGAAATTGATAAATTACTTATAGAGCAGCCATTCCTAACTTCAGCTTTTAACATATTTTATTTACAAAAGAAACGAAAATGGGATGAGACAAAAGTTGGTACGTTTTTATAAACGCACTCTCCTTAGAAAAGTAATACAAACAAAAATTATGACAAGAGGCACGCGCATATACTATTTTTGTTTAGATATTAGACAAAATAATAGTAATGATAAAATACCAAACAATAAAAAACGAAAATAAAAACAAACAAATAAAAGTACAAAAACAGAAAAAAAAAATTGCCGTGAATTTTGCAGTATGTTGCAAAAATTATTTTGATAATATTCAACTTGAAATAACTTTTATTATTTTTTCAATTTTCTCGCCAATATTTCCATTTAAGCTTATACTTGTTTTACGAATTGATATCTTATATGATTTATAAATTAAAAATCTAAAATTTTGTCAGTTCGTTATCGTAACTTCAAATACTATTTGTCTACATAAATTCGAATTCCACTTTTGGTCAGTAATTTACTGAAATGAACCCCCCCCCGTTATATTATGGCGATAGATTTTAATGGTAAAGCAGATAATGTTTATAGTCGGTTTTAAAACTTCGGGATTTGAGTGAATAGGAAACTTATTATTTTTCATCATTAATATATATATATATTTTGCGGCACACGTATATATACCCACAATTTAACTATGTACTCAAACATTTCTGAAGTTTTCTTCAAATGAACAATAATTTTCATCTAATTTACAAATAAATGCCATCAATATACAATTATGTCCAGTCATAGAATTAATTTTTCTTTGTTTTATTTTACCTTAAAATCATGACTTGAACTTAGTTGAGCATAATTACTGAATAAATTTGGTGATTTCGGAAACCGGTTAAAATATACCCGGGGAAAAATACTGCATTTCTGCAAGGAAACTGGTAATTTCCCCGCATCAACGGCTTAGCTTTGAGTGCTGCACAAACACGCACTGACTACAGGCGAGATACGTAGTTATGTAAAACGCTACGCTCTTAACCCTCTCGTCCACGATGCTCCCTCGTTACTTCGAGTCATGGCTGTAAAAAAAAACTGTCAAAATCTAGATAAGATCGCGGGGTAAGGGAGATAACTCCATTAACTTTGCAAGCGTTCCTACAACAAGTGAACTGTTGTAGTTGGGTTTTAACTGCATAATGAGTAATTAAGGGATTCCGTTCTAAAATGATACTGGAATCCCCCAATTGGGATTTACGACTTTATTTAGTTTAAACATATTTCATTTTATTAAACCATTGAAACGGGAGCGGGCGAAACGTTAAACCAACATTATATAAAGCCCTCTTCCTAATAATTACAACATGTAATATTTTTATGATGATGATCATGGTGATGATGCTGATGAATATGATGATGACGACAATGATGATATGCCGAAATGACGGTTTTATGTTTGTAAATAGAATGTAAATAATGGCAAGAAAGAACGTATAAATTGTAAAATAAAAATGTAAAATTACACGATGGTATAACACATACGACGTAAGGATTAAGGTTGGTTAGATTGTTGTTTATCGCCCCACTCAAGAATCTTTCACTCATATGGAGACTTCAAAGATTGGCCTGTGACACGGGACCTCGGTTTTTACTGTCTCATCCGAAGGACTGGAATCCGACCTGCCGTCGGCTGGACTCGAACTCACGATCACACGATCAAGGGTCGGGCGCGCTACCGAATGAGCCAGGCCGGCTTATATTGTTTTGCTTATTTTTTTTGTATCATTATTATAATTACATATAATCACGTTTTGACTGTTTAAAGACATAGTATCTACGAAAATGGTTATTTTTTTAGTCGGCAATTTTGCGGAAATATCGAAGATATGACTGAATAATGATCTTCCACGTCTCATAAATTAGCGTAATTAACGATAAATGCTGATTTGTTGTCGTCGTCTGTAAGAATCAAACTCATTAATTATGCACAGAAACAATCCCAGAAGCTGACCTAGATCGTATCGATACAATCAATGGATGCTGAGGTAAGCACGTGAGACGATCAAAGACGTCCTTTGAGGCTTATCCATCGATCATGCTCCTTTCCAATATTTAGCTTGGTCTTGTTGTATTCCGCCAGAACTTCTTTCCGATTTCTTTTTCTAGCTGAATCTGTCAATTTAACAGGTCGGCCACGATTTGTTTTTGCTTTGGACCCATGCTTTTCATATATCAACATGGATATGCGCATTGCGCAAATACAGGTCACGCTAAGGTTATATGAATATGGGCGGGCTTGCAAACGAATTTTTGTCGTACCGACAAAAAATAAAAAAAAACGTGGAAAGTTGTGAAATACAATAAAACTATACTTCTATGTGTTTTAATTCAACAATTTTTCGTTTTTTATCTCCAAATATTAACATATTTGACCCAAACAATTGAGATTGAAATATTTGAGGAAATCGTAGATACTATGTCTTTAAGGGTAAGTTCTGTACAATGGCCTTCATCATTTTATATCATCACGGAAATTCAGATTTTAAGCTTAAGCTCAATACAGACAAGTTCGCAAGCAACATACATGGATGTTATCGCATATTAAATACATCATCGGCATCTTATAATTTTATCTATAACCATAACAATATTTTTTCGTCATTTGTTGATGTATTAATTTGTGTATTTACCAACTGGATGAAATAATTAATTAATTATCTTTATTATTTTTTTTTCTTTTTGCATGGTTCTGAAATTGATTCCATGTCTATATCAATAGATACATTGGAATTCAAAATATCAAATTTTAATCTTTTTTGTCGTTTTGGTTTTTTTTTTCTTCACTAAAGCAATGTCTCAACGGCTTCTAATTTTCTATCATTCTTACAAAGATCATTCGCGATATAGCCGAGGTTATCGTAAACAATTTATTACCACAAATATAGAACAAGATTTTAAGTTCGCTTCGTTCAGAAACATTAGGCATGATGCCACATGCTCGAGTACTTTCTGTAAGAAAAGATACGGGAATCAGCGTGATAGAGAAATCAGACTGGCTTGTGAGAACATACAATGATTTACAAGTATTTTGGTTTTTTAAGCTAATGTTATGCCGTTCCAGTTTGTCTAAAACATGCTAAATATTTCAACAATGACATATTTTCTTTTAGCATTCACAACAAAATACGCACTTAACATCGCTAGAGCGTTTGTATTACTCAATGTGATTAAACCCGATTTATATACAAATAAATTTATGCTTTCAAAGCAAGAATGGATGAGTTAAATAAATAAAGATAGATGATACAATATAAAAAACCAGCGGACGAAAACAAACAATCACCAGCACGAAATGGAAGAACAAAAAATTTAAAACTCAGCCCCCATATCCAAAAACATTCTCTCTCTCTCTCTCTCTCTCTCTCTCTCTCTCTCTCTCTCTCTCTCTCTCTCTCTCTCTCTCTCTCTCTCTCTCTCTCTCTCTCTCTCTCTTATACATATTAGTATATATATATATTCGTAAGCTTTCTCATGTCAAATCATCCAATACAATTTGAATCCATTTCACTAAATTAAAATTTCTCAATTCAAATTATCTCGGTATTTCTGATCGCAAATACGTGTTACGACAAGTTACAACTTTGCAATAATTTATATTGTAAAAATTTATTTTATGGGCTGAGTAAAGGAGCACTTGAAATGTATATAAACTATCCTTATTTCTCGTAACATTTAGTACCGCGTTTTCAAGTGCCGTTTTATTAGTGCCACTCTGAAAGTAATTTAAAAGTAAACACTTTTCTTGCTCTCTAACGTACTTGACGTAATACGGGAAATTGACATTCGTACCTACACTGCAGATATAAAGAAACTCGAGTTGTCGCCCTTATACCATGAACCATGTTCAGACACGTATTGTCGTTTTTAAGATTACTTCGCCAAGTGCTCAGCATACGGAGTGAATGGGGCGGGAGGTCCGTGGCCGAGTGGTTAGAGCATTGCGTTTTAAATCACAAGGCCTCTCACCTCTGGTTCAATCCCGCTAGGGTCATTTCGATTTCAGTGGGAAAGTTTGTCAGTTTTCTTGCGGAAGGTCGGTGGTCTTTACCCGGGTAACCGGGGTTTCTCCTCCACCAATAAAAACTGAACGCCATCATATGACTGAGAGATTGGTGAGTATGGCGTAAAACAAAAAATCAAATCAAAAAACGAAGTGAATGTCACGGGTGTTTCGAATGACAACTACCTCATCAAACCCATTGATCACATTTAGACTAGTCCAAATCAGTAAATAGGATGGTCTACTGTCATAATTCAGGAGTGAACAAGTTCATATTGCATGCAAAAAGAATTATACAAGTTTGACTCTAAATTACCATTCTCTGAAATGGACAGGTTCATGTATGATATCAGTTGTTAATGAGTTAAAACCGACGACCCGTGAAAAACACTCAGGTTCATATTACAGGTAAAAAATGTGTAGGACGTCACCGAAAGCTTGTTACATATCCATATCGGCGGGGATGTACAACTAACAAAATATATCGTGTGTATAATAGCGCATTTGTTCGGAAAGTTCTTTCAGAATGGGCATGTTTAATAGAAAATTGAACTTTTAATAGCTTAGCGTTAAAGTATTATTACATGAAAAAGGCATGTAATTATGGGAAGAATGTCTGGAGAGAGAGAGAGAGAGAGAGAGAGAGAGAGAGAGAGAGAGAGAGAGAGAGAGAGAGAGAGAGAGATGATAATTTCTTGTTAAATATATGTAAGAACTAAAAACACTCGCGCCCATATATCAGTACCGTTCAAATTCTAAATAAACTATTTCACAAAGATATACACGCCTTCTTCCAATATTGACGGCTATCGGAGGGGTCAGCCCTGTGTGTCGATACTGAATTTAATACACTCATAAATAAAACAGCCTGCCATTTATTAATGTACAACAAAGGGCAAAGAAATATGCTACGAAATCTCTCAAACATCATTTCTACGATCAAAGTGTCATCTTTTTCATTCGTTCAAATATATTCCAGATGGTGTTTTAATTTACCATTACGAAGTAACGAGGCGTGAAAATAATATTTTACCACTTATCCCAGTCTCTGAGGTCAAACTTCAAATGTCGTAACTACATCGAAAGTACATTGACCTCTCTCTCTCTCATGATAGACATATTTAGAATATTTTGTATTTTGTGTGTGTGAGTGTGTGTGTGTGTGTGCACGCGCGTGTGTTGCAATCGATTAGTGAAATTAGGCATTTTGAAAAAGGAATCATAGGATGAGGAAACATTTTAGGCGATGAATAGTTTACTAAAGTCATTCTATAGAAATCTGTCCATAATTTTACCAGACATTCTAAAAATGACTAAATATATGCAAATAAAATCACACTAGGCCTGTTTTTTTCTCCTCCTATATCGTATTTATTTTTACTTAAAAAAAACTTTAAACTGGACGGTTTTATCAGCACTACCCCAACTCTAGTCTTAAATACATTAATTTTGAAATAAACTAAAAATGCACAGCTAGTTTATGAATAACTATTTCCCACAACATTTACAAATACAAACTTATGATTTACAACAATAGCAAGACTCTACACACTGCCTCTGGGTAGATATCATGTTGTAAATTTTGATAATACTGGGTGGTGTAATTTGTAATATGAGCCAACGACTTCTGTGGTAAATTATCATATTGTATTGCCATTAACTACATGCAGTTTATGTCAATAAAAAACTCGGGGGTCTTAAATCTATAAACTTAAGCTTGAATCTACACCCACAAAGTAAATTCAAAATTTACAACATGGCATATTAGGCATAAGGACAGGACCTGAATTGGTCGCAAGTGCTAATTCTTTGTAAAACGGTCCCAATTCGTAAGTTTGGTCATAATACTTAAGATCTTTCGTAACACTGGTCCCAGGTACTTAAAATGATAAAAGAAATATCGCGACATGAGCACCTTTAAAAGTTATATTGATACCTGAAACGTCGCGTTATTTGTCGTGTATTCATACAGCATGCTGTGTTCTGATATTTAGTTAATCTGTATAATTAAGCATTTTCTATATTTCCCGATTTTAAGTCAGTTCCACAAAAGTCAAAACCGCTTGTGGTGCTCTAGTGGTAGACCGTTCGATTCGCAAGCTGAAGACCAAAGACTAGATGCATACTTTGACGAAAAAAAATCTCGCGATTAGACAAAAAAAAAATTAATTAAATATGCTATAAATAGTCATAGAAAATTTTAACATGTCATGCATATATTGCCTAAAATGAGTGAAATACGCCGACATTCCTGTTTTCACGTAAGATTACTAATGTTTACTCGCCCATTATTCACATTGGGTTTCATTTTAGAAATGAGACATTATAACAATTTTTTTTACAATCCAGGATTTTTAAAACAAATATTTCACTTATATAAAACGCCGAATGCGGAAGTTTCAATACAATCAAAATTCCATTTTGACAGCCTGTGTGCCTTTATAATAGTAGTGACTAATAACAGTTTCTTTCGCCAAGTGCTCGGCACACGAAGTGGAAGTCACGCGTCGTTTCGGGCGTCGTCGGTTGCAAAAAAAAAATGTAGACTGTATGCAATGTTTTATCTAATAGACACCCAAAAGAGATCACCCGGTGGTTAAAAGACCAAACTGCCAAAATATTGGTCAAACTTCGTCAAACGTAGCCATCGCAAATGTATCCGTTTGTTTGAATCTGCCATCATACTGACCATTGCTAATCAACTTTCGGAAAAGTTTTACGAAGATAACCGATTGTTGCGGAAGCACGCTCCGCTCACCATTTTTTTTGTAGAGGATAGTCTCGTGTATGATAACAAGTAGATACGATTGCTCTAGTCAGTGTAATTTTAATGTTATGCTTTATTACTTAAAAGTTAAACTCGTTCAGGTCAAGAAAGGGTTCATAAGACTCAACCCACAAGGTTATCTGAATTTACTATATGTACAGAAAATGAAAATATACTCAAAAGCCCAGAATTGGACAAACATATTAAAACCTCTGTACAGTGGAATCACGCCTAAAGAAGACCACTTCACAATTAAGACCATGAATTTCCGGTCTCTTTATGTTAAATCAGTACAGAACCTAGCTTACGTAAGAGACCACCTCACTAATCAGACCACTTTGAGTCAGTCAGATAGGTGGTCGTAATAGTAAGGTTTGACTTAAATAAGAAGTTTGAAAATCAACAAAAATAAATTACAAAAATTTTTGCGTCTCGCAACGCTCGGTAAAATCAACTCTATATTCTTACTTCCCTCTAACTACAAATCTTAGATCCGCCCTAGATTTGTCTATATTTTGACAGCTCATATTGTTTTAAAACCGAAGTCCCAAATCTCTTACAGAGAGTTGTCAGTCCTTTGCTCTCTCTCTCTCTCTCTCTCTCTCTCTCTCTCTCTCTCTCTCTCTCTCTCTCTCTCTCTCTCTCTCTTCTCTCTCTCTCTCTCTCCTCTCTCTCTCTCTCTCTCTCTCTCTCTCTCTCTCTCTCTCTCTCTCTCTCTCTCCCTCTCTCTCTCTCTCTCTCTCTCTCTCTCTCTCTCTCTCTCTCTCTCTCTCTCGATTTTTAAAATTGTGTTTTACTCCACACTCAACAAGTTTTCAGTTATATGATGGTGGGCAGTTTTTTATTGTCCGCCGTGGAGACGAGATCCAGGGAAGAGCTAGACCACCGGCCTACCGCAACCTTCTCACAAAAATCAGCTTAGTTTCTAACAGGGTTCGAACCTGTGCCGACCAGAAGTTAGAGCCTCCATGGTTCAAAACACGATGCTCTAACCGCTTGACTACGGAGGCCCATGCGCTCTCGACCAGTCTCTGTCAACGCCTCGATATTACAAGATTCTTGTAAAATATTTTACTGTACTCCAGACTTTGCTCTCTATACATGCACATATAATTATACATCTCATATGCGTCGGAAACAAATTGAAAGTGGGGGTGGGGGCTAAACCAACTTAAAACACACACACGTCATAAACGTCTGGGGGCTGAGCCCCAATTTTCAACACCTATGCCTATCTTTGCAAAAAAAGTGGGGGGGGGGGGGCTAAGCCCCCCCGGTTCCGACGCCTATGTATCTGTACAAATAAAAATGTATATATCGACCCGTGTGTATGTGTGTGTATGCAGATACAAACACAAGCTTTCTTCCACGCTTTTTAATGTGACGGATCATCTCCCTTTGAATCAATTTCCACGTTCACCTTTGTTTACCCTGGCAACGGTGTAAGCGTGTGTTGCTGACCATTTGTATAGGTCCGTTATCTGGCTGTATAATTTACAACGGCGACTTTATATTTGTCATTTCGGGTCAGTGATAACGTAGGTTCTATATTTAAGATTGGAAAAGTAGAACAACTTAAACTTTTTACAATCTCATAGTATGTGTGGGGATGCATTTTTTTCTTGACTGTAATGTTATAACCGGTTTCTTTCTTCAACCATTTAAATTGTCCACCACCATGTAGCTGATAACTGAAAAATTGTTGAGTATGGCGAAAACATCGATAACACAAAAAATTACAAGAATACATAGCTCAGTGGATTTAACTACAAATATGCCTCTTCGATCTTTCAAATTTCAGAAAAATTCTGAAGTGTAGGAGTCTCCTGACCCACTAACATATTCTTTTATCACAACAGTGAAATAAGAATTTATATATATATATATATATATATATATATATATATATATATATATATATATATATATATATATATATATATACAGTAAAACCTGCTATAGTGGTCACCTCTATATAAGGATCACCTGTGTCTATAAAGGCCAGTTTTGAAAAGTCCCTTGACTGCATACTTGACTAAATTGAACCTGTGTATAAGGGCCACCTGCACATAAAGGTCAATATTGTCTGGTCCCTTGGGTGGCCCCTATATACAGGTTTTACTGTATATATATATATGAAATATAAAGGAAAATATTTCGCCTAGAATATTTCTATTTAAAACATGATACATTGCCGTTTGATATGAACACTTAAATCTACTTGTGTTGATCCGTTAGCGTCTGTCAAGGGGGAAGGAAATGGAAAGAACGTTCTCAACGAAACGCAATAAACCTAAAGAAACACATTCCGAACAGAAAACTTCCTCACCCATTTATATTTTCTCGGTACAACTAGAATTCATTGGTGTTAACAACGGTATCATTGTCACTGGCTTAACACTGATTTATCACACACACACACACACACACACACACACACACACACACACACACACACACACACACACACACACACACACACACACACACACATACACATACACACACACACACTTTAATTTTCCCTTGAAAAATTCTGAATAAATATTAAATAAATTCAGAATTAATTACACTTTCTTCTGACTCTAAATGGTTTGCGGGTTTAGACAGGACCTAGCGAAAAAGCTCGTTACCCCTCTTCTTTCTCATCGAAACATCCCATATTCCCCAATGTAAATATATGTACAAGCACACATTATTCAAAATAAATACGGTTTTACGGCGACTCTTGCCATATAAAGTTTACAATCTATCTAAATTCTTTGAACAATAGATTACTCTCCAAACCATTTCGTTCATTTTATAATTCGTTATCAAGTTATTTAAGTGTAGTGGTTGATTTTATGACCTTTTATCTCAATTTCTATACAATTATGATGTTATAAATTAGCGATAACGCTAACAGATTTCTCAGACGCCGGTATAAACGACATTTTACACAACTCCGAGTTAGTTCTGCGGTTCTGCCGAGCTGGTGTACTATTTTTTTTTCCCAGCGGCTCCGCCAAACAGAATTTTGTGGGGACCGGTAAATCGTCCTACAGCAATTTAATGCTGTTTAGGGGTTAAGTATATCTTTCCCTGTTGCCAGGCTGCGCTGAGCAATATTGAATGCATTTCTTTGTGTTGATCGACATTTAGATCAGTGATTACTGATTTACGAATCACTTTCACAGGATATTGTTACTCGCACGATAACCTACCCGGCTCCTTGCTGTTGTTTTTTTTTTCTCAGTAACATTGCGTACACATTCTGGACTCGAAGATCGTGTCTTATTTACTAAAGAAGTAAGACGGATATATTATTACGATGTTAATTTTCTTCATAATGCTGAACAACGTGTATTACAAAAGATCGAGCACAGGATCGAAACTGACACGAATGATATAAACATTGTTGTATGCATATTATAGTATTTATGATGGAACTCGATATAACGTAAAACAATGGTGTTCCAGGTTCATGTACCGTAAGGAGAAAACGAAAGTGTTAGATGGATGCAATCCTGACGTAGCCTGGGTGATAAGAAAACTCGTCAGGCCGTTAATTGGTGTAAGGGGAGAGCGAATACAAGCAGGTTACAGGTGATTATGCAGTTTTAATGAACCTATCTGCCTACCTATATACATGTACATTTCTGCCTAACAAGCTACCTCTGTGTTTGTCTGTGTATCTGTCTGGCTATCTATCTATCTATCTATTTATCGATCGATCGATCGATCTATCTATCTATCTGTCTGTCTGTCTGCCTACCTATGTATGTATGTATGTATGTATGCATGTATCTATGTATGTATGTATCTATTTATGTATGTATCTATCTAACTATCTATCTATCTATCTATCTATCTATCTATCTATCTATTTATCTATCTATCTATCTATCTATCTATCTATTTATCTACTTACCTACCTATTTTCCTACCTGTCTAACTATATATCTATCGATCGATCTTTCCCGACCGCTAGGCCCGTCAATTTGTCATTTGGGTGAGTCCAAATTAATCATATCTACAGGATTTCTCCGTCACGTGACGTGGAAGTAGTGTTCTGAAGCATTAGATATATCATCTCGAATACTTCGAATGATAACATCATATTATTTGTAACCTACAGTAAATTTGCAAGTAGGTATTCCGGATTGCATCGATCATGACAAATGTAGCTTAACTCATCAGCCCCTGTAGTCACATTTAGATTCGTCCAAATCAATAAATAGTATGGTCTACTGTCATAATTTAGGAGTGAACAAGTTCATATTGCATGTAAAATGATTATAAAATTTTGATTCTAAATCATTCACTCCTGAATTCTGACAGTGGACTCAACCATTCTTTGAAATGGGCAGGTCCAAATGTGACTTCAGGGGTTGGTGAGTTAACATATAATGATCTCTTACAGCGTAGTGATTATGATCTATTATTAGTTCATACAGATAGTTATTGTATCCCAATCATCCTGATCCGTTAGTATATCATGCAATGGTAAAACATACAAAGATATACAATTTATTAATGTCTTAGCTATTATGATCTATTACTAGATCATACAAGATCTATTACATCTCAGTTATCATGATCAATTAGTAGATCATACAAATTGAAGATCTATTATATCTCAGTATTTATGATCTATTCGTAGGTCATACAATGACCTGTTAGTAAATCATAAAAAAATGTATTATACCTTAATAATTATGATCAGTTAGCAGATCATATAAATTAATGATCTATTATATCTCAGTAATTATGATCTAATAGTAGGTCATACTATGACCTGTTAGTAAACCATACAAAAAGTATTATACCTTAATAATCATGATAAGTTAGCAGATCATATAAATCAAGGATCTATAAATGATCAAGGATCTACTATATGTTATAACTCAGTAATTATACCTTATCTGAAATAGCAGTAGATCTATTATATCTCAGTAATTATGATCTAATAGTAGATCATGCAATGACCTATCAGTAAATCATACAACTTTGTATTATATCTTAGTAATTATGATATGTTAGAATACCACGCAATGATCTATTATCTCTTAGTGGTCATGATGTATTAATAGATCACACAAGGATCTATAATATATTGGTATTCATTATCGGTATTACAAAAATATATTATATCTTAGAAATCATGAAATATTAATTAATCATAAAATATCTGTTATATTTTAGTAACCGTGATATATTAGTTAATCATACAAAAATCTATTATATCTTAGAAATCATGATACATCAGCTAATGATACAAAAATCTCTATATCTTAGTAATCATGATATATTAGTTAATCATACAAAAATCAATTATATCTTAGTAACCATGATATATTAGTTAATCATACAAACATCTGTTATATCTTAGAAATCATGATATATTAGTTAATCATACAAAAATCTATTATATCTTAGAAATCATGATACATCAGCTAATGATACAAAAATCTCTATATCTTAGTAATCATGTTATATTAGTTAACCATACAAAAATATATTATATCTTAGTAACCATGATATATTAGTTGACCATACAAAAATCTGTTATATCTTAGAAATCATGATACATCAGTTAATGATACAAAAATCTTTATATCTTAGTAATCATAATATATTAGTTGATCATACAAGCATCTATTATATCTTAATAATTATAATGTATTAACAGATCATATAATGGTGTATTATACCTTAATAATCATTTTATATCAGTAAATCATACAAATATCTATTATATCTTACTAATCATGATTTATAAGTAGATCATACAATGTACTTACAGTTTATCATCGAGTAACTTATTATATCTTAATAATCTTATATATGTGTAGGTCATACAAATATATATTTTTTTCTTACTTATCACGATATATAAATAGATCATAGTGTTCTATCAGTAGATCATCCAGTGGCCTATTATATCTTACTAATCATTATATATCAGTAAATCATACCATTATATAATTATGTCTTACTAATCATGATCTATAAGTAGATCATATAATGATCTATTATACCCTAGTAATCATTATTATATTAGTAGATAATACAAATATCTATTATATCTTACTTATCATGATCTATTAGTAGATCATATAATGATCTATTATACCCTAGTAATCATTATTATATTAGTAGATAATACAAATATCTATTATATCTTACTTATCATGATCTATTAGTAGATCATATAATGATCTATTATACCCTAGTAATCATTATTATATTAGTAGATAATACAAATATCTATTATATCTTACTTATCATGATCTATAAGTTGATCATACAACGTCCTATCAGTAGATCATCCAGTGAAATATTACATCTTAGTAATCATTAAATATCGGTAAATCATAACATTATATGATTATGTATTATTATTCATGTTCTATTAGTAGATCACACAGTGATCTATCAGTAAATCATACTAAGTATACACTTTTTTTGTTGATCAGAGAGTGTGTCAAGACCGCAGTGTCATGACAACAAGATATAATTCGAAAGTACACATAATGATTCCAAGTAAAAAAACAGTGAGACACTGTCCGAGAAATATGTACATGTACTCGTCCTGTACGAGTGTACATGGTATAGGGACGGGGAATTGAGGGTGGGTACTCGTCCTGCACGGTTCAATAAAAGTTTACAGAAAATTGGGATAACTGTATGAAGGTGTCTAGGTTCTAGTGTTTTGAAAATCACTCGCCCCATATGATGAGTTATTTTTCATTTTTTTTCCTTACCCGTTAAATGGGTATTTTAGAATCTTGATGCAATATTGATAAAAAAAAATGCTGTCCAATTATGAAATCCATGGTCCTTAGGCTTTAAAATCTGCTTCTGATGAAGAACTCTGAGTACCACACTGAAAAAGGGACATAGTTACGGAGCAATATAAGGGCATCTTTTAATTGTTTGTACCCCTAGCATTGCTAACTTTTAAAATGAAAATATAAAGTGAGCACATAATTACTATTAAAGTAGTCATTTCCTCACCCTCTGAATTTTAAATTATAAAGTTAGCAAATGATCCACGTACAATATGTACCAGTTCACACCTTTGTAACATACCTGTACAATATATATTTGATGCATTTTACTCAGGTGACCGTTAAGGCTTCGTCTGTACCTTTTTGTTTGAATTGCAATATCACACAGCAAGGTTTAAGCTATGAATACTAAATAGACGTACCCAGATATAACGGTATTAATAGCTTGTACTGCAAATGTTCCATGAACTTAAAATGCAAAATATTTCTGACAGATACAATTACAAGATTGGAAACAAGGATATGCCTTGTCTACATTATGATCATGCATATATTAAATACCTAACATTGATAAGATGAGGGGGTTGTCAACGTTTTAACAACAAGTGTTCTTACATAATGCAATATCCTTATATTATTTTCAACGCTTTTCAATTGTTATCCAGAAGAAAGTGTTTTTTTCGTTGGGATGGTATGTTCCCCTGGACGCATTGTGGATGTTCTTGTGGGTTGGAAAGTTGAACACACAACTGGACATTCTCAAGTTCGATGCCCGAGTGATACCTAACTAACTAATGCGATCATTCCAACACCAAAACGGTCTGTATATGAGTTTAAAATCACGTGTCTTTTGGCTTTATACATAGGGCATTACATTGCATGCGTCCATAGCATATGTGAAAGTATATGACATTTCACCAAAAGCTAATAATGTCTTCATAAAGATAAAATTTTATATTGAACAGGACATAAAATAGTAATACCTTTTCCATATCCCTTAGCATTACGATTACCCCGACTCAACATGTTATTTCATTACGAGTAAGAGAACGGTTAAGTTGTTTGATTGAGTGTAAATTATTTGTTTTATGAGTGTTGAATGAGGGTTAAATAGTTCAACGCATAGTTATATTCCAAATCATTGAGTTAAAGTTTGAATTTATGGTTGTAATCCGGACATAGGAACAATACTATATGGGAAACCAAGATAGGCCAAGCCGTCCAGAAGTATTTTGACAACAGGAAACGTCTTGCATAGTCTCTCTCTCTCTCTCTCTCTCTCTCTCTCTCTCTCTCTCTCTCTCTCTCTCTCTCTCTCTCTCTCTCTCTCTCTCTCTCTCTCTCTCTCTCTCTCTTATTAGCAGTGTTGTCTAATATCAGTCATATATCATAGTATACATAATTTCTTTATTATTGTTGCTATAATTCAATTTGTTTATATTCATCTTAAATGCCAAATATTGATATAATAAGAAAATATTGTTCTTAAGCTTAGACATTACGTGTAACTGATCCATTGCGTTTATGGCAATAAATCTTTTTAAATAGAGACAAACAAAACAAAACAAAAACGATATAACGCAGGGTAGATTAACACTTATTCAATGGAAGACTGCTGCAGTAAATCTAGCGATACAAAACTGGTGCATAAGCAATCGATATAGTTGTGGTATGGGATGGAGGCAAGCCTCGTTCTGGGCTAAAACTCACAATCGGATTGATTGAGAGTCGTTATCTCACACCATGTATATTCTCGAATACATTGTTTCTCTCACCATAGGACCTTACCCTCGCAATATTCCCGAAAACATTATCGTGTGAGGCGTAAACACAACTACAGCTATACCTGCTATAGCGTCCACCTGTGTATACAAGACACCTGGCCCCAATAGTACCATTTATGTACAAATTGACCTCTAGATAAAGACCACCTCCCCAAAAAGATTCGTTTTGCTGTGTACCTTAGGGGGTCTTTATATACATGTTTCACTGTACAGTACTTTATTGTTCATCTTATCGAGAATTTTCTTTTGCTGTTGGTTTACACCCCCAAGAATTTGCCACTTATATTGAGATACAGAAAAAACATTAAGTGAAGCCCCAAACATTTTAACCCGAGCTATGGACGGGCGTCAACGCAAATCCAATGGTTTTTTGACGTACCATCCCTTCCGTGACACGGGACCTCGATCTCATTTTGAATACCCATGGATTTCAGTGCGTGAGGCGAGTGTCTGGCAAGGGAACAGTAACCAATTTTAGAAAGTCTTTGTTATGGCTCGGTAACAGGAATCGAACCCTGGAGTACCCATTTGCGAACCGAACAGTCTTCCACTAGACCACCGTAAGTGGCCTCCTGTAGAAGAGACCAGACACAGGTTTTTGTCGTGTATATGTTAAAAATGTTGGCAATTTTTTATTTGTAAGAAGATTTACATGTTCATGCGTTCCATAGAACCAACAAAGACCTGACATAATTTACTCTTTTGAATAGTTCAAAAACGTAAACTATCGAGGACCAAAAATGTGATGCCCCTGCTTTTATATATATACAATCTCTCTCTCTCTCTATATATAAGACAATAAATAATAGCATGGCTAAACACTGACTACTTAAAGGTAAAATATCCCACTTACTCTCAAAAGTAAAGCTAACTTAACCAGATTACTTTTGTATTGAAAAGAAAAATCCATATTCAGTTAACTGCATCTTATAATTCTTCTACGGCCTCCCTTTTTTCAAGTTTGTTTCTAGGTCTTGTCATTGACACTGTGTTTATCATCCCTAGGATGCAAAGTTATTAAATTGTTTATCGATATTTTGCGTTTCAATAGTACTTCAGTGAAAAGATTATAGCGACATAATATTCCCAAAACGTTATGTATGACATGATTACAAACATTTTTTATGCAAATTCGCCGTCTGATTAGCGTATTAATTTCGACTTCGTATTTTAAATATCCTTCGCAGGCTTCCATGTCATCAGGTCGTATAATGCACTTAGAAGCTACTGAACTTAGATGTACATATTTTGTAAGTTTGGAACTGTTGTATTGTGTTTCTGTAATGGCGGTATAAAAGTAGGAAGTGCCGAGATGAGCATGCGTGGGGTAAGGGGACAGTAGTCCCGTCATTTTGTCAGTAACTTTCTCTTACATCGAAGTGTATTATCATTATTGTTGTGTGCTACAAATTTTCGCCTGTGATCATTTACGCCCATTTGCGATTGTAACATAGTCATCCCACTTTAAGTCTTTCTGAATTAACATAGTCATGTTGATGACATGTTTGTTCATGCTTCTCTTTCTAAGCTCAAAATTATCGCCTTCTTTTTGAATTTGCCTTCTTATCTAGGGGAGAAGATTGACCGGGAGAACATTATCAGGTATATATTATTATTATCATTAATATTATTATTGTTTAAACATCGTCGTAATCATCATCATCATCATCATCATCGTCATCATCATCATCATCATCATAAATGACGACAGAAGCAGTAAAATAAACTGATGGTGATGCTGCTGCTGATGATGATGTTGATGTTGTTATTGTTTAAAACCTTGTTTTTCATTGAAGGTAAATTTGAATTGACGGTCTCGTTTTGGTTAAAGCCGTTGTCTGTATTCTGTAATATTTCAACGTGTTAAGGGCTCAGGTACGACATTTTAGTTTTGATTTATCTCGATACCAAATAATTAAAGGAACTCTTTCTTAAAAAATGATACAATGGTATTGTTGAATATTTCAATCAACTGAAAATACTATTCATTGCATTTCTTAATTAGTTTGTGTTTTACTTGAAAAATTGAACTGTTTAACCCAACAGGATTATCAGATATTTTTGTGAGGTAATATACATGATAATGTAGTTATTTCAGATCAATATGCAATTTCAAAGTAAAAAATAAAAACAAAGTTTACGCAAAATACAAAATTTGATATTATATGTGAAAGAAAATATTAAGGACATATACATGTATTAATCCTCGTCATCCTCATCATCATAATCATCATCATCATCATCATCATCATTACTTTGATGTTATTACTGCCGTCGGTGATTATGATATGATAAAGATGGTTGGTATAATATTGATGCTTAATGGTTATGATATTTTGATCATCATCATCATCATCATCTTTTTATTATTATTGTTATCATCATCGTTATTATTGACGAAATAGTAAAAAGCTGATAAAAGTAGCTGAAATTTCTTTAAAAAACCGTGAAATTTCACTGACATTGACCACTGTCATTTATCTAAAAATACTCTTTCCTTTGTGAAATCATTCCGAGGACACATTCAAGATTGCTTACATTTATCTTAGACGTAATCTTTTGTAGCGAGTTTACATAACGCACATGTTTCGCTGAATGCATGCTTTTGATGTTTACTAATTTAGCACGAGGTAAACGTGATACGTTTATTTCTTATATGCAGTGAGCCTTCCTTGACAATATCAACATTGATAATCAGCGACGATTGTAGCGAGTAGAAACCAGCACATCTATAGTCAAACTAAATATGCATATAAATTGGACTCAGATTACTAGATGCCTCCAATTACATATATTAACCTAGTTGTATGGGATTTTTTATTCTTGTTCGAATTATAAACATGTCGTCTGCTACGAAATCTATTATAGATTGTAGTAAACGTGTAACTCTAATTGTATTCGGCTATCGGACTCCATCCAATTCTCCACGTCGCACAAAATACACATATGCATCTATCAATAAAAACCTTGATTTATCCGTGCAAAAAAAAAAGAAAGGAGAGAAGCTTTTAGAATGAGATGAACTACTCAAATGTAATGTATTAATGTATAAAAATAGAAAACTGGTGAAAAACGACAACTACGCTTTAAATGTCGCTATTATTATCCAAGTCTTTAAAATGCTGACAATAACATCAGCTTGTATTACTGAATATAAAATTTGAAATCAGGCCATACGATATTAAAACAGCTAGACGAACATTAATGCGCGATTACGACAACAGTATGACATTAGGGATGACCTTGCCAAATGAAATATGTGTCAAAAGAATGCAAGTTACGAATACAGCATAGGGAAACATTACTCTGTGTTTTCTGTGACGAAAATGATATTTATGACATGCATACTAATTAACCGCATTACGTGTCGTTCACTTTTTTCTCATTCACAGAATCACCGCTAACAAAAATGGCGGCGGAATCAAAGAGTGTGGGTGACGGAAGACAAATCGCCCGGTGTTGCACAGTTACCGATACATTTAAGGAGGGATCATTGCGCATGTTCATGGTTCAACACTACATCTACCCTGTAGATCCGAATTTGTGAGACATAAGTAAGACAAATTCGTATCTGCGGCGTAATATGTAGTGAATGACTTTACATCATGATTATTACAGTGTAAAAGACTAGGCTGCGAATTACAAAATCTACAATGAAACCGGTAAGAATGTACCAGTTTGTTCTATTACAGGTTAGGAGTGCTGACAAACTTAAAAAAACAGATCTTTATGTAGTGTTATAGATGGTTTTAATATATTTGAAGACGGAAATGTCATAATGTTAATAATTCTAAAAATATTTAATCAAATGACACATGAGAATGTCACTTTGGGACGGTGGGTTTTGTTTGTATGCGAACCGGCATTCCAAGTACTTTTTTGTTTGTATTATAAATAGGTCCAGTCGCCTCATGTACGTACAGAGCACGGCTGACCATTGTAGTCGTTTGAATGTATGTTTTGTGTGATATATGTAATTTTTCCACGAAGGTTGGACGAGGGTGTAAAGGAATTGCATTTGGGTGAGGTGTAGTTTGATGAAGTGGTAATTTATATTAGACACAAATGATGTGCGGACAAAACATGGGAACCACTACCGGTATCCTTCTTTTGATTGGAATGTATTACAAAGGTATCGAGGCAGAGACTTTGTCCATACTCAGTAATTAAGGATTGTTTTTAACATGGAATATACATGCAATGGCTCATAGAAAAATATTCTGTGTAGCACGAAGTGCTGCAGATTTAATTTTTTCCAGGAGTCATTGAATGTATATTCCATGTTTTTCAAAGAATGAAAAACAATCCTTATATTTACATTTATTACCATTTTCTGTGAGTCTGTAGTCAGCTGAATACAAAATTCATTCTATTTAATTGACTTTTCGGGGGGGGTTTCATATGACGTAACAGCTGAACAGCTGTGTGTTAAACATTGAATATAAATGTCTGTATACAAGGAAATAACAGTCCGTATGAAAATACATAACCTTGATTGCTATTTTAGCTGGTTCTGACGCAAACCAAATGACGTTATAACGTGTGGCGACATATCTGTTAACTATTTGCAAAATTAGGTGTCATACCAATTCGTATTTGTATGTATTTTGTATTGTTTTGTGTATCGCCCATGTTAGCATTATAGGATTTCTTGTCAGTTTGACGGTTTACAAGGCTTAGTTTTATCAAAAGCACCATAGCTTTCAATTTGTGGTACTTCAATTGCAGCTCTGATTCCGCCTCCAATAAAAAGAAAATGCATTGGCAGGATGCAACAAAAGCAGGAACGTAAATGATAGGATTATAATACACCTATAATAAGTGTATATCAGTGATACACAAATATCACTAGCATTCTTCCTGTATGTAGGTTTGAATATACACTATTCACACGAATTATTGTTCACTTATCTCCCTTTTCATTATCATAAACGTAGGTATCACCACCAGGGGCAAATTATGTGTTTTATTCTGCTATACAAAACAAAGGAGATGTAATATTATCTCTGCGTATTTGGAATTAATGAAATGGTTCACGTAATGATTAATTTCGTGATTTTTTGTTCATCGTAAATTCGCTTTGATAAACTCCCCCTTAACAATTTCGAATCTACGTTCGTGTAACTTTTGTACAATATTTATGAAAAAAAACTTGGCAAATTAAAGAAATACGTAATCTCAAATTGATTTGCATGGTTTTGACAAAGAAAACAAATTAACCATTACAACTGGACACTTTTGTGTTGATAGTTCTCCCGGGGAAACATGAAAATATAAAATATAAAACATCATGTTGGTTCGTTCCCACGCCATAAGTTTTATGAAAAAAGGTATAAATCCATAGGATAATGGCAAAATCGGATTCAATAAAAGTTAAAGCGACTTTGGATGGTTGGAGGGGAACATTCTTTATGAATTTTTTCGTCATAAATTTAATTTACAGCATATATATATATATATATATATATATATATATATATATATATATATATATATATATATATATAATATATATATTATTGTAAAAGGAAATAATGCTTAAACGAAATGTATCTTAATATTGACTCTTCCCTGTTTTTCTATCGTGATACTTCCGCTAACAAACTTCATAAATTTGGAGTGAAATAATACATACATCTTGACTATATTTTGTAGTGAATAAGTCGTTTTAAAGTCTAATGCTTATACAAACACCTTTATAAATATCAGCTCGCAGCTGCCTTATTACAATAACGTTGGAAATTAGATCCGAAGAAACACTAAATTCGAAACCGCGTGTAATATTATCACATTATATTCAACTTAAAAAAACCCAGAAACTTTACTATAAAACGAAGCCGATACATTTTGTATTAGATGAGTTCAAATAAATCTTTAAGGGATTTAAACTGTTAAAAATGTGCTGAAACAGATGTAAAGTCTCACATTTATATTTTAGTCCTTTACAAATATCAGTGTTTAATTAATTTGTTTGTTTGATTTTGGAAAATTGATCATCTCAGATACATAAAATATTGATAGAACAGCTTGTATATAGTCTCTCTTTTCTTGTGTCAGTCTAGCTATAAGATAAAATCTCTCTCTCTCTCTCTCAATTAATGTTACAACCTGAATTAATCTCTCTCTCTCTCTCTCTCTCTCTCTCTGTAAAATTTATTACATACATGATATAGCTCCAGTTCTAAAATCAAATACTGTAAAATGTGAACTACAGCGGAACCTCGCTTTTCAGACCACCTTCCTGACTGACTCAAACTGGTCTTAATAGTGAGGTGGTTTCCCGAATGAGGTGTCGTACCTGTTTGAATATTAATAATAATACTGAACATTTATAGCTTGAAATGCGAGTTGGGCACCTATGCGAGGTGGTCTTTTTAGGCAAGGTTCCACTGTACGAGTCCACATCTAATTTCTGCTGTTTTATGTGTGCAAATATAGGAACATATGCACTACACACTCGTGTTGAATATTCTACTTCCTCACTCGATGTAATAAACATGTTCAAAAACAATTGTCAAATATCCTCTCTCTCTCTCTCTCTCTCTCTCTCTCTCTCTCTCTCTCTCTCTCTCTCTCTCTCTCTGTGTGTGTGTGTGTGTGTGTGTGTGTGTATGTAAAGATATTTTGTTTGAATGTCATTTACAGTTTAATTTTCAATTTTCTCTAACTTAAATGTACTCTTTCATTAAATACTATATTCTTAGTACACATTTTCACCTGCGTTCTTGCAGTGTTTGTTTTTGTAGCGGCGTGCCACACCTGCAGTGACTTTGGGAGTCGGTTTCAAATCTTCTGATTTTCTGCTCTTTCAGAATGTTGAACAAATGTCATTTCCCGTGCTGAAATCATGATATCTGACCTAGATTTGAACCGGATATCTGCTGTTTGTAAGTCGCGCGTTCTGTCGGAAGACCAAGCGCGAACGGTCTAACATTTTCTAGGATGATAAATATAGGAAGCTAAAATATTATCGACATGTTAGATTGTAAGGACCACAGGTAAATCGATAGTACGGCAGGTGTAGGTTACAGATAAAAGAACCGACATTTTTTTTTCTTATATTTTCAAGACTTCGTACGTTTGTTCGTGCAGGAAAGTCTGGTATAATTTAATCTCGAGTGACTTTAAATGCAAATTTATGTAGTTTATGCTGTCACATATATCAGTGCCATATTTCAGAGTCCGAGGCCATCGCATATTTCATAACTTAGAATGCATAAATATGATAGATGTGCTTTAAGTCAGAAATTCTCGACGCGTCGTTCTTACTTTTCAAATGTTTATTCTAATGGAGAACAGAATTTATGACGTATTAAGAAGATTTAAAGATAGCTGTTTTGTTATTTCAGTTATTTCAGTTTTGATTACTTATTTATGTGAATGAAAAGCATTTTTGTATTTTCTTTATATTTCGCTCAAATACCACTGTTTAAATTCTTTTAAAAAGCTATCTCAAAAGCTATTCATTTTAACAGAGGTTACATCTTAGACGGATATGGTAATAATAATTTAGATTTATTATTTGGCTTTGTATTCTACTACTTTCCCTTTCGGATATTTACATTTACATGAAATTTGAGATCCAATGGTGAAGACTTATTGACGGAAACAATAAACATTTGTCTTGACCTGTTTTGTAAAACTATTAATTTGGTGTTGTTTTTTTTATTTGGTACCCAGACATAGAAACACTTAAGTGAAGCTAGGGTTTGGTTGCCCTGGTATCTTCGCTGTACAAAAAGGTGCCTTATATGCAGTAAGGCTCATAGTATTTTGGTATATTTAATGATATCATAAATATCTGTGAATAACTGATGTGAACTGTATCAATACAATAGAATATCGATATCATCTCAAGATTCAATAATTAAATCAAAAATAAAAAGAATGTATGAATGGTTGAACAGTGATATCAAATTGTGTTATTTTATAATATTCATGATTTTCAGTGGGATTTACGTTATATAATGACCGCGCTCGATATATCTAGCGGCAGAGCGTTTGACTTGCAAGCGGCCTGTCACATATACAGGGCGACACCTTAGACTAAGTGAAATTCACGGATGAAAACTGAAACCCCGTGTCGTGGCAGGCGTGACACCTAATACTGTATACAGGAAAATTTTCGCGTCCGTTTCATTTTCGCCCCTTTCGCCCTCATCGTCAGTGGGTGAATTCAAAACGGCAAATTCATTTATTTTGTTGCAGAAAGTATCGATTATATATATATATATATCATTCTAAATATCACACGTAAATAATTTAAAATATGAAATCATGCAGAAAGTAGACAAGCTCAAGAATTAATTTTTAAATAGAACTTCGCAATACAATTACATCGTAAATAATCGTAAATAATATTCTAAATTGGAACTGTTTGAGTCTGGGCGAATTTAAAACGGGGTGAAACTGTTTGCAAGTGTACTACGGCGAAAATAGCACGGGGCGAAAATAACCCTGTATACAGTAGTAGTTTTATTGTACTTATGTCAGTTCATAACACAGAAGAATAAAAAAGTAAAAACCTAAATTTGGGAAAAAAGTTTTTGGCCCTTTCCTCGTCAGGTGCTCGTTATTAGAAGTGAAAGTCACGAACCTTTGGAATGAGATGTCCCGTCTCGCGGCTATGTTAAATAGATCTAACTACATATGTATAAGTTCATAGCGCTGGTCAAAATTTTGTCACCTTACCTATAGCTGGCGGTATTTCTATATAAGTGGGAAAATATCAACAGGACCTAAAACAGCATTAAACAAGCACTTGACATTTTGCTTCCATATTTGTTATAAAAGAATATGCATCGTAACCAACTGTTATCAGCTTAGGTTCTTGCTGGAATCGTACCCGCGCGGAATGGAGGTGAGAGACTTCATGATTCATAGCATGTTGAACACACTTCTCGGCCAATGATGCCCCTGGAAGACAGCTTTAGTTCTATCAAGATGAATTGGCATATGTATACACACACGAGTAGTCTTGGTTAAACCATAACAAGAGTAACACACTGTATTATTTTTGTTTCTGGCAGAACCCGGATGTGTCACTCTATCATAGTAGGCCTATACACATTAACTCATCAACCCCTAAAACTCAATGGACTGTTCTGTAAATCAATGATTTAGATCAGTCCAAATGTGTCTTTTGGTATGAATGAGTTAAGCAATATGAATTTCTAAAATGTCATATCACAAAGCTATTGATACGTATGAACTTGTTCACTTCTGAATTTTGACAGTAGACCATGCTATTTATTGATTTGGATGAGCCTCAATTTGACCACAGGGCCGGGGTTGATCTGTGAAGCTCGATGTCTCTTATATAAGTTGTCATAATGATAATTTTTGTCCTATGACGTATAGACAAGAGTGTGATAAAATGTGTGTTCAAATACATGATCAAACACGTGAAACGTTGTAAAAGATATTCTTTTTTTAAGTTATTTGTTTTATTAGAATTTAAGTTTTCCCGTACCTTAAATATTCTGGTTGTATTTGCAATGACCTTTCAGATAAACTATTTCGCCATGTCAATTGTGCTTCGTAATTTGTCAGGGTGTTTTGGTTTTTACAGGCTCGGTTTATCAGCAATCTTGGCCCTTGACACAATTCGCGTATATTAAGGTCGGTCGATTTTTGTGTTTTATATTTTATTGCATTTAAAATACAGGGCGTGATTTTTATTTGAAAGTACATGTATTATGTAAAATATGTGTTTTAAAATACCTGAAGCAAATCGGATGAATATATGAATAAAAATTATCAGGTAACTAATATTTTTTTTTCAATCTTTAATATAACCCTGAAATGAATGCCGACATTACCAAAATTAAAACAATGTAACTGTGAAAATCATGCGTACCTCATATTTTACAATCGTGACGTCATATCCGGTATAGTAGGGCAGTTCGTATGTGATGGGACGAGTTAAAAAATGGGTCGAGATCACCCAATATGCCCTCCACGTGGACAATTTCAGAAACGACTGTTTTAAAACAACCTGATTTAGGTATGAAATGATGATTTACGAAAATAAACGCAAAGAATAATAAGAGCAGAATATATATTAACTGCAAATAGCACATGCTTATTGGACAATCGGTAAACTTCGTAAAAATTTCCGAAAGTTAATTGCAATGCTCAGACTAATGGCGGACAGCTCATATCGCTTTAAAGGGCGATGGAAGTTCTAAAACAGTGTCGGTTATGGCTTTTCATGCCCTATGGCGAGCTGGATATTCTTAAAACATGTCATGCTAACAGGGACACGTCATCTAGAACTCTCACCAGAGCAATTCCTGACTTTCGCTACGCGTGTCTAACGCTTGGCTAAGGATTTGACACTACATGCGTCAAAAAAATCAGATATGACCGTGAATCTAAACTGAGGAGATTCCCGTGTGGATCAGATAACTGATGATTCTAGATCTACTGTACATGCATTTTGTGACGGCAGTACCAAATTAATCTCGACGAATTATACTTTATTACAAAAAAGGCAAAGCATTTAAATTAAATTTAACATTTAATGTAAATGTAAATATAACAACACTGATTCTCTCCATAGAAATATGAAGTTGAGGTGACAAAGTTTAACATGTACTGCGTGATATCGTACAAATAGAAAATAATGAGAATGGTGATAATACTAGCTAACACATATGACTCATGCAATTGAACAAAACCTATAGTGTATAAGGAATGAATATTTAAAACCATCCATACATTATCAAATCACGAGACAAAACTGTCTGTTATACATAAGCATGCATTATACATTTGTAGTGTGTTATAAACATCATGAAAACAAAACATTCCTATGGGTAAAAACATACACATGTGACAAGGCTTAAACTAGTGATATACCCCAGCTAATAGGTGGATATCAAATGTCCGAACATAATTTTGAGAAAAACCCCCTTCTGACTGACGAATAATACGAGGGAATTTCCCCCAAATTATGATAATAATGACTTGGGTTGATATCACAGACTATTTCATGGTTGTTCTCTAGTTGCTGATTGGCTAATTTTATATATCCTGTCATTGAATCATTGAATGTTTCTTATTATAATCGTTCCTTTTCATATTACATCAATATGACAAAGTCGGATTAAATAATCATGTAATAAAACAATTGTTGACTTTTCATATCGGTTGACACCTTGATTTATGAACCCCAGGAAAACTGATACACACTTCGGCCGTTGACCTCGGTGAATATCACTTTCCTGGAATTGATAAATCAAAGCGTCAACTTCATCAAATGTCAAAAGTTGTTAAGTATATATATATATATATATATATATATATATATATATATATATATATATATATATATATATATATATATATATAGATATACAGTACAACTTTTTCATAATACCCCTCATTTCATTTGCCACCTCGTTTTACGGCACAGGTTTTGAAAGTCCACTTATCCAATATCCCCTATAATTTCAATAATTGTTTCCGTATTGCTGCACAAATGGAAATGGTGGCCGAATAACGAGGGGTATATATATATATATATATATATATATATATATATATATATATATATATATATATATATATATATATATATATATATAGAGAGAGAGAGAGAGAGAGAGAGAGAGAGAGAGAGAGAGAGAGAGAGAGAGAGAGAGTGTGAGAGAGAGAGAGAGAGAGAGCTCATCGATTATGTTCGATCAATAACACTAGATGTTTATTTCATCATAAAATCCCCTTTCTAACTGATTAAATTAAGTCTTATCTAATTAGATTGCGAGACCACATTTCTCATTGGGGCTCAGAACATTTTCAAACTTCAGTAAATACACTCTAAGTACAAGCCAGTATGAAAAATGAAAAAAGTCCTCACGTACAAAGTTTAAAGGGGCATTGGCTGCGTTTTTGTTCCAAAATTGTCTTTCCTTACTTACTTCTTAGATTGATATATAAAATTCAGATACCAAAGTATAAATCAATAGAATGTCCAGGATATAGATACAAATCCGGTAAAAATGGACAAACACGGACCTCTGGAAACCAAGAGGTGGGATCAGGTGCCATGGAGGAGTAAGCATCCCCTGTCGACCGGTCACACCCGCCGTGAGTCCGCAGTCAAGTCCAATGAAACAAGTGAGGAGTGTATCATCGTCACAATTGGTACAGACGTCTCAACAACCGCCAACGAAAAGGCAACTCAACATTTCACTTAGTGAAACAGAGTAGTCGCAAACAAGACTATTATACCGACCGTAAAAATTGCGGAACGTTGACATTAAACGCGGTTTTCGATATCCCTGTGTCAATAATTTGTCAGTGAGTAGTTTACCTCTGTATATGAAATCATATGTTGTGCACGCCCTGGCATATCGGATCATTTATTATCATATATAATAACAATACAGGCATAAAAAATCTTGAATTCCTATATGTTTTGTGTAAATTGCTTGAGAAACCCAATTTGGCACTTTCTCACAATTGATTAATTGAAACTTACTATTTGTATAATTACGCATAACACACTGGACCTGACTTTATTTGCACAAAATATATAGGAATATACAGGGTTCATACAGACATTGAAAAGTGCTTGAATATAGAGTTAGTCCTTGAAAAGCTCTGAAAACAAGTATACACTTGAAAAGTGCTAGAATTCAATTCAAAATGCTTGATTTATTTTATCAGAATGCTTGATTTCTACTTCTCGCATGTTTATTGATGCTTCACCTATCATATAATCTGAGTGAAGCATTTTTGTGGTGCTTTATTGTTTAGTGGAACTCTATGCAGTGTTTTGTGGCATCCATTGAAATGTGAAAAAACTTTGCTGTCAGTGTTTCCTTTTCACTTTGTTTTGGCTTGCAAGGTCTTGGTAGCTGAAACATACCCATTCAAAGTGCTTGATAATTGCTTGAAAAACACTATGAAAAGTCCAGGAAAAGTGCTTGAAAAATCTTTTTATGCCTGTTTATAGCTCTTATTTACTATTTGTTAGTGTACATCAAGTAAAAGTAGAAATAAAAGGAAATATTTTTTGGTAAACACAGTTGATGTCCCTTTTAAGAAATCTATCTATTTATCTATCTATGTATCTATCCATCTATCTATCTCTCTATCTATCTATCTATCTATCTAACCCTGTCGTCTATCTATCTATCTATCTATCTATGTATCTATCTATCTAACCCTGTCGTCTATCTATTTATCCTTCTATCTATCTATCTATATATCTATCTATCTATCTATCTATCTATCTATCTATCTATCTATCTATCTATCTAACCCTGTCGTCTATCTATCTATCTATCTAACCCTGTCGTCTATCTCTCTATCTATCTATCTATGTATCTATCTATCTAACTCTATCTATCTATCTATCTATCAATCTAACCCTGTCGTCTATCTATCTATCTATCTATCCATGTCGTCTATATATCTATCTGTCTATCTATCTATCTATCTAACCCTGTCGTCTATCTATCTATCTATATATCCACAAGTATGTCTGTCTGCATGATTTTCTGTCCTTCATAAACTGCTTAAAATGTTCTAATGTCGGCCAGCTACAGCAACTAAATCTACAAATTAAATTTATACATGTGTGTGAAATCAAAATGGTGACAGTCGCTAATCTCATATGATAGTCTGATCAATCCCCGTCATTCTTTCTTTCGGTCTCGTTCCCTAGAGAACTTGCATTCTTGCATTCGTTTGAACATTCTTATACATAAGCACAACAATAACCAAACTCAATTTCTAAAATGTATCTCGACAAATTAAAATGTAAGATTATAGGATCATTCAGGTACGAAACTACGTTTTTATCTCAGTAATATATTTTTGACACAACAGTTTATTACCCAAAATAATTGCTAAGTAAATGCATGTATTATGTTACAGGACGCTTATTTAATGGATGAATGCTTAGATTTTATATATCTATCGTACTTAAATTGATTTTACAGATTCAGATTGAAAGGAAATAATTGTGTAAAAACTCTTGTACACGAGTCGAAGGCATTGAATCACGAGATTTAGAAATTACTTATTTAAAATAAAATGAAAAGGATTCTGAATGTGGTTTAGTTATTCATTACATACTATAACTTCAAGCTCGACTAACGAAGTATTATCGACAGAAATGATCATGTTCAATTTTTGTTTTGAACCATTTTGCAAACTATAACTTTGCTTGTTGTTGTTGTTGTTGTTTTTGGCCATGTCCGGCACGTACGGCCATTGAGTAGATCTTTAACGTACCGACACCTACTGTGACACGGGACCTCGGTTTATACTGTCTCATCCGAAGGATTGGGTATGCCATATTTTGATTTGATTTGATTTTGATTTTTGTTTTACGCCATACTCAACAATTTTTCAGTCATATGATGGCGTCCAGATTTTATTGGTGGAGGAGAAACCCCGGTTACCCGGGTAAAGACCACCGACCTTCCGCAAGAAAACTGGCAAACTTTCCCACTTGATTCTAAATGACCCTAGCGGGATTCGAACCAGAGGTGAGAGGCCTTGTGATTTAAAGCGCAATGCTCTAACCACTCGGCCACGGAGGCTCCCGGGTATGCCATATATATATATATATATATATATATATATATATATATATATATATATATATATATATATATATATATATATATATATATATATTAAAAACTCCTAATATTGTCCCTCGTTTCATTGGCCACATCCATTTACGACAAGACTTTACGAAGTTTACTTTATCAATTGCACCTATAATTTCAATGAAAGTTTCCCTTAACTCATTGCGATACCCCTTTATGATGCCAAATTTGGGGTGAAAAAGCGGATATGATGTTGGCATTGTCGTTTGTGTAACATTAATATGAAAAAACGTTATTGGTTTATCCCTCACATCCTCTAAAACACTGATTACAAAGGTAGACTGTTACTGTAAGTACATTTGAAATCGGAACATTGATGTTCTCTGATCATTGAGGCGAAGCTGTGTAGGAATCTGGGCTGAAAAGGATCTTCATTGTCTCACATATATAATATATAATTAAATCCATATATAGGACATGTTCATTTTCTCTGACTTCCACGTAACAATTTGAAATATGTTACATTTTATGGAATACAAACAAAACGTTTCAGTACAAATGGGCTTCGTCGGCAATAAAAATTCTCTCTCTCTCTCTCTCTCTCTCTCTCTCTCTCTCTCTCTCTCTCTCTCATACATTCACAGGTACACGTGATGTATACATTGAGAGAAACAGCCATGCAAATAATTATAATTATATACATGTACATACATACTCACATACACACTCACATACGTACCTAGCTATCTACATACATACATACATACACACGCGCATCCGTACATACATACATGCATTCATGCTTTTGTATAACAAAAGAGAACAGATTATTATTCGTGAGAAAGGTCAAAAACAACATACATATACAGACAAACTCTAACAATTGAGAGGTGCGACCAGGTACCTTGGAGGAATAATGTTTTCTTTTGACCTATATCATCTCTATTCTCTTTTTTTGTCTTCTAAAAATCCAAATAAAATACAGAACAGACATTTCATCAACGACGTTTCAACAATTACTTCAAATTGCAAGGTATGGCTATAAAACTGTAAGCATGATAATGGTTCAAATATAGCGATATAAAGCTACGGTTGATAGTTGCCAAACTCATTCCATTGGAAAATACATGTGTGGTATCAAGTGTATCGAAATATTTCACATGATAAATCGATCAACATAATTTAAAAACGTTTCGCGTTTTCCAGAACAAACACAGTAAAAACAGAGTAATGAAATGCCATATCGTTATTTTGACTTAGTAGCAAATGTTTATGAAAACTATTATTGATAGATTGTTCAATTCCACTACAAACCTTTGGAATATTACACGACTCGTGTTGTGTGCTTATATTAGCGACGGCAGAGTTACCACCACGTTTCCTCCAGTATTAGGTGTAAACTAGCACCGGAAAGCGTACCATGGACCTGTCGTATTCGGGTTATTAATTGATAAGCAATATTCACGGTGGATTAAAGTATCCCTTAGTGTCATATATTATTTGTTTCCACATTGAGTAAATTACCACACTGTGTTGCATAAAAGGACTGCTACGTTTACATATAGAACCCTACAGATAGACATTATATTATGCAAATCAATATTTAAGAGCAGGTAGACCTTAAGGACAATTTACAACAACAAAAAACAAAAAAACAACAGCAAAGGGGGGGGGGGGGGGGGGGGGGGGGGGGGGGGGGGGGGGGGGGGGGGGGGGGGGGGGGGGGGGGGGGGGGGGGGGGGGGGGGGGGGGGGGGGGGGGGGGGGGGGGGGGGGGTGGACAAACAAAAGTGAGAACATTGGAAAAGTTTGCCATTGGATCCATGGAAATGACGGGAGCAGTTTACAGATTTTCCTCCTTCCACAATTATCATGACGGCGTAGTTAATTCCAGGTCGAAGCAGATGATAAGCATTCTGTTCACGATCTATAAAGACGGTTTATCTGTTGCTGTCAAGATCATCAATCTATGTTGTGAAAAATCGTGTTATGCAATTTCGGTCAATATAATTGCCCGTAAAAGGGTTACCTGAATGCAAAACTTTATATTTTGTGATAAATAATTATCAATACGTCGTTTCAACTATATATGAAATGTTCGTTGGCGGAGCAGGTTGGAGCTTACCTGACCATTTCTCAGAAAGAAAAAAAATGTACATCTGTAAAAGGAATATAACTGTGAAACGTTTACAACAACATGTTTGCTGCATATGAAAAACAGCAATTTATGCTGTTGTCTGTATTAATTAAGCCGTTCATTATTAATATCCTTGATTTTACATTGCGATATTTATTTTCAAAACAGAATCTTCAAAGGACGACGATAAACTAGTATGTAATAGCACTGTGCTCTCTGATAAATGTACATGGTCATAACAGTAACGTTATCCGAAGAGGCGGATCACGTCGAATAGACGGCCGAGGTTCGTCAAATCAAAATGAAACATTCGCGTCTGATTTGATCTGACGAATTTTGGATTTTGAATGTAGTTTTACTAAACATTTTTCAGTCACATGCCATAACGGCCAATTTTTAATGGTAGAAGAGAGAACCCGGATACGATGTACCTTGGAAGAGACCACAGACCTTCCGAAAGTTAATTGGCAAACTTAGAATCTTCTCAGACAATCAGCTTAGGTTCCAGTGGGACTCGAACCTGCACTGACAGGAAGTAAGATAGTTCACGATTTAAACACGATGATCTAATCACTTGCGTTCGGCCACAGATGTCCTTGATATGAGGGAAAGAGACGTGATCCGACCCTTCCGATAATGTTATTGTTATAATGATTACTGTATACAGGGTTATTTTCGCACCGTGTTATTTTCGCCCTATTACATTTGCAAACGGTTTCGCCCCGCTTTGAATTCGTCCTGACTCCATTCAGGAAATGTGTGGTGTGTAACGTATGTGACATTCAGCGATTATATCTGATTCGATTTTATTGCAAAGTTTTATTTGACAATTAATACTTGTTCGTGTCTTGTTTCTGAATGCTTTAATTATTTTTTTTAACAATTTTTCTGTTTTTTTTTAAATGAAATATGTTATTATAGATGCTCTCTGCAACAAATAAATTACTTAATAAATGCATGTACAGTTTTGAGTTCGCCCACTGACGATGAGGGTGAAAATAAAACGGGGGCGAAAATTTCCCTGTATACAGTAAGTTACCATATGCCAATCCATTACTACTAATAGCTAAGAATAAGAAAATGAATGTACATGATTCATTTATTGGACAAAATATTCTATAGGAACTTTTCTTTATGAGAAAAGTAGTCCGCGCAAGAAACAAAACTTCTTGTAGCAACAGTTTAAAAAACCGGAATATTGATGGATATAAAAATTTGAAAAGAAGTAAAGCCAGGGGACGGAAAACAGATCAAACTATCTGATTTTTAACATGGAGCCAATATATTTTATAATCCATATATAAGAACATGCTCTTTCGATTGGCGCATGGTACAATTTTTTTTTTTTTTTTTTTATTTTTTTTTTTATTTGTACGGACAATATCAACCAGTGGGGTTAGCACTTTCAAACCTACAGACAAAAATGGACTCGTCTAAACAATAGAAATGACCAGATTATTCAGATACATGGGGGTGAAAGGGATAAATTTTCGATTCTGTAACCTTGCTTTACGTCAGTCTAAAACATTTGATTTAAGGTGGTGAAACGTTGCATAGGTAATTATTATAATGTACCCGGAAGATCTTCGGCTAAACATAAAACTAAGTTAAAGCAAATATATCAATACGTAGTAGGTTATATGCACATGCAATCATTTAAATACAGCTGTATTCGGAAATTTCGCAACGTCAACAACTTGAAACTTTTAATAAATATAGTTATTTTTCAACATAATGAAATGAACATGCTATCAATAATATGTTTTGTAAATTAGACTATGAAGATCTAGTGAATAAGGAAATGATATAAACGTTTTTATTCGTTTAAACCGGATCTGGATGAATTTTTGTAATGTTTCTATCCAGTTATTTAACCTTCGTTCTAACTGGTATAAAGTGACATGGTCTTTATAACTATTAAACATGGGTAAATAACCTGGCTATTAATTTTCGTAAAATGTCTCCCTCGTCGGTACACCCCCACGAAGGTAATTAAAATGCGTCGGTGTCGATTTCGAAGTCGACAGCAATTTATATATATATATATATATATATATATATATATATATATATATATATATATATATATATATATATATATATATATATATATATATATATATATATATATATATATATCTGTGTGTGTGTGTGTGTGTGTGTGCGCGCGCGCGCATGTCAACGGATCATATCTGGGGATCCCCCTGCTCTGGGACATTTGTGATTAACACACACGCATTTTGTTTTTATTTACCTTCTCTTGAACTAGAATCAGAACAATTTCAATCCCTTTGAGTCTCAAGTATTCTTTTAATAGCTGACATCAAAGGAGAATGGAATTCATTTCAAATGGATTCGATTGAAACGCCATTTTAAGTCTCTACAAATAGGACAGCAGCAGTAGTTGGTTGAATCTGTATCGAATACCGGAATAGAAACCACGTGACTTCAAAGAACTGGACGATTCCTTTTAAAATCACATTCCGGGCTTTATGTTCATAAATTAACTTTTCTGCACGCATTTAATGTTTATTTGCATATACATTTATACGTTTGACTTATTTTAAAAGTTTTATACGAATTAATTAGCTTATCAATCACGCATATCTAATTATGAACTCTTAAGATAGTATGGTAATAAGGAGGTATCGAAAACGAGGTTGCCTGAGTTGTTTGTTTGTTTTTTATTGTTGTTTAACATCCCACTCAAGAATATTTCACTCATATGGAGACGTCACCAAATGCCGGTGAAGGGCTTCAAAGTTTGGCCTATGCTCGGCACTTACGGCCATTGAGCAGTGAGGGTTCTTTAACGTGCCGACACCTACTGTGACACGGGACCTCGGTTGCCGCCGGCTGGACTCGAACTCACGACCTCACGATCAAGAGTCGAGCGCGCTACCGACTGAGCCAGGCCGGCTCAGGTGGCCTGATAACCAAAAAAGGTGTTCATAATAAATGGCTTTATCGAGATCCATCACATAACGGACAAATCAACTTAAATCCTACATACGGCTATCTTGATTCAAATAAACCTTGTTGAAAATGGCATACATTAGACCGAAACTCAGGTCTAAGTTTAAGTTCATTTTTGGTAAAATCGAACTTCTTCGTGACATTGTCACCGCAATATATCTATGTATTTTTCGTCGCTGTCATCTAAAATTTGGTAAGTTGCTTTTCTGATCTCACTTTTATACGTATATCTGTATGTTCAACTCCTGTTAAATTTTCGCCATTGTCGTCCTCAGATGAAATCAGATTTAAAAGAAGTCGAAACTTTCAAGGTAAATAATTGAAGCTCGAACATACTTGTACATGCCATCCATGAGGCTTAGGTGACTAAAAGCGAATTTAAGAAAGGGTCAATCTGTTTTCTGTTGTAAATAGGCAAAAATAACCGTGTGCGAAAATTTCCATGTAGATTGTATTTCAAGCTTCAAGATTGTTTCGTGACATAATTGCATTAGGTTAAGATAAGTTTTGTCAGTGATTAATAAATTGATGAGGTTAAATATCAGAAATCCCAAGTCACCAAATTTACTCAAGCTAAAACACACATAATTTATGCAGCATCTGGACATTTTGCTTTTGTTTGTTTATTTGTTTGTTTTTTCATGGCCCACAATTGATAATAATCATGAATGGTGGTTCTTATTTGAAAAGGGAAAAAACAAACTTTACAAATTAAAAAAAAATTGTTTGAGTACATACTCAAATTTCGAGTACCATGCTTAAGCATTTATTTTTATTTTAATGGAGAAATAATAAATTTCAAAATAAACATTACGTTTTCTATTCAATCACATACTGAGTAAATGTGGTAACTTCGGGACCCAGGAGTATCTTTCCTTACGGCAACTCGCACTTGAAAATAATCTCTCAACATGCAGCCGACCGAGGGATCACCATATCATTTACGTAAAAATATGGCTTTGATAATAACTTGTAAATTAGACTTTTTTCTTTTTGCATAATTATTTTATTCATTTGCATAAGAAACGGTCTTAGATTACATAATAGCGCTTTCGTCCTCGTGTGTTTCTATTGGGGATAATATTGTTTTAGAGAATAAAGAAAATGATAATTTTCCGTTAGTTAAAACCATTTTTTGACAGGAAAAAAATCATAAAATTGAATTTTACAAAGTTTTATGGAATAGGATATTTATATATGCATTGAAACAACAACACAGACATACTATAAATTGACACCTGTTTACAAACACGCGAGTACGTGACATTCTTGTTTTCGGAAACAAAATATTAGAGGGACAGCAATACATGGAGCAACGTTTCCTGTACATTCCTACTTTTTTCCAAGCTACAGAACCCGGATGTGCCACCTTACCTTGGTAGGCCAATAGAGTTTTTGTCTGCCCACGCTGGGATAATGTCTGTTACATCATTAGATACAGGTGAAGCCGCGAATATTTTGACCTGTGCTTATTTTGATTTTGAAAAGTGTCCTACGCCACACTCCACAATTTTCTAGTTATATGGTGACGTCAAGATTTTAATGGTGATGGAAATGAACCCGGTTACAATGTACCCGGAAAGAGACCACCGGCCTTCCGCAAGTAGGCTAAAATGGCAAACTTCTCACAAAAATCATATTAGGTTCTGGCGGGGTTCGAACCTGCGCTGAACAGAAGTGACAGTTTTTTTCGGTTTTTGTTTTTTTGTTTTTTGTTTTTTGTTTTGATGAATGTTGTTTTATGCCACGCTCAACAATTCTCAGTTTTATGGTGGTGGCCAGTTTTTAATGGTGGAAGAGAGAACCCGGTTACAATGTACCCGGGAAGAGACCATCCGGGCCTTCCGCAAGTAAACTGGTAATTTTTCTCACAAAAGAAGTGAGAGACTTCATGATTTAAAGCAGATGCTCTAACCACTCGGACACAAAGCCCGCTATGGTCTCTTTAACTTGACATGCATACTGTGACATGAGATCTCGGATTTCAATCTCGTCCAAAAGGATGTCGGCCCAATATTCAGAAGCGCCGAGAGCCTCAAGGTCCGACATTCTGCATTCTTATATACAAAAGGTCCCGTAATCCGAAGGTTCTAATATTCCGACGTGCCAATAATTCGAAGGTCTGATAGATCGAAGGTTTAAGGGTCCAATAGTCCGAAGGTACGATAGTCCGAGTGAGCTTAATGACCTGAGATTTTTACCTAGACTTCGGTCGAGTTAGCTTTTCGGGAATATTTTATATTACTCTTAACCTTCGGAACATCGCGCCTTCGGACAATCGAACCTTCGGACTATCGGACCTTCGAACTATCGGACCTTCAGACTATTGGGCCTTCGAAATATTGAACCTTCGGAATAAAGCTATCAGGTGGTCACCGTCCGAAAGACCTATAGCTTTCAATGTTCACTACCTGCTTTCAAAACAACTCGGGTAGACAAGATCTAGACCTATCCAGATCGGTAATCAAATCGAGTACCTCTCGGTTTACGTTGCCTGCTCTAAGTATAACAAGGCGGAATCACAACAGGGTTTAACTAAAAAACAAATAAACAAAAACCGAAAAACTAATTGTCAGAGTAGATCTCGGATATAGAAATAAAAGTAATTAATGTGATATTCAAAGTGAAGTCTGTCAGTCTATTTGCGGTAGAATGAGTCTCTAACTAATGCACATATAGATTAAACGACAAACACATAACGGTGCGAAAATAACATGTCGGCTTCTTATTGAATCAAATTCTACGCCATAATTTATGGTAATTAATTTTTACCTGTCTGTAGTGGAATAATTTATGATCCGTGCTAGTAAAATAATTGCTTAAAATAAATTAAATAAATGCATATTTAAATAAGAATACACACCAAATCTATTTCACAGTGATAAAAGTACAGGTATCCCGGTATGGTTTTAAACTTTGATTAATCGGTGAAGGTTTATCTGCGTAAATGGGCTAAGGGAAATAACTCGCATACCTTTCCTTTTGCGTTAACTTCATTTACTGGTATTTGGAGTTGAGTTTAATCACCCCGTCGTAATATTTGTAGTTAAATCCATTATCCATTGTTTTTCGCATCCATCAAAAGGAAATTAAATAAAAAGAAAGGGCTTAAATCAGAGGATATCTTTCAAAACATGTTTATTACCATGACAACGGAAGAGGATGATCAGGACGATGATTATGCGGATAATTCTCTCGAGTTTAATTTTCACACACACACACACCACACACACACACACACACACACATGAAAAAAAAAAGGTTTTCATTAGCCAAAAAAAAAGAAACCAACAAAAACTTTGGTACAAATATTCTGAAAAAAATGTGGTGGTTGAAGGCATGGCTGCGATTTCAGCTTTCCAAAAAAAGAAAAAAAGAAAAAGAAATCAAGTATTGTGATAAAATCTACTTATAGATACATTCTACACATTCTAATAAATCAACTATTTCACACGCTTCGTTTGACATAAGAAAGGGTGGATTGTCAACTTTGATTTACAAACATTTAAGATTATCACAGAATAATAAAAAAGCCACATCAATGGCGTTTGTAAAAAAGGAACATGATAAATTGCCAGATTCCTGTACGTTATCAAGTCTTACATCAGCCGTTTGTTCCGTTTTATATCTCGGCTAGTTATTTCATTGTAAAAAATCTCAAAAACTGTCTGAAAACTTCAAAAAATGATTAGCCATTATTTATGAAAGAGGTGTCGGCATTTAGTCAAAGTAAATGATTGATGGGACCTGCTTTTCACATTTCACAATGTAAATTGTAGTGTTAGAGTCGAAATTCCTTGCTTTTGTAAATTTTATCTCATTAAGTTATGATATATTACTTCAATGAAAATGGGATACAATGCGGAGCAGCGCATGGACTTCATATTAATATCCTTCAATGTTTTGATTCGATTGTGTAAGTTTGAGTTCTACGTAATTTATGTTTTCTCTTTTGATATTTTGTGGTGAATGCAGAAGCAAATGTCAGACTCTGATGCACAGTGTATAAAAATCAACATTATTATTATTATTTTAAAATCATTCATAAGGAGAATTAAGTACATCCAGGAACGACATCGCCACGAGGACTTTTACGACTAAGGAACCCTGAAGTGGTTCTCATTCTCCGAATCCTCTTCCTTCTAATAATCTTCTTGCGGAAGGTCGGTGGTCTTTACCCGGGTAACCGGGGTTTCTCCTCCACCAATAAAAACAGGACGCCATCATATGACTGAAAGATTGTTGAGTATGGCGTAAAACAAAAAATCAAATCAAATCAAATTCCTTCTAATAATCAGCATCGTCGTCGTCGTCATCGTCATCATCGTCGTCACCATCATCATCATCATCGTCGTCACCACCACCATCATCATCATCGTTGTCGTCACCACCATCACTACCACCATCACTTTAGTACAGGGGAATCCATGACTGTTTAATTTCACAAAATTCAAAGATGGATTTTAATACAAATTTGTCCCAATATCATACCGATAAAAAGTTCATAGATGGAGTTGATACAAACATATGCCGACATTTTATTAGCTTTTGGTCCTGGATATATATGAATCAAACAGGTATTTGGGTACGAGTCAAATAAAAACATGATTGTGTACGAGTGCGTCAATTCTCTAACGTACGAGTTGTGATGAGTACGAGCTGACCATAATCCATCATATGACCTTATTCATCTGAGGAATGTCACGAAACACGGTCAAATTTTTTGTCTGTTCGAATGATTTTTTTTTTCATCTTCAAACTCAGACTACTAGCAAACAAATATTCACTTAGAAGTGTAATTAATGAGAAGGTTATAACATCATCATCATCATCATCATCATCGATTCTACTTCATGATTGCAATCATATTTATCCGAATTATTATAGCACCATAAGAATATGTATTTCACAAGGACCTCACATTATTAGAGAAATAAAATTCCTCATTTGTAATCCATTTTTATACAGAAAATGAAGGTTTTATGAACCAGCGAGGTGTTGAGTCTAACCGTAAACATATCAGATGCCATGATACTTGACAAATGCAACATTTCGTTAGTTTGATTAATGACCTTTCTTTGTCTCGCGCGCAAGGTTAATTTTGCCCGAAGGCGGATACGGAAGTGAAGGACAGGTGTGCGATATCCGGATTGTGGTCCGTTTTATACCCTAAAGATATTTAGCAATCTGAACTAATGGGTGTTGTTTTATTAATTGAAATTTATTTCATGTTGATAATTAAATATTTATTGTTTTACAAATCACACAGGCGATGTTTTATTCATAAAGAATGTACTTTTTCATGTTTGTCCTGGCGTAATAATGAAGAGTAAATATAGAACCAGCGGGAATACAAACAAAGCCAGGAGCGCTCGGTCGTCTTTATAATTCAGGTGGTCACATAATTATGAATATTTATGTTATAAAACATATCAAAAAGTGAGAAAATTGTTACCTATCTGTATCTGTGTGAAATAAAAATCTAATGAAGTTTTGATTTACGTCAATGCTAAATATAGGTCACATTGTGAAAAAGAAAATGTCACAGGTATGGCTTTTTTAATCTCATTGATAGAAACGAATTATATGCAAGACAATTATCAAGCTGTTTAAAATTACCTCAATGTAAATTAATACGACAGCGATTTTAGTCTTTAAACTGCAAAACGCGATTCCAAAACTAAATTTTGGTATTGGTTTCAGTATGTTAGTATAGTGATCTACGCCACATTCTATTATTTTCCGTAGGGCTATGTCACCATTTTCATAGAGTATTGGCGCCGGCCTGGTTCAGTCGGTAGCGCGCTCGACTCTTGATCGTGAGGTCGTGAGTTCGAGTCCATCCGGCGGCAGGTCGGTTTCCTGTCCTTTGAACTGAGACAGCTCCCGTGTCAAAGTAGGTGTCGGCACGTTAAAGAACCCTCACTGCTCAATGGCCGTAAGTGCCAGGCATAGGCCAAAATTTAATGCCCCTTTGGTGACGTATCCATATGAGTGAAATATTCTTGAGTTGGGCGTTAAACTACATTAAACAAACAAACAAACAAATCATAGAGTGTTGTGCTTCGAACCCCGACATTTTTTGCCTCTACTCAGCGCGGATTCGAGCGCCGCTGATATCTAAGCTTTCTACTGAAGTAGTTTGCTAATTCAGTAAATTGCGGAAGGCCGGTGTATGGTGGAAAAGAGACCCATAGAAAAACTACCCAAGGTCACCGTTCTACGTAGATAGCATGTATACCCGAACAATTGACCCATACCCATAAGACAATTGATACATTTTCCGGGTCATTTTTTCTGTGGAATTAGAAAAGGCTTGGGTATGGGTCCTACCATAGAAAAAAAATTAACAGATAAACTTTCAGCATAAAGACAGGGCTATTCCAGGAGATACAGTATTGTATACAGGGAAATTTTCGCCCTCGTTTTATTTTCGCCCTCAGTGGGCGAATTCAAAACGGTAATTTATTAAGTAATTTATTAGTTGCAGAGAGCATATTTTATATTTATCATAAAAAAAAACAAAATTGTTAAAAAAAAATAATTTAAGCATTCAGAAAGTAGACATGAAGAAGTATCAATTGTCAAATAAAACTTTGCAATAAAATCGAATCATATATAATCGCTGAATGTCACATACATTACACAGCACACATTTCCTGAATGGAGTCTGGGCGAATTTAAAGCGGGGCGAAAACGTTTGCTACTGTAGTAGGGCAAAAATAACCCTGTATACAGTGATACCGTTGTCTATAATGAGACTTGTAAATGACTAGTCAAAATAATAAATTATACGAAGTGTTAACATTACAGATATATACATAAAACACGGAGAGAATCAACGTAGGTTGATATTTGTAGAAACTACCATCTTGAAGGTGGCCCAGAACATAATTAGGCTCCGTGTATGCATGATATGCGTTTTGATATTTCTCTTTCTCAAAATGTGTGGGGTTCACAATTTTTTACGGGACAAACAACGTAAATTTTGTAACAGGTGACTTTGCTGTGGGTTCCCGGGTAAGATTTCCAGGTACACTTTTTCACCTCTGTTGCGTTAGACGAAAACACTTTTAAAAATATTTCGGTAAAAATGTAGTGGCTGTTAGTTTTTACTTGTGGTGAGGGGGACCAAACTCAGCATACATAACAAAAAACCGGCAGTCTCCCTGAAGTATGAAGTACTTCGGCAAACTTTTGTAACCATCTTAAGCGCCGGCACTTCCAGCTGGTAGTGAGGACAAACGTCGGATGTATAAGGCACAATGATCAAATCACTCGTCACGGCTAAACCGGAAATACTGAATACGTGCAGCGATAGCTGTGCGTAGCTTTAGAAAATTAAAGGGACATAATCCGATTGCTCCAATTGGTTTCACTGAATCCACTGTTGGTCTGTTTTACCTTTATTTCGGGTTCTGTACTGCACTGACTTTTGCAGCTACATATAATAAATCAATCTCATATTTGTGGAGGACGTTTGCGTCCATTTGATTATACCCACTCAACAATGTCTTCAAATGTTTGTCGGTACGAGATATCGCGCCTGAAAGTTACCCAATTTAACTGAGCCAAGCATCACGTCGAGACCTAGGCCGTTTCGCAACTGAATCGATAATTTGGTTTATATTAACCTGAAGTTCGTGGTTGATGCCTGCGTCAACTGGAGTCTATCACTTGACATGGTTTATCAGAAGCGCCAGCGAATTAAATGCTTTAGGGCTTGTTTCGTCAAGGATCGTATCTGAGGTCTACCAAGATAAAGTTGTACATCCGGGTTCTGCCAGAAATCAAAACAATACTGTCTATTTTCCAGAAATACGATTTTACAGGTAAAACACTTTGCTTTGCTCTATTTCCAATATTGTAGTCGATATTAATAATGATATGCTAACAATTACTCTGTCAGTAATGTTATTATTAGTTTTTAGGTTACTCTGTCAGTACTGTTATTATTAGTTATTAGGTTAGTTAAACGTTACTGACCGTCCATGGCAATGTGTCGGGTTGATCACGTACACAGTAGCCTCCCCTTCCATGGACTTGATCAACACGACAAATATTCACGTGCACGGTCAGTAACAAACCTAACAACTGTTTTATTTTGTCGAAGACCATATTCTCATTTACTGAATAGCTGTATTTTCCATTATACACAGAATTGGAAATCTCATCGCAAAATATTTATTATATTTTGATTTTTGTATGTTGTTTTACGCCAATCTCAACACTTTTTCAGTTAAATGATGGCGACCACAGTTTTTAACGATGAAGAAGAAAACCCGGGAAAAGACCACCGGCCTACTGACAAACTTTCCCACAAAAATCATCTTAGGTTCCAGCGGGACTCGAACCTGCGCTGACAGGAAGTGATATATATAATTATTTATTTATTATAAAATTAAAAATACAAAGGTGACACTAAAACCCTGGCTGTGTCCACATCGATTGTGCGTATTACATGATTTTACACTCCTCCCCTTTGTTTACTTCCGGTATAATTTGCCAGTATTATTTCATAAAGTCGTTTGTTTTTTAATGGAGAACTCGTTAACTGGTCTCATTCAACAGACACCCCCCCCCTAAAAAACAAAATCCACTGAATGTGACGTAAAAGAACACGTATTAAACCCAACCGGAATAAACATAATAAACCTTGAAAATATAAATGGCATGTATTTAAGTTATATTTACATTTCTCCGGGGCGATAAAGCGAAGTTAACGTTATGCTCTGTGATAACCACAGGAGGTCACTAGTTTACCCGCTTTGAAATGAACACATAAATTCGTGTAACCCGGAAAAAGAAACAAACATACTTAATTAAGTATGACAATTATATAAGGAAACATTTTTACTTCTGATAAAAAGGGAAAAACCTAGGATAATTTACTTTCAAAGCCGTCCGCCCCACCCCCAAAATGTCAAAAATCACTCTTATTTACTGCCTCTTTCGTGTACAAATGCCAGTATGTGCATGTGTGTCGCTCGTGATGATTTAATGGTAATGGTTTCGCTTCGCACGCAAGATATTTCGGTTCGAATGTAGATTTAAATAGGTCTGAGAATTCTGAGAATTATCAAAGGGCAGTGTCTGTCCCCTCGCCAAACGCTCGGTAAAAGACATCTGACTGTTAACAGTCTTACGGAGTCCCGTGCCATGATAGACTTGGCACTGCATCGGCATCTTACAGGTTAAAATCTGCGGCATTTCATTTGCTGTTGGGCCAGTCTAATGGTGTAGAACAGAAATCGGTCACAATAAAGTACAAGGTATGAGATCAGTAAACTGTCCAAAGTTCTGACCGAATCAGCTTATATTTCAGTGAGGTTCGAAACCGCATTTATTAGAGGTGCGGGTAGTTTATGAAATTTGTATCAAAAAGTCCGGTAGAGAGAACTGTGAATTGGTGACACTCTAACGTAAACAGAGCAAGTTTATGTTTACAAATAAACAACATTGTTCACAGAGCGGTGATATAATAATGTACTTACACAGAAGTGATTAAGCAGCGAAGGGATGTTCATGATGATATGAAAGCGACACTGTAAGAGGACTCTGTCACTGTCTTTCCTTGAGCTTAACCCTTTCAACCCTACAGGCCATAATAGACTTGTCTTAACAATAGGAAAGACCGTATCATCTTGATTTTCAGGGATTAAAGGGTTAAATGTGGTACCGTAAGAATGTAAGCGCGAAGGGGTGCACTGGTGATGACCCCGTCCCGGAACACCTGTCGCTAAATATGTAGTTACGCAAGTCAATGCTACTGTTGTGGATGACATTTAGGCGTCACATGTACATAATTAGTATTTTTTGGATTCCTCTCTGAGGAGAAAATATGTAGGTGAGAAAATTGTAGGTCCGTTTCCTGGATACCCAAATTTCGGACATTTAATTAGAAGCGTATGTAAATGAATAGGTCACGTGCGAATATGGACATATATAAGACAAATCCTTCCAATTTTCTCCAAAGGTTTGCGACTGGAGATAAATTATACATAGCACCTGTCCATCATTGTATTACAGAATCCCAGCAACGTTAACGATTCAAAAGAAGACAGCCATTTCCGTCAGATAGGACAGATTTTTGTCCATTCTGTCTACGGGAAATATATAGCATTATTCTCGATATAACCAGCGATATACAAAGCATGTTAGGCTTTTAATATCGCTGAGATAATATTTACAAAATATGGCCTTATCTGAATTTTAGTCAGGTAAACAATATGTCAATTTAATTAGTTTCCTTTTGCCATCAATAATATCGAATTGTACATACTCTCATTATCCATTTCAGTAGCATCAATTTCTTTTTATTTTGTTATATTAACCCTTTGACCCCTGGATATCTGGGTGGTATGGTTGTTTCTATTGTATAAGACCAGTCTATTTTGGTCTCTAGGGTTGAAAGGGTTAAATAAATTTACTACCATTTTCCCCCAAAATGTGTTATTTTGAGTCGAACCCGGCGCGACTAATGCTCAAGTTCCTATTGTCTCATGATCATGAAATTTGTGTGAATAACTCGTATACATGTAGATAGGAACATACAGACTTGATTTAGAGACCTGACATGCATTTCGAAGAGACTTTTTCTGCAGTTCCCCCCCCCTTTTTCCCCTTTTTACTACTTAGATTGATATTTAAACAACAAAAGAAGATATACACAGGCATAACAATTCTTAAATTCCTATATGTTTAGTGAAAATTGTTTGAGAAACCCAGTTTGGAAATTATTCAACCTTACTACATTGTATTAGTATATGCATAACAGACTGACCTAGTCCTCATTTTCACAAAATATATAGAAATATAAAATTGTTATGCCTGTGTACAGCTCTTATTTGTTATTCTACATCAAATACAAGTACTAAAAGTAGTTTTTGGTAAACACAAACACAAATAAAGTCCCTTTAATATTTGAAGTGAGGAGCTACAAGGAGGAAATGAAGTTAGAAGAAAAGGTCAGAGTTATAGCTCAACTGAACCGAGTGCTCAAGCGAGTTTCTCTGATCCAAAGTAGACCGAAATTATGCCCTGACTTATTAAGTTTCTTTTTTTTTTTAGTATACATGTTTTTAATGCATGTAAATCCATTGGTATTTTACAGTGAACCAATCAGTGAGCCTGTTAGATTTTCTTACGAGTTCAAAGGAACGACCTGTATATAAAAATATTGGATAGTTGGAATTCACATCGTACATAAATGAAATTATGTCATGACACAACTGACATAAGTTGGATGGATTTATTTGAAATAAAAGATGAGATAAGCAAATTACCACGTTTCAGGCGACAGCGATAAGTAAAAGATCGTTAAAAACATATCTATCACATTGAAGGTGCAGCATCTTTCTACGAAGAAAATAAATGGGATGACCCCCTGCCCTTGATTTTACACAAAAAGTTACTTAAAATTTTCACACAACTTTAATTTCTTTTAAATTTTTGAATAGACGAAGATAGGAAGATTGACAGAGTCAACATAAACAAAAAATTAAATACATCGGGATCTGCATCCGATTTCGTTTTCCGTATAACCCTTGCGGAAAAAAATGTACGGAATTCCAAATAAGGATAAAAAAAACTGTTCTGGGACTATTCACAGAAATATGGAACTACTGTAGATGTTTTAATTTTTCATTGATTTTGAATACTTATGATGTATTTTATGGTACTGCGTGTTTACAAATTCGTCATCTTCATAAAACAGCTTTGACAAGACGGGTTGTGATACGCCGGAAGACGGCAACGAAAGTGAAAAAAAAAGACAAAACGGCGAACGAAATCTGTCATTCAACAAAATACCCTCTGAAAACACTAATTTAGATGAAATGATGCATTTCTTTTAATGACATCAACAAAACAAGATTGTAACCCCATGAGTATTATTAGAATTAATGGAGTATGCCAAGACTAACACGCAGAACCTCCAACGGCACAGGACACGGATTCTTGTTAGCCGAGAAATTTTACAGAATTTTCAATCGACGGCCGTCTGAATGTCACAAAATGAATTGCTTATGTCTCACCACTTAAGAAAAATGAGTTTTTGAACAAAAGCCACAGGAAAAACCCGGAGTTTTCAATGCAAATTTGGAATGAAATGTTTTTTTTTTCTGGAAGATTACGTTAAGCTTTCGTAAAGAAACAATGACGAAGTTCTATTTCACTTCCCACGCGGAAGTTAATTTCATATCTGTAAAACGTGATTAAAGTAAAAACTTCTGAAAGATTTACTTACTCTCTCTCTCTCTCTCTCTCTCTCTCTCTCTCTCTCTCTCTCTCTCTCTCTCTCTCTCTCTATATATATATATATATATACATGTATGTATGTATGTATGTATGTATTTATGTGTGTGTGTGTGTATGTATGTATGTATGCATGTATGTATGTATGTATGTATGTAACGTATTTATCTAAGGATTTTTCTTTTTCACTTTTTGGAAAGAAATTCTGTGCAGCATGAGTGTGTGTGTTGTTGTTTAACGTCCCACTCAATAATCTTTCACTCATATGTAGACGTCACCAAATGCCGGTGAAGGGCTTCAAATTTTGGACTATGCTCGGCACTTACGAACATACTGTCTCAGTCCGAAGGACAGAAAACCAACCTGCCGCCGGCTGGTCTCGAACTCACGACCTCAAGATCAAGAGTCGAGCGCACTACCGAATGAGCCAGGCCGGCCCCTGTGCATCGATTTGTTTACATGAGCCATTGCATATACATTCCATGTTTTTTTTCAAAAAATGGAAAAAAAAACAATCCTTATATTTATATATATATAATTATTTTCTGTAAAATTGTAGTAATTTGGATCCGAAATTCATTCTATATTATAAGTGACTTTGCGGGGAGGGTTTCATATGACGTAACAGCTGAACAACTATGTGTCAAGCATGAAATATACAACGCAACCGGTCTGTATATTTGCAATGAAGGAAATAGCAGTCGGTATGTAAATATATTATATATCCCACAAATGATGCAATCTGTAGAAGAAAATCAAACTTCAAGCACAAATACAGAAATTATACGTCTCCTAAAATTTCAACCGACCCCGGCTTGAGTTCGATCTCTCAACATCCGGCAACAACTGCCCAGGGGCTCGTTTAACAAAAAGTCTTAAGTTCTAAAACCTAAATCTATTGAAAACAATATTTTCCTTAATGTGTTGATGCCCTAGCGGTTAGGTCGTTGTGTATAGTGGCCAGACAGATGGTGCCGGTGTTGAAGCATAGACTTTTCCTCCGCATCCTCACCTCACCCCAAAAAAGGGTTGGCTAGGATCCTTGTTGAGAAAAAACGCCCCAGCATATTATTCCCCCATACACGAAGTCCGGACAGAAATTCCCCCTGGCGTTTCAATCCTCTTCTTTCTGGATTTCAAAATAGATGTGTTTTTAAATTTTGTTGACATAGTACAGTCTAGCTGGGGAATATTCTTAAATATTAATGTCTGAACAAGTTAAGTATTTATTTTTGTAGACGTTGATGGTTTGGGGATTCCACGCTGCAACAACACGGTTAATAAATAACACACATGTATATCAATTGATATAAACAAAATTGTAATAAGTCGAGTAAAATGGAGTAAAGTCGTCAGCTCCAAATCTTCGAAAAAAAAATAAAAATACTTAAAAATAGAAATGTAGTCCTTATGTTCATAAAATAGAAGTACCCTAATAATTATGATATTTTCGTTTGTGCATTGGTCAAGCATATCCTACACCGACAAATCGATGTTTTCAAAAATAAATGTATTTACCTATTCTCAACTTGTGAATTTTTATCCGAGATTTTTTGACTTCATTTATTTAAATTTTAACCCCAAATTAAAGTTGTTCTGTTTGTTTTTGGACCACATGGACTGGTAGATTTTAGTAATAGAACCGGAAACGAATAGATAGCTAAATATGTGATAAAGACGAGCGGACATTTGGGAGGCAATTCTATTCTGTAGCGGTTTTTCCTACGGGGCTGGGCAGGTTGATTCTCCCCAGGGGAGTGAGATTTCTACGCTAGGCTAATTTTTCCGCGGGGTTCTAACCCAGGCTGTGAAAGGAGGGGGGGGGGAGTCTATGCTGTAATACTGGAAGTCAAGAGATCAAACCCTAGCCGGGCGGGTTCAGTTGTGCTAAATGTAAATTGTATTATACACATATTGGATGGAAAGTGATCTGATCAGTAATATGGTATCTTAATTAATTATTTGTTTATTTATTTATCTATTTGTTTATTTATTTATCTATTTGTTTATTTATTTATTTTCGCGATACTGACTATATACGGTCTTCGGGTCAAAGGGGTCTCCGGCAAAGCCAAATTCATGAACTAATTAGTTTTGTGAAAATGTTATTTTAATCGCGTTAACTCGTTATTGGATTGACCTTAAGATTTAAGTGCACACGTGTAATCACCCCGAACCATGAAATATACATCAAAATGATCTCGAAATCGATATCAAAGTTCAGTTTCATCAATTCACATTCGTCAAGTTTGTATTTACTTTGGGGATTTCTGAATATTTGAGATGTTTGGGATTACATGTATTAATAAACGATTTAATTTATATATAGGAAACATACCTGTAAATGAGAAAGGTGAGATGCATCTTCGGTTAAACGAACTCATTTATTATTCTAAACGATGTACTTTTGGCCTACAACTAATTCTCTTTTGAAATAATATTTACACTCAATTAATATTCTCTCTCTCTCTCTCTCTCTCTCTCTCTCTCTCTCTCTCTCTCTCTCTCTCTCTCTCTCTCTCTCTCTCTCTCTCTGCGTGACACTCATTTTCTGTCACTCCAAGACACACAACACACACACATTATCACTCTCTCTTAATCTATTTAGGGCAAAGAGTCGCAATTCTACCTACAAGCGAGTGCAATAAATTTCATAATACACCTCCCATAATACGTTGTACAACTTGCCTAACCATCGGCGTAAATCATGTAAAACGAACTAGCATTTGCTCGTGACCTTTTAAATATGTAAATGACTGGGGTCACAGAATTATTAACTTCACTTCACCCGCCTGGGGTATAAAATAAGTCGCGGCAAAGATAAAAGGAACTCTTTATATACCCAAGTTGCAGGTTTGTTTATTTACATATTTTAGAATTTTCAATTGATATAAATTTCTAATCAGGTTTCCGTAGTTGTTGTTCATTATTCGAATGCATTAGGAAATTACAAAGGAGAAATTGAACTTCTTGAATAAAAAGAAATATTAACTGAATACTTGTTGCACCTAAACATTATTCATGCGTTAAGATTATTTTATCAATTTCAGGTGCACAACCTCCTTCCCCTCCTCAATTTCTACGTCTGTAAAAATTGTTTATATCTGAAATCTTATAAACTAGATTTGTATTATTATTATTATTGTTGATACTATAATGGAATGATATTGATTTCCCTCAATATCTTAATAATACATTCCATTTAATCTACAAAAACAAAACATAAATAGATAAATGAAACATTGATTAAATGCGTAGAATTAAACAAATAAAATTGATCAATAAATAAATGAATGAAAATATATGAATGAAATAACATTCGTCAAGTGACTGAATAGAAAATAACCCTTTTCTTTGCTTCACATATAGAATTTTGTTAAATTTATTAGAATTTTGTTAAATTTATTACTTTATCTTCAAGAAATCTTGAGCATTGCAATCATAATTTGAATAAACATGTACATGTACACCCAGACTATATTTTATATAAATTTGGCGTTTTCTTCAATTTAGTAATGATCTTTATTGTAATGCACATTTTAATTGCAATATATTTTCAAAATATTCCAATTACAGCAATATTTGTTCTTTTTTATCAGAAAATCATTTAAAAAAAGTTATTAAAACTGCAGTATTGAATGTATTTGTTGATTTAGGTGCGTTTGACTCGTCGACTAGATGCATTCTGCACATCGTTTAACATGAAATAAACAGATAGAACAGGTGTTTTGTGTAGGCAAATTGCTATTGCAATAGATTATCCTGAAAGATAAAATCTAAAATGCATGATGTTTTATTGATTGGATAGAAAAATCGAGAATCTAATTAGTAGGCAATGGTTTCGAGATTTCATCAGACCACGTTGTCTTTTAATTTAGAACAAGTATGAGAGGTGCATGAAATGGTGTTTGTGTGTGTGTGTGTGTGTGTGTGTGTGTGTGTGTGTGTGTGTGTGTGTGTGTGTATATATATATATATATATATATATATATATATATATATATATATATATATATATATATCTATAACAGATACAGAAAAGAAATACAAATCACATAAGTCGTTTTATTCGAAAATATTCAGAAGAAAAGGTTTTGCATAGTGTAACATTTTCTTTTTCTAAAGAGTAAGTTAATTAAACATCAACGGATAGTGTCAAAACGCGCGTTTGTTTTTCTTTTCTTTTTTTCTTATTCTTTGATAGGCTAAATAATCCAAAAGAAATTCAAGTTCCGGATATTTCATAAGTGATGCATTTTTATTGAAAAGGGTCAAATAGAAAAATACGGACAGGTGATGTGGTCATCGATCTTAATAAATAAAAACGGTTGCACTGCGGTATTTGTGGAAAATCCATCAATAATACTGATGCTTAGTCAAAGAGGACCCGAAAAGTGCTCAATGGGATTCTAATTGCTCATGAAAAGGAACGGCTGTCTGCTGGGAAAAGGATGAAAAATGTGAACATTAATAACACGAAGTGTCCCCGCACTCCTCCTTAAACTTAACTCTTCATTGACGGCCTTTTATTTTGAAGTGACCGCTGGTCAGACGAATCGGTATGTTTCTGAAAAAAACGGACCTTGAGAATTTTTTTTTTTTTTGCTTTGAAGTAATGAATACCTATAATGTGTATTTATCTGAAGATCCCTCGACGTAGAATTGTATACTGCAGTGAAGTAAGTAAGTAAGTAAGTAAATAAATAAATAAATAAATAAATAAATATATTAAGAAATAAATTAAGATATAAATGATAATACAAATTTATTTAATAATTGAGGTCTACAATTTATTTGTTTTTCTTCTTTTGTTATCAACATTTCGCGTTATCATACAGCTAATTACAGCACAGATGGAGACAAGTTTATCCGGATAGATCACTAGTCAATAGTTCAGTTTGTCCGTTTTGACTTAGTTTTTTATTATTGGAGAGAGAGAGAGAGAGAGAGAGAGAGAGAGAGAGAGAGAGAGAGAGAGAGAGAGAGAGAGAGAGAGAGAGAGAGAGAGAGAAAAGAGAGAGAGAGAGAGAGAGAGAGGGACAGACAGGCGGACGGACAGACACAATGACGGACAGACGGACGGACAAACAGACGCTCGGACATCAAGTCGGAGAGAAACTCAGAAAAACATAGGACCATAGGTGTGAAGTCCTTTTGACTAGTTAATGTGGACACTCAATAGTTACCTATCAGGGATTCAGAGAGTGAGAACATGCATCATATCACATAAATTTTACACCTTTCTTGGGACAGAATTTGATGCAAAATATATGTACCTATATTAATCTCTTCTTGTTAAATCAATCACCTGTTGATCGGTCAAAATACAGGAATCGTATTAATGATTTAAATAGCTATATATAAATCTGATTTAATCATTTCATATTCAGTTAACAACGAGTTCTTTTATAGTGTCTTTCCCAATAATATCAAAGAGATACAACATATAATGAATGCATTCTGCAAAATTCCAGAAACGCTCGGTTTTAATCATTTCTGACATCATCATTAAAGCAGTTTGTACCACAACTTATCGTTTACCACGACCCATTAAAATCACGTCTTTTACACAACGGATGAAAAATGGTCATAAACTTACATTTTGATAAGGAGAGAGAGAGAGAGAGAGAGAGAGAGAGAGAGAGAGAGAGAGAGAGAGAGAGAGAGAGAGAGAGAGAGAGAGAGAGAGAGAGAGAGAGAGCAAAACAACAGGTACAGGATTTCAAAAATTAACTCCTTTTAATTTTTTCCCCATTGTTTTGTATTTCATAGGAATATATTTAATATTTATTCCCAAAAGGATAACAATTTCCAAAAAAAAAAATTCAATTTTGTAAAGAACGAATGTTTAACAAAAAAAAGCTGAATTGATGGCATGCAACCAGTTATAACAATAATTACATAATTGATTATAAATGAATAAATGCTGAAACTTACACATGATAAATGTGTAGAGGTACGCCAATGATTTCAGAGAGTAAAAAAAATCAATCAATAGAATTAATATTGGCGTTTGAATCCTTTTACAGTTTGAACTAGTTAACTAATGTTCCCGATGTATGAACTTAGAAAAAAAAACAAATAAATAAATAAATAAATAAATAAATAAATAAATAAGAATTACAGCAATACATTTGTCTTTGTTAGTTTTTGAACTGGTCAAATGTTTTATTTTGTTTTTAATCATAGCAAAATAGAAGCATTTTCTTGTTTGAAAGAAACTTGCTAAATATATTATACATGTACAATCGGGTTTAAGTACTGATTCTGAATTTTAGAAATATGTATATGCATGATTTAGAACAGCAAAATAAAAATTGGATTACTTCGGCACCCTTGGAACAATTCCGGGAATGAAAAGTAGACAAGCGTTTCTATGTTTCGTATTTTTTCCCCGGGAAATGTCTGCATTTCTCTCGGCCCTATGGCCATTTTCTCACCTTGTCTGTTTTCATTTCTGAGATATCTTGTAACTTGTACCTTTCTACACTTAAATTATATCTAATGCATTGTACGTCTTACTCTTACATTCATATATATATTATGTGAAAAATATACTGGAAACATATATCCAACTTATATCTTATTTTGTTTTACAATAAATAAAACTTTTTTTGTTCAATGCAATATTTTATAATTGTTATATAATGAAAAGTGATATTTGTGCTAAACAACGATGGTTTTTATTCATTCTCGTCACCGGTATACATTTCTTACACAAACAAAACATTCATAACGATTTCTGGTCTGTATAAAATCATTTATCTGAAGTTATATATTTTGGTCTCATTTCGTGTATCCGTAATCAGCTGTTTTATTTATATATTTACTTATTTATTTACCTGCATACCGTCCTATCTATCTATCTATCTATCTATCTATCTATCTATCTATCTATCTATTTTTCTGTTGGTATAACTACTGGTAAACCAAATTTAAAAACATTTCACATGTATTTGTATTGATAGTCAGTTAGATGTTTTCATTGGTTATCAAAATATCTATATATTTACTTTACATGCATAAATCAACCGCTTTACATATATATATATATACATATATATATATATATATATATATATATATATATATATATATATATATATATATATATATATATATATATATATATATATATATATATATAATTTTTCATTTTTATAATTTTCATATTTGAGAATTTCTGAAAGAGAAACTTTACTTTTAAAACACACATGAAACTAAAGCGTTTATAAACAGTAGGTATTTATTTTTAAAATTATTTGTGAGTGATGTAACTTTTGATATTAGAATAGTAAAATTTGTAAATACGATATTAACCTATTATACAGCCCTGTGACTTTGTATTTATTTCTGTTTTGTGAAATTCTGAAGAGCGGGACAGCAGTTTCTTTATGTCATGTTTTAATTTTTGAATTTACTCTGAGGGGGGGGGGGTAAATACAAAAATTAAAACATGACAACTGTTGTCATGTTTTAATTTTTGAATTTACCCCCCTCAGAGTAAATTCAAAAATTAAAACATGACATTTATACCACTCAAGAATAATGTTCATTTCATTCACACATATCCATATACATACTTATGCATATAATATGAAAATTGCTTGAAAATAAAGATAAGTACGTTTAACTTGTTTTTCGTATTAGAAGAATCAATTTCTCTCGGACTATCTCGTACATGACGTGACTTTAATTTATTTTTAAAATTGAGGGTTTTCGTCATAAGTGATGAATTTACTCATTAATTCTTATTTTTTATCATCCTTTTTCGTAAACGGATTCAATTTTGTTACGAGACAGATTATAGCGGAAAATTGGACGAATAATTTCATGCAAGTGTAATTTAAAAAAAAAAATGAAATAAATCTGAAATACATACCTGATTTTACAAGTATCGCTCTACAAATGTATGGTTCAAAGGCCCATAGATATTTTTGCGATTTTTGCACTCGACGAAAGGGTTAGAAAAACCACCAAAAAAGAATTTTACAGTTTACTGTAAAGAATAATTATTTTATTGATTCAACAAATAAAAATAATCTTCTGTCTAAACATAGAGAAATTCTTTTATCGCATTCAATATTTGAACATTTCGCTCTTTGCAATGGATTTGCCTTTCACAAACAATGGAGGCTACACAAATGAGCGGCAATTTAGCTGAATAGTGAGATTGCTTCTAATATTTATGGTCATCTATTGGTCATTTTGACAGCTACTGGTCATTCGTTTTATTTCACCTATCAAATGATATCAACATCTCTGTAGCCAAAGTAACACACAATCAAAGTGAAGTTGATCAATTTAACAGACAACTGTTCATTCCTGTGTTTTTCTTACAAAAGCATCCGGAGATGCGGTCGATAAGTAACGAATAAATGAATGATGATGAGGAAGAAAAAAAATAATAGATGATGACGATGAGAATAATGTTGATTATGAAGATGATCGAGACGATGGTGGTCAGTGATGTTTGTGGTGGTATTGATGTGGAGAATGATGATAATGTCGTTGTTGTTGTTGTTTTTGATAACGATGATGATGATGAAGATGATGATGATGATAATGTTGATGATATGATGGTGATGGTGATGGTGGCGGTGGTGATATGATGGTGGTGATGATAATATGATGGTGGTGGTGATGACGATGATGATGCTGATATGATGGTAGTGGTGATGATGATGATGATGACGACGATGATGATGATGATGACGACGACGACGACGATGATCCATGATGGTAATGATGATTATGGTGGTGTTGATGTAGAGAAACATAACAATGATATAGATAACGATGACGTTGATGGTGGAGGTGGTAGGGTAGAAGTTGTGGTGATAATTATGTAGAGAAAGATAATTATATTGATAAACTATTCATATCTTAATTATTTTATTTTATAATATTGCCGAAATGTTGGGTAGAAAAAAACCATGCATAACTTTTACAAATACTTCACAAAACAGTACTCTGCTAGTATGAAAAAAAAAATACTGAAATTGAAAAAAAAAACATCGTACCTGTAGTGAAAATTTTATTAATACAAAAATATTTCAGTTATATGTTATATACTGGGGCTGAAAGTTTTTTGTTTGTTTGTTTGTTTAATGGTGGAATAGACAATCGGCCTTCCGCAGATGAACTGGTCAAATTTCTCACAATATCAGCTTAGTTTCAAGCGGAGCTCAAACCTGACAAGAGGTTAGAGACTTCATGGTTTAAAATTATATATATATATATAGGCTTGTGGAGGGGGGGCTAAACCAACTTAAAACACACACAAACGCCAGAAACGTCTGGGGGCTAAGCCCCAATTTTCAACACCTATGTCTATCTTTGCAAAAAAGTGGGGGGGGGGGGGGGGGGCCCCCTAGCGCCCCCGTTCCGACGCCTATGTATATATATATATATATATATATATATATATATATATATATATATATATATATATATATATATATATATATATATATATATATATATATATTTCCATCATTTTATTATTTGTCGTTGATATAATAATAAGTATATCGTTATTTTTATCACCATAAACATGTCATCTTCATTATTGTCTCTTCATCTTCAACATCATCTTTCCCATCTATCTACATCATCTCAGATAAGGAGAGAGAGAGAGAGAGAGAGAGAGAGAGAGAGAGAGAGAGAGAGAGAGAGAGAGAGAGAGAGAGAGAGAGAGAGAGAGAGAGAGAGAGAGAGAGAGAGAGAGAGAGAGAGAGAGTATCTGGGTGAACTACTAATCTTTCTTACAGAGTTTCTTAAGATTCTTAATAATCCATTAAGCGAAATATAAATTAATATCAATTATGATTTTCCATGAACATTTGAAATATGGAACGCACCAACGGAAATTTGATTAAGACTCGAAAAACTGGCCAGATCTGTTACTTAATTCATCAAAAGGAAAAAAAAGGCAACCAAGATTTTCTAATGTGATAAAGATATTTAAGATATTTCGCCGTTAGGGGTGACCACGCGCGGAGCAATCCATTAATCAAGTAATCCCAAGACTACGAAGGCCAGAAGGTGAAATTTGGTCTCTTGATTGATTACGTCATAAACATGATCTTACTAATTTTTATGGGATTTGGAATAATTTTTCCTAATTTTTATAGTTTTTCGTACATTTTTATGACTTGTCATGTAGTGTTCCGTTTTGTGAAAATACAAACGATAATCGCCTCTTTGTTTGAAATGTGTATCATTAAATCCTTGTGCGTGAGAAATTCACTGCATGCTGTTTGAGAGAACTGAGATATAACACGAGACAGTTGGAAATTAATAGATAGATAGATAGATAGATAGATAGATAGATAGATAGATAGATAGATAGATAAATAAATAAATAAATAAATAAATAAATAAATAAACAAATAAATTAATAAAAAAGGAATCTGTACGGTGAATATATCCAAACAATTTAATATTGAATGGAATATCTACAGACAAGTTGGTCATGTAATTGATTATCTACAAAGATACCATAATTATAAAGAAAAAAATTAAGTTTTATTGATTAAATAACAAGGCATGAATCTAATCATGCATCATCTCCCCATGTTAATAATATCTAATGATGATAGCAGTGATGTTGGTGATCAATAACAGTAATGACAATAATAATAATAATAATAATAATAATAATAATAATAATAATAAAAATAATAATAATAATAATAAAAATAATAATAATAATAATAATAATAATAATAATAATAATAATAATAATAATCATAATCATAATAATATCATCATCGTCATCATTATCATTATCATCATCATCACCATCATCATCATCATAGAAGTCGACAGATAAAGTAATCTTAAATAAGAAAAAGACCTGATTTATAGAAGTCTTTATATTTGCTATTGACCAATAAACTATACTGTATTTTGGTATAATTGGCAAATCTTATAAGATGTATAATTTCACTTCACAGTCATATCAAAAGTATCAGGCAAAATTAATTTGATGTCACAAAAACTATATCGTGTCATAGCATGGAAAATTATCAGCAATATTTTATTTGAAATTGATTTTTGTCACCAATTCCATTCCATGTTTTTTTTTTCAAATTTACCAATCAGTTTTCTCTAAATAGAAATCTGATAACAAAATCATATTGTGAATTAAAGTGGTCCTTTGATTAGTTTAAAACGTCATTGATAAATATATCTCGTGAATTTACGTGGTCTTCTAAATGGTAAATAAAATAATATTATTAACATATTTTCAACAACAACAACAACAATAATAATAATAATAATAATAATAATAATAATAATAATAATAATAATAATGATGATGATGATTTTTTTCGCCAGTTATATTTTTACATTAATATCATAGATATAAATGATCATTTAGTAAATGATAAATTCCCTTAGCATACATAAATTTGTTTGATCTTTCTGTTTTGAACTAGTTTAACTAAATTCCAAAGAATTTTAACAATTGTTACAAATTATTTTTTATGTTTTCTCCATCCAGTTTCAAGCACTTTTTGTTTACTTTTTAAAATTCCGGTTTTCTCGTTGTTTGATGTTGAACCGTTCGTTTATCATTATCTTGTTTTCGTATTTTTCTTTGGTTTGTAGCCGTCAGTAATACAATGTAAACACAGTGGATACATTACACGGATTTTTACCCAATCACAACAGGTTTAAATTGTTAAAATATACCATATAATAGATAAAAACACCTAATACCTCTAACTACTGCCACGGGCTGTTGACCGCGCGCCGACATATTTCTGTCATGGATGAGCGGGCGGGAAATTCACAACCATTGGCCAACATTTATCACGTGATTTTACGATTTAGAAAATGGGGAGGGCTGTGGTAATAACTAGGATATGCGAAGTAAACGACTTGGAATTATTTACAACCAAATCGGTGAAAATTAATGATCATGAGTTCGTTTTTGATGAACTCAAGTCAATATACAGAGCCGAAATTTCCACCATGCGACGAATATTCACAATCCAGCTATATTCCCAATCATGGGACGGATTTTTACAGACCAAACTTCCAAACACATTACGGATTTCATGATCCGAGGCGTTTCGATGAGGATAAATACACACCAAATCACTATGGGAATTTTAATAATAGAGACTCAGTTTCACCTACACATCCATCCCCTCCTGTGCCGTCCCACGGAGGAGGAAGTGGAGGGACAGCAAATGGTTTCTCTCAACCATCTTCATCTCCAAGCCCTCCCCCTGTCCCGTCTCCAGAGGAAAGTTCGTCTCCGATCTCTCAGAGTTCATGTGCACAACAGCAGTCCGACGGACAACCGGTTATATATCCGTGGATGAAGAAAAGCCAAGGGAACAATACAGGTAAAATTAATTCTACTGTCTTCATCAAGATATGTTTATAAATCCATATATATGTACGAAAGTCGTAGCTACGAACAAGTGCGTGTTTCGTGTTGACCTGAAAAACTATAATTTATTTTTTATGAGTATATATGATCATCAAGAAAGAATTTCCTCTTGGAAATGTCAGAATATAAATAATCTCCTCAGACAGTGTAAATTTCATGTTTATTTGATATTTTTTTGTATAGTGTTAACTACAACTCGACATTGAAACCCAATTAAGATGTAAAACTACACTTGCAGTGCATCTTAAATCCATGTCGCGTGTCGAGGTAATATATCGTCCATAAACTACATTATAATGGTTACAGATAGGCCATAAACATTAATTATAGAATCTCTCTTTCAACCGATGGATAGAGAGAGGAAAGAGACACGGGATAGCTTAGAAATGTGCGTAAATCAAAGTCTGTGTTATTCTAGTTAATGGGATCTATTCAGAATAGAGGAGGCGGTTTTATATTTTGTTTGAGATCAGTTTCATTTTATCACCATCTCAATGGGTTTCTTCATTTTTTAAATACATTTTTAAGACGGTCTATGGAATGTCATATAGTCATCCTTGCAATACCCATTTATAATCATTTTTAAAAACATTAACGAAAGTGAAGGATATAAACTTAATAATGAAATTCAAGTGACCATTTTATCGGTCAAGTTTTCTTAAGAGGGTAAATCACTTTTGATTTATACATTACACACGCAATTTGTAATTGATACTTCTTGACTCAATTTTCTGCATTCCACAAAATAAAGTCAGAATATTTTAATACTTCAAGAATATATATTTTTTTATATAAAAGCGGAGTATTTTCCTGTGATTATATATTCTTACAAATGATATAAGTATCGGTTGTCTCATTCTATATTTTCCATGAAAAGAAGAAACAAATCTTCAACATTATACAAAATTATATAAAGTAAATAGTATATTTTTAAATCAAAATAATGGTGGTGGGTAATCAGAAAGAGATGTGCTGGTTTAATTTAGTGTTTCAAATTGTGTATTGAATAATGGTTAAAACTAGAAATACACCCCTGATACCTGTGCATGTATTATAGTTGTGATATAGTAAGAAAGTAGGCCTTTATATTTATGATATTATTATAAATAAATAAACAAATAAATAAATAAATAAATAAATAAATAAATAGAGAAATAAATAAATGACTATACACGAAACAATATATATATATATATATATATATATATATATATATATATATATATATATATATATATATGTATATATATATATATATATATATATATATATATATATATATATATGTTGTATATTATGTATATTGAACATGAGCTTGTACTGATAGAGTTTGTACACAATCCCATTTCATTAAGATAATTTTAAGTTCAGGAATATATCAACAAGATGCGAGATGTCACTGTTTTTTTTTTTCATCTACGAAATACAACAATATTTCCTTATTCAACACGTCATCTTCGCCCGTGAAGACATGCTTGTTGACATTCTATCAGTATTCTGCACTTATTTAACCGGATGCCCGTGTCTTAAAATAAAAAAAAAAACTAGTAATAAAACGTATTTCATCGCTACGGTTTTAGCATTTCACTTTATAAATTAAAATTCCGGTCAGGCGTTGAAAGACAAAACACAACATTTACGCACACAAACACACACAAAAAAAAAAAAAAAAAAAGAAAGACAGAATCACTCGTTCTAATCTGAGATGATTTTTAAAAAATATTTACACACACACACACGTATATCATGTTACGCAATAGATCCACGTCTGTTCGTTTTAAAAGTTTATAAACAATATATCGGGCTATACATCTTAAATTCGTAACCAGACCTTGAACGTTAAAATTGTTTTAAATTAACATTAAGCGTTTATTGACCTAATTACACTTAAAATGACTGGCAGATTGACTCCGAAAATGCAGAATCAAAAGCCCGTATGTCGACAACTGTCTTGCAAGTGAATGGCGGAGAAAAAAATAATAATAATAATAAAAAAAATACTTGTATAAGAAACCTGTCAAGGATCCGGTGCAGTTCGTTCGACTTAAGACTCCCAACTGGTTCGTGTTAAATTTCTGTCATCTACATTTTGTATAGAATATATGGACAGTGCCAGCCATATAAATTTATGGCGTTTATGAACATAAACAACACGGTATAACGAAAGTTTTCCCCCGAGTGTCACTTAAGTCTACGGTCAAATCCCGTCAGCTGTTGTCAGCGGTCTTCACCAGGGAGTGTAGAAGGTATGCGTACAGGGTCTATTTTAATCGTAGAAAATCCTGTCCAATAAATCAGAATTAACTTGTTTTATCGCCATATCTATAAGAAAATATGTAATTTTTATCCCGTATAAATCATACTCATGTTTTTCTCTGTGTCAATATATCTGCCGATGAATGCTAATTACATGTAAATTAATTCAAACCAGATAAATAAATTTTAGAAATTTTTATCGGACTCTAGTATACCATTGATAAACCACAATGGAGTATGAAATTGCATAACCCGATTTTTATTTTACTATTATTGTTATACAAAACATTAAGTTTTAAAATGGGCGCATAAACATGGGATTAGAAAATTTTATTTAGGCATCGAGTGTACAACGTCAAAATAGCGCAGACACTCGAGTTGTTGTGTTTTCTTGTAAAAGCTATTCTGAAGACGACACAACAGTCACAATGAACCTGTTTTCACCTTCGCTCATAAAACAAAACTAAAAAGTTTGACATATAAAAAGTTCGAAACTGCGGCTATAAAAATTACAACAATTACATCATTGTAGACGTTTTATAGAAAAACTGTAGTGGATTGAATTCATCCTTAGAGGTGTTAAATATCATGTCCTCCCACGATTAAAGTTGCAGTGATTTAGGATTAACTGTTTTCAAACCATGACCTTAAAGTATAAGCTGGTATTGTCTACCGTGAATGAAACAAGAGCGCTATTTTATACAATAGACTAGATGTCGGTGCAGAGGCATATCGATGTTGGATCATGCGATGAATATGCTTGTGATACGAGTCTGATATTGATCATATTCAATTGGATATTTTCCTCCTTACTTTTATGTGTATGTTTCAGTTATGTGAATGAAGTTTCCCGCATAGTTATTTTCCGGCTCAATCTCGGATATCTCTAAGGGCTGATACAAGTCCATCAAATCCCCATCGCAAGTTTGTTTTAGATCATTCTGTATTTTACTCACACACACACACGCACACACACACACACACTCTCTCTATCTCTCTGCTTTCTTTCTCTCTGTCCCATACCCCCTTTTTTCTTTCTGTCTCAAACCTCCTCTATTTCTCTCTCTATATCTCAGAACCCCTCTTTTGCTGTCCATATTTCAGATCCCTCCTCTTTATTTATCTCCCTCTTTCTCACTGTCTCAAACCTCCCTTTGTCCCTATCTTTATCTCTATCTCAGATACCCTATCTTTTTCTTTATCTCGGTTTCAGACCCCTTTCTCCCTCCCTTTATCTCTACTTTAGACCCCATCTCTCTCATTTCCATATTTAATTCAAACTTTACTCTTAGCCTTTTCACCTTACTAATTACATCACACTATATGTTTGTTTTTGTTTATATTTCCGCTAATAAATATGTCTATAAAGGTATTATACATATAAATAATGTTTTATGGCAACCCAGCTACCGTTAGGGGGCTTTAGGCACGTGGTTGTATATCATTTCCAGACGTACCGTATGATTCTATATTCTACAAATTATTATAGAATTTAGTTATGGTGAACACACTTGCATTCATTTACTTAATTTATATTTTCAAAATGTATATAATTCTACGCGTACAAATTGTACAAGAGTTCAGAAAGGTTACTCTTTTTTTTTGTAACCCGAATAATACCGTTATATTCCGCCGATTTCCGATTGCTCGAGTAACGACAGTGGATAGAGGGCGCTTTACTCTAACGATAATCCGTTACCAAAGCCGAGGTTCATTAAAGAAATGAGGGTGTTTCCCTGTTCGAGTAGTTAAAGTATTTTAACATTAAAACCATGGCAACACTCACCACTGTCACAACACCGGTTCAAATCCCGCTCTAATACTTTTTTGGGGTGGGGGTATTTACCAGTTCTTTGGTTTTCCACTCAGTGCATTGTATTCAGGTTCTATTCTTCAGAATTATAAGCTGTACGTTGACACGTAAATGAGCCTTGTGTACAACAATCTCTTAACACAGAGTTGTCGTTCTTGCATCCTCGAGCGCAAGGACCGACTACTCTGTGTAATAGATTGGGTGTTAAACACATGATACAGGGCAGGCGTGGCATATTTCGGTTGCTCGTACATCACCACATTAATCATGATGTCTTTCACCTCTGGTCAGCTTGGGTCCGAGCCCTGTGGGAACCAAAACTGACCATCTGCTAGTTTAGTTGAAGAAGGCGGTTGATTTATCATCGGGATGACTGTAAAAAAAAAAAAAAAAAAAAAAAAAAAAAAAAAAATTCCCAAAATATTCGTTATCCCAGAAACCGAAACGGATCATTTGTAAATTCAAAACTAACACATATATCTGGAGTAATAAACATTTAATCTTAGACCATGTTTAAAGTGATTATTTTAACCCAAAGTTGAATGGCGGTAATAAAACAGATTCTCAAAATCTTCAACTTGTTATTTTATCTGTTTTTATTTATTTGGGAGGGGGTTTGTTCTTTCCACGTGGCGCCGCTTTTCATCATCCAAATCTGTAGACATTGCCTGGCTGAAAACGATGGAAGATGAAAAGTTTTCTTATCAAGTTGAAATTAGTGAGACACAAACATTCTCGAGATATATATGATTACAGAAATGTATGTACTCACATCTTTGAGTCTAAATCTAGAACAAACACCTTCACTTATCAGCGTTTCCCCGTAGAAATTGTCTGATTTTTTCCCTTCTAAATGATCTCACCGTTTGAAACTATTGATACACCCTCTAAGTCTTAGCTGATCTCTCAATACGCGTTTTCTTAGATAAAAGGATGGGACTGGTAAAAAGAGAAATCATTATTTTAGTTAAAACTAGGATCATTTTGCAATTTTCAGAAATGGACACCGCAAAAATGATGCGTGCATGTACAAGCACATTTTTGATTATGTCTTTTTGAAATGACTAATCAATTTTCGAACTTGATTAAAATTTTGAACAAAGAAAATACAAACAAAAATGACAATAACAACAAAAATTAAATAAATTAATAAAAAATAAAATACACAAAAACCCCTAACAAAATTACATGACTTATTAGGGTCTCCTTTTTCAAAATATTTTAAACTATGCAACATGATTTTAGAGACAAGTGAGAAACTCTATAGTCGCCATTCCGAAATAAGTTCGCTAAAAAATCGCTAATCAAATGTGATCAATGTGTACATATAATGCAACGACTCATTCCATTAATCAGTTTCTGTAATGGAATCTATTTAGCGAAACTGACATTTAGTGTGTCATGTAATATATTTCAGTCGTTCATACATTTTCATATCAAATTTACAAACGTATTGCTTACAAAAATGTATCGAGGATTAAACAAAATTACAATGCTTCTTCTGTCACTCAACTTTAAATACTTCCTGACAGTGACGGGTTTTATTTTTATTTATTTATTTACCCAATTAACTATCCGTTTATCACTCTATCAATTTGTTTTTTTATTGCTGTATTGAAACAGTTTTTCTCTCTCATTTTGGAGACATTTACAAGTCGATTGTCAAGAGAGATCTTTTTATTTCTCATAAATTTGAACAATTGACAATTCAACACTGAAAGGAAAATATGAACCATTGAAACATCTCTAAAATAACACAGGTGGGTGTACATTAAGTATAATAGATAAATAGATATAAAGTTAGGTACCATGATAAGCAGGAGGTGGGTGGGTTCGTTTTTATATCATTAATGATTCTTTTGTAATTTGTTAAACATACGGTATTTGATAGTCGAGATTAACAAATGAAATTGAATAACAAACATTAGGTCACTAATTGGATTACAAAAATTTTGATCCACGCTATGGATGTTGGTTACGTACATATTACAGTGAATGTTCTTCAGAATATGAACTTAGTCGCGACATCACACCCCGTTCCAAGCCTCATCCCCCCAATTGTACCTCTCACATATTCCTGAAATGCATCTAAGAAAGAGTTAGTACATTTACTGTCCTAATGTAATCGGCATTTTAACCTATCACATTTTTCTTGCGAAGCGAAAGTATCTACTTCCTGTCGCTAATAAAACGTTGAATTGGCTTAAAGCTGACAATATCATGAATACACTAAGTACATCAGGTGTTGATGTGTCACGTGTTCATGTTTGTGAAACTGATCATGTATACAATAACTAAATAAGATAATTGACTCTTCCATGTGTCATATAGATTGTGGTATTTTGAGTTGTAACGCCTTGTTCAGTCTTTGCCCTAGGGAATTGGAGTGATGTGAAACATTATGTTTGACACAAGTCAACGCGGCCTAGAGTGGGGTAAAAACAATGTACCAGTGTGTGCCAGTTTCACATTGTCTGTCTATTCTTGGCCGTTTTTATTTAGCGTTATATGTTTCATTGTTTGTTTTTATTTCGTGTACATTATGTCTGTTTTTTTACATGAACGTCCCGACAATTTCATCGGGGACATTTGACGGCAGATAAGCGAGAGAGCGAAAGTGTTTATTTTCTAGGGCATATGTCAAAACCGGAAACTCTCTCTCTCTCTCTCTCTCTCTCTCTCTCTCTCTCTCTCTCTCTCTCTCTCTCTCTCTCTCTCTCTCTCTCTCTCTCTCTCTCAATTTCATAAGCTTAGCACAAAATCAAGTCTTGCTTTCAACTGAGATGTCCTGATAAATGATGTTGTATATACACCCTGCATTCAAATGTATTGCCCCAATTCCGTGGACATATCTGGGTTAATTTTATTCATTGATTTAATTTTACTCATACCTGATTGAAGATAAGTCCTTACGTTAAATAATAATAATTTTACCCTATAAACAGCTCTGTGCAGCCTCGGATACAGGTTGCATTTAGCGAATATTCTTATCCCATGACAGAAGTATTCCAGGACTGAACCCTGGGCATGGCGAAAACTAGTAACTGAATACCCATACAACCTCTTTCGCGCCCAATTATTTTGATTAAAGGCTGTTTTCGTCGTCAATGCCGCTGGCAATTCGTATGCAAATAGTTTTAGTGCTTCTAGAAATAAACGAGGTTTTTCTCATTAACGTTTAATATCAGCATGTACTTTAACCAGTCTGTTGAAGAGGTTGTACAATTTGAAATCATATACGCCAAACAAATAAAATTATTTCTTATTTCTAGGTCTGCATTCATAATATTATTTATTGCCTAACGTGACACTTTAAGTGTAGATTAGCCATGTAAAAAGTGACACCATGTTATAAAATATCAATATGAATATTAAGTATATAATGTAAAGTGATTGCAAATGAGTTGCAAATATTTATGAAATAACGAACGCAAAGATCTTAGATTTAGTAAGCAAGGGGTTTGAACAAATCATTCCGAGTCTCTGGTAATAATGATAAGAACTATAATGATACTGCTGCTACTGCTGCTGCTGTTGGTACTGCTGCTACTGCTACTACTACTACTACTACTACTACTACTACTACTACTACTACTTGTACTACTACTACTACTACTACTACTACTACTACTACTACTACTACTATTACTACTACTACTACTACTACTACTACTACTACTACTACTACTACTACTACTACTACTACTACAGCAACTGCTACTTGTATCAAAAATAATAAAAATAATAATAATAATAATAATAATGATAATAACATTGATGATGATGATGGGGAGGATGAGGGATGAGGATGATGATGAGAAAGATGATATCGTAGTATATTAATAATAAATCATATTTAATACACCCTGGGTGTTACTTTCCGCATAGTTGAAATAGTTTTTTTTTAAACATTTATTTAATTTAATATTTATATACTGAATGAAATTGATCTCTCGACATTTCTGCAAAGCATCATTCGGAACTGGAACCAATTACACATTAAACTCTTATGTATCATCGATTTCCTCAAATACACAATTTATACAAATAATTGTATTACACTGGTTGTTGACTACATGCTAATACAAAAGACAACAAAGTTAGTGTTCGAAAAACTCAATGGTAACAAATGTACATGGAATTTTAATTGAAATAAGTGCATGCACTGTATGTATATCTTTAGCCAACATAACAGAATACGAATATATGCGAATATCATTAATACTTGTATTGAAATAGTGGTACTTCAGAAAATATTTCGGGACACAAATAATCCAACAATTACGAAATATTACGGAATATCGAAAAGCTATATATTACACACATATTTAATATAAAAAACCAAACAAAACAAAAACAGCTTATATCTAAATTATGATAACTACATAACATATTTTGTATTTATTTTATTATGATCCTTATTTTGTTATATACATTCATTGAATTATTATCATTTATAAATTTTGAAGATTAGTTTTCCGGCGAAAATTTTGAAAACTGAAGTGTTTATTTTACTCTCTCGGCATGATACGATTGCTATCTCTTGACGATTTGTTTGGTATATTTTCTCTATCACTGATATGTATACATATTAAAAACTGAAATGTATTTAATTTATCGCTTTATATAAATAACCATATGCTAACTCCTCCATGCATGACACCTGATCCCATCCCTGGATTTCCAGATGCCCATGTTTCTCCAGTTTGCAACAGTTATGTATATTCGTCTCCCGGACATCCTGATGATATAATACTTTGGTATATGTGATTTGTAAATTATATGCACAATGTGTGGTGTTACACATGTTAAGTTAGTAGGCTAAAATATTGTATTGGTATCTAATAGTATAAGGAAAATGAATATGACCACAAATATGTCCTATTTTATTTATTTGGATTTTTTTTTCAGTTCACTGTTTTGATTTCCTTTTTGATTTCATAATTGTAAACTTGAATACGATGACTGACATTTTTATTTTATTTTATTTTATTTTCTTCAGGAGGAAACAGTTGTGTCTCGGAATCGAAACGGAACCGAACAGCTTATACAAGACATCAAATACTGGAACTAGAAAAAGAATTCCATTTTAATCGGTATCTTACACGGAGGCGACGGATAGAAATCGCGCATTCATTGTGTTTATCAGAAAGACAAATAAAAATCTGGTTTCAAAATCGACGGATGAAATGGAAAAAAGAACACAAATTGCCAAATACAAAAACGAGGCTAATGGATGCCGGAAATGGACTTTTGGATCCGACACACCATTTTGCCCATGGCATGTTGGGACATACTGATTTGACACCAATCTAGTCAACAATTTTTTTATTATTGTAAAATTCAATATTATCCATAAGCAAGGAATTTAAATCCAAAGTGTGTTTCAATGTGGGAGTGAATGTTATTAAACTGCAATGCATTATGTACACAGTGACTCTATCAGCGAAAATCCGGGTAATCAATTTTCTACATCATTTGTATCATTTAATCATGCGCAGTGACATGGTTTTTTTGCACATATATTAACGTATAATACGATATATTTGTTGTATCTTTTGTTGCCATGGTTATAATTTGAAAGGAAGGTATGATGACATCATATTTAGACACAAACCATTGTTATGTGGTAGACGTCTAATTGCCACATTCTTCACCTTCCACAATGTCATTGCTTGAGAGTGATGTATGTTTTATTCATCTTGGAAAATGAAAAAAAATGATACTCAATGATCAATTTTCATATCAGTTTCTTTGACTACATGATCACCCATTTCATGTTGTTTCTTTTTTCTGTTAATTTATCTTCCCCAAAGGAGTACGTTGATAGGGACATGGTTAATTGATTTAAGGGTAAGCAAAGCTATCTAAACGATAACCAAAGTTATATGGTACCTATTGAGTAGTAGAAAGTGTATAAATTAAAACAATAAACAAAACAAATTCTGTTTACTGTAAGATATAAATCCAACAAAATCGCTACGAACCCACCTTCTTCATCATAATAAAGGGTTTGCCAAAAATGTAAATATATGCAGCGTTTATTGTATTTGCAACAAAATTGATCTTTCGAATTAACAAAAACCAAAACGGTGAAAATGAACTGCAACTTTAAATTACAAAACGGGAATTGTTTTTTATGAACAAGAGAAATAGTAAAATGAAGAGCTAGATAAATTCATGAGTTACGGGAAGTCAATATTTGTGAATGCATTGTAGGACGCCCGATTTCTCGTAGCTGCGCTTCCAAAATGTCACAAGAAGTTTTGTCCCCACAGCCTTTCAGGTCGAGAGAAAATACTTTCGTTTCTGCAAATTAGACATCATAAAATATATGTCCGCTTTTTCACAAAGTATCGTAACTTATAAGTTTTGTAATATACACGTTATATAGTTTGATAAACATATTGAATTGATGTTTTTATTTAGCACAGCTTTGTTTAATTTAATATAGAAACACAAGTCTCTTGAATTAATTAAACAAACTAAAATTAACCATAAATGCGTTAGTGAACAACTGTTAACGCAATTTTGACGAGAAAATATTTCAAAATTCAAAATTGCAAAAAATATCAAATGGTCAGAATATGAAGTTTTGAATGGAGTAGTTATACCACATTTGGGAGAATGTGTATTTTGTTATGTACATTAAAAAATTTGCCCAGACAAAAAAATGCGCCTTTTCGGACTCATGACATTTTAAAAGCGTATTCACGATATATTTGTCCAAACACAACAGCTACCTGCAATCTGGATATTTCCGTAAATTATCAATTTTGTCATTTAATCTATTGACCTATCTATATACTGATCTTTATATTACTTACCATTATTTATTCATAATTTTTAAACTTGGCGGAAATAGTTTGAAAACCAAAACAACTGCAAAATATTTTACAACAAAACGATGAAAATTTATGATAGAGAATTGTTAACTGCTAAATCCATTTCTGATAATCTAACGTTTTATTTTTAACCCATTTTCTTACCAAGACGAATGATTTACTTTTTAAAATTCTGTTTCAGTTTCTGATGTTTCTTAACTGGCATTATTTTACTTTACTTTACAAGTTTCATAAAATATAAATAATATAAATACAGTAAACGATCAGTTGGACACAGAGGTCTTGTTCCCACCTCAAAAAAATTATTAAAGAGTTCTACCGAAAATACCAACATTTGTGCTATAAAATGTCTTTTAAAATCACGGCTCTTAAGATATTTTAAAATTTTGTTTAATAAAGAGAAAAAACACGAATCAATTTCTAGTTGAAACAGCTGTTTTCAATATCAGATAGTGTGTTGTTTCCATGGATCGATTATCAATTGTTTGCGCAATTTGCACAACCGCTTCGCCCATAAATAATTACCAATGTTCACATGACCTGCCATTTATTTGTCATTGATTTTAAACAATATATTATTTCCGTATTGAAATTGATTACGTTTGAAATGGAAGAAATATTGTAATGAAATTATCAGGTAGAATATCTATCGAAGTAGCATATAAATTGCTTCATTTTGTGGTATGCGTAAAATGCGCAAAATCCAGTGTGTTATAATATGTCTTATATGAGGCTATGAAACCAAAGATTTTAATTTTTTTTTCATTTTTTGTATTTTTTTTTGTTTTGTTTTCTATATATCATTATACCATCGTTTAAATGTGTAAATAATAATATTTTCTAGAGTTAATATCCACATAACAATAATGGCGAAATCTAAAATTAGAAAAGTGCAAGATTTTTGTATCCATTGAAGGACATGATTATTAATATTATGTATCTTCGAAAAAATAATTCCAATGTCCAGTCTTCACTTTCGGTTATTATTGACCATCTGATGTATTTCTATTTATAGTCCTCATCTGGGGGTTGGGACATGTGGTCATTATCTCCAGTCGATATGATTATGTAGCAGTATTACTTTAGACAATAAAAAAGGTATTGACTTGAGGTAATCAAACAATATATATTGATATAGACTGTTAGATTGTACAAATCTAACATTTGGTTACATTTTAAATGAAGACAATAGTTGTTTTTCCTTTTTTTCTATTATTTATTCACTTTTGACAAAATCTTGTCCACATTCAGATGAGATAGACTATTAAACCATGTTGACAATATAAACAGTATTTCATCATTTCTTTATTTTCTTGTCATGTTCTGATTTAATTGTTGTGTTTCTCTGGCATTTGAGGAATTCAAGAATTAAAACATAAACATTTTGCTCAGGGAGTGCATAAAGTCTGCAACTAAAGAAAGACATGCTTAAGCGTATATATATATATATATATATATATATATATATATATATATATATATATATATATATATATATATATATATATATGTGTGTGTGTGTATGTATATAGTCGAACCTGGGTATACTGAAATCGAAGGGGAGTTAGTTTTTATTTCAAATAAGCAGGGTTCTCACAATATCCAGGCATTTTATATATTAACTAAAAGAGATTATGTCTGGGGATTAAAATCATTTTAAGTAAAGCGGTATTCCAATAAAAAAAAATAATATTAAAGGGTTCAGATATATATATATATATATATATATATATATATATATATATATATATATATATATATATATATATATATATATATATATATATATATATATATATATTTAATTGACCGGCTTTAAAATGTTAATGTAATGCGTAAAATATAAAATAACATGAAAGACGTTTATTTCATTCGTTCAGTTCTGAATTCAGATAAAAAGTACCCTTTCACAAACTTTACTATCATAAAATATTTTGAAGAAAGTGCATTAATCACTGAATCATCGTTTTTAAAAACTTCAGTTAAAACGGACGGTAGTAAATCAAAAGATATTCCGTTTTGTGGGTTCCCTGTATGAACCATACAAAATCCATAAAGGCAAATTTTAGTATTTTGTTGGTAATTTGTATAGTTTGAAGTCAATTTAGTAATTTTAATCTCGAGCAGTAGCGAACGTAAATGTTTGGACAAAAGCCATCTGGAAGAGCACCTTTGTCAACGTACATGGACTAAACGTAATATGTCTCCACTCCGGAAAGTCCAAATCTAATCCCGTCCTGTATTTTTCTGACATTTCCTGATTAGACAGAAACTTCATTTGTTTATATTAGTGCATTTACGTAAACTGTGTAGGCGGTGCATTGAAAAAGGAGTTTATTTCCGGCAATGATTTGGAAAATCGATGCAGAAAATTCTTGGCGTTACTTTCGTACTTTAATTTAAATAGGAAATGTTAATGTTGTAGTGATATTTGTGTTTTATACTGCTGCTGCGGCTACTACTACTACTAAACACCAGAAACACTACCATAACCATCAATATCATCATCATCAGCAGCAGCAGCAGCATCACCACCATCATCATTGTCGTCGTCACCACCATCATCATCATCAATATCATCTATATTAAACTAATGATTATCATTGTATCATAAATAAAAACGAAAAGTTTTAATTCATTTTACGATAAAATTTACGATAAAACTAATAAACAATTTATGCTTCATTGCAACAGCTGTATTATGTAAAACATTATAAATAATTATAGATTTGACTAATTGTTAACGGTATTCTTGGTGATTGATTTTACAACCATATTTTGCCTTCAGTCCTTATAAATGATAATCTGTCTGAACGCACTTGTCATGGCGATAATTTATGTCAACAGTATATCATAAGCATTTATCGCCTTTCAATATTATGGAGACGCATATCTGTCACATATTCCTAACGCCTTCGTGGATACTTATGCTGACATAGTCAGCCGTTGTTTCGTATTTCAAATTGTGAAAAATCGAATACTGTATTGAGAGACAAAACACTGGATGGACGGTTACCAAAAAGTCAAGATGAGTTCAAATGAGAGGTCGATTGATCCTATAGAGGTTTATTTGTATTCGATTCAAACACTTCATCTTTCTATGACTGACAAAATTTTCTTATTGAAGGGTAGAGTGGGCATAAACGGTAAAACACATATATAATTTAGTCTGCAACTGGATGTTTCCGTACATCTATGGCATATAATTGTCAATAATGATGAAACGAATAGGTATTTTAAGAAATTTCAGAAATATAAAAAGTATCAGTACCTGCTCAACATATTTTGCAAATCTTTGGAGAAAATATTAAATTTGACTAACCGGTATTGAAATGAATAAAAAAGATAAAACACAAATTCTAGTGAGTCATGTCCAGAAGGTGTACAAATGACGTTTATTGCCAAATAGTTAAATAAATGTTGAGCCTGGGTATTATTATTAAGCTAAATTTAGTGACTTTACACTGGGGACGAATTCACAAAATTGACTCTATAATCAGGATATTTTTGGTAAAACATGCAAAATCTATGCTGCAGCTGGGCATGTTTGAATATTGATGGTATACAATTTTATAATAATGAATATTGTTGCTTATTAAACGAATACTTCAGAAATATATAAAAACATATATATGCTAAAATTTGTAGTACCCTACTCAAAGTATATTTTATTACAAGAATTTCAAAATGATTTTATAAATCAAAATATTTTATGTGAATGATGAAAAATGCAGTGAAACCTGCTTTAGCGACCATCCGGTCACAATATTTTTTGCTGTCCCCAATAGTTCCATTCGTGTTTAAATCAACCTCTATATAAAGACCACCTCCATATAAAGACTGATTTTCTTGTGTCCCTAATGAGATCATTACACACTAGTTTCACTGTAAACGAAATGTATTTTCAATTCATTCTGTGAAAGTGATCAAGTAAAATTTGAGCCAGGGTATTGAGTAAATTTCATGACTTCAGGATCTTTTGACTTCCTTCAGCACGATTAATTTATTCATTTTGCCTTTAACCATGGGTCTTGTCAATAAACAATGTATTTATTGTGATTTAAGGTGAGTATAGATTTATCCTGTTGTTGTTGTTGTTGTAAAATTAATTTGAACCATTAATCTTCTTTCTAAACAACAAACACTGCATCTATTGTCATTTGAAGTGTGGACACCTTTTCTTACAGCCTGTACGTCTGTTACATAATATAATTGTGTCGGCAACATGTAGACGTAAGTGCAAATATCTTACAAATATTCCAGCATTACTCAAACTTTTAAAATAATAAGATGAAAATATTACGTGAAAACATATCGTAAACGCCAAAACGTATTGATACAAATATAAACGTGTAATATGTGTAAGTAATATTCACGAGGTCATTGTCATTGAAACAACACCCCCTCCCCAACCCTAAAAAACCAAAAAAAAAAAAAAAAAAAAAAAAAAAAAAAAGAAGAGCAAAAAAAAAAAAAAAATAAAAAAAAATAAAAAACCACCCCCCCCCAAAAAAAATATAATAAAAATAAAACAAACAAATAAAAAAAAAAAAAAAAAAGGATGAAGAAAACAAAACAGACATGACAAATTTAAATACGTGAACATGTACATACATGCATTTTGATTTCTTATTTTCTTAGAAATAATATTTAATAGGAAACAGCGTGTGTACTTTTGGCCTCATCATTACTACCAGGTTTTATCTAAGTATCATACAGTTAGAATTAGAACCTGGTTATGCAGTTAGACTAGTATCATATGTTTTCTATATAATGCATCAGTATTTCATACAACTGGACTCAGCAGAATTCGACTATGGCGGGAAATGATATATACATGTTTTACCTTTACTCAGGATTTATATATTATTTAATGAAATTTAAAGAATATTGAATGTTCTTATGATGGTTTTTTCTTAATTGATTCGTCATGATCATCATCATCGTCATCGTTCGTCGTCGTCATTGTCATAACTGTTGTTGCTATTATTGGCGGTGCTGTCTACAAACACAAAAACGCAGACACACATACACAGACACACACACACACTGTACACACATACACACTGTACACACATACACACATATAAATAAATATATTATATAATAATATAAATTATATAATACTGAGTGTATCGGACCGACATATCTATACCATATGTAATTTTTGATTTAATACGTGTCGTGCTAAAATTCAATCTGCTATTTTGATACACGTTTTAATACAAATACAGACATACATACGCAAAACTAAAGTTCAACATTATATGGTCTAAATATGTCATAAGAAGCTGCGTAAATAGACTCCACCTCGCTTCTTAAAGGCTAAAAATTAAGTTATGTAATTTCTAATCATTATGATCTCCTTGTACTTGAACTAAGTTAACACTGAGGGTTGTTAACCGGTATACGCCTCACAATCTCAGTTGTTCCTTGTTAAGATGAATATACTGGTAAAATGAATGGAAACCCATCTTCAATTTGCATTTTCTTTATACACATACTTTGTCACTCCTAGTAATATTATACTTAATTGCATTTGTTACCTCGACATTTATGTTTCCAACATGCTGCTACACTTTATATAATATAAGTAATATTTTGGTTGCGTAATATTGCAAAGAATGAAAATGTCAATGGGAGTAGTGTGCATACATGACATAAATATGGAGAGACAGGTCAAACAGTCAATTTAAATATGCCAACATTTCTTCTTTTAGAAATATAATATGTGTAACTTTTGAACTAAACAATGTTAAAAACTTCAATTTAAAATTGATGGATACAATATTGTCTGAAACATTTATTTATGATATAACTGCATTGATACATCTGTAGAAAAAGTAATATTTTCTATAAACATACATACTTGCAAAAGTTCGCTCTCTATTTAAATTTACTCTGTCATAGAACTTCAAGGAATTGGATTTATCATTGTTTTACTCATAAAATGGATTGTATTATGTGGAAATATATTTTGTTACATTGTTATAAAATTAAGACTTCCTTCATTAAGACGCGCGCACGTGAAAAATAGTTATATACGGAGAGTTGTAAATATCTTATAGAGAATATGTAAAACACATACAGAAAGAGTCGATTCAAATAAGTAATATGTTATCTGTAATCTGTATTAAAAAATTAAAATGAGGAAGTGCCAATTTCTAATCGAAAGTCTGTTAGAACACCACGAATTAGATGTGAAAATGGTCTCAACATGAAGAACAATTACGAATGCCAAACGGGATAGGACGAGGTGTTTTAACTCGTCAAATAGTAATGTTAATAACACAATCGTCATTCATGCATGTTTTAATTTTCACAAAATTACAAATATGTCATAGGACAGTAGCCATAGATAGATAAATACCACAAATTTTATGATATACATATAGTAGAAAAATGAAAAACGAAACGAAAATGTTTACAATAATTTCTGAAAAAATAGAGAAACGAATATAAAACCTTTTGTTTTTGATGAATATTTATATTTACATAGAGCCGATTCACGATAAATTAAAATCGAAGAGGAATAATTTTTTTTTTCATTTATTATTTGCAAATCAACTGATATATAACGGTAATAAATTAATTTGATTCGGGAATCTAAATCGTTTCAAATAAAACGAGATTTCAGTGTAACTGGTTTCGGTATAAGTGAGTTCCAAGCTAATTAAAATGTGCAGAAATATTGCATTGACAAAACTGATAGAGCCGGCCTGGCTCATTTGGTAGCGCACTCGATTCCGGATCGTGAGGTCGTGATTTCGAGTCCCGCCGGCGACAGGTTGGTTTCCTGTCTTTCGGACGAGACAGTAAAAACTGGAGGTTCCGTGTCACAGTAGGTGTCGGACCATTAAAAAAACCTCACTGCTTAATGGCCGTAAGTGCCGAGCATAGGCCACAATTTGAAGCCCTTCACCGGCATTTGGTGACGTCTCCATATGAGTGAAATATTCTTGAGTGGGACGTTAAACAACAAAAATAAACAAACAAACAAACGAACAAAGCTGATAAGCTTATTTGTAAGTAATAATTATACAGATAGGTAAATGAAATATTGTATTAACACAAATAGATCGATTCTGCAGGCGTATCACGTCTTAATGGTTTTTTTAATTGTTTGTTTTTAATATTATCGAGTATTCAAATTAACAGTGTCAAGTTATGGTATACAATTGAATTATTTACAAGAAATGACACCTAACACTGAAATTGGATTAAAATTAAAAAATTTGTTGATATCAACATGGACATCCTGAAAATATATCTAATGAGTAATATGAAATGATACAGACCAAAACATTTGAACAGAATATTGTTTCTTTCTGAAAATGAATTAATGGTTTATGAAAAACTTATGGATTACTTAAATGTTTTGTTTCAATAAATATGAAATCAATGTTTGAAGGTCACTCATATTTACTTCTGTATGTTGATGCATGCTGTGAATGTTATTTTCAAAATCAATTAATTTTCGAGCTGTAGATAGTATATTCAGACAAGACGTAGTTAATGACATTTTGGGTAATCACACGAAACGACGAGAATACGCACACAGACATATGAACAACTTAGGTATCAATACATGCACACACACACACACACACACACACACACGCACACACACACACACACACACACACACACACACACACACACACACACATATATATATATATATATATATATATATATATATATATATTCAAACCTGCCTTAAAAGCACCTGTTTTCAACAGACAATTTCTGTTCCCCAATCTATTTCACTGTATAAACATAGCTACACCAGCAGCCACCTGTCTAACGCGGCCAACGACCAGTGGTATACAGGCCAAAATGCTTGGCCACACTGTTTTCAGCAGCCAGTTTTTGAGGATGATTGATCAAATGATTTAATTTCAAAAACTTGTAAACAAGTTATCCGGGCAACACTGTAATATACATGATTTTGAAACCTGATCATCATCATAACATCAAACTATTACGTATTGGTATATAAATATGCATGTGTTGCTATACACTGCATAATGTACACCAATTTTCTTGTGATATTTTTGACCTGGAACCAAAGACCACCTGTCTAATGCAGCCGCTTTTTTAATTTCCCTTGAATGGCTATTGACAAAATGTAATGTTGGAATGCAAATTAAACAATATCAATGGAAAATTCTTGTCATACTAGCATTAGAAGTAATCGTACAGGTGAATAATCTATGGGAGTTGAATAATTGATTGAATGAATTTCAGAACATCTTCAGACTTTACTTGATAATAATTGATTGAATGAATTTCAGAACAACTTAGTGTAGTCTTTGTATGATCTTAAAATCCCACTTTCTTTATATACGTTAGATGATGTATTAATGGAGATATATACTTAGTTTAGACATATGACAAACGAAATGTTTAAATGGAATTTCAATAGATTTATATATTTACCGACATATTATACAAGTTAAAGCAAAAGCGAGGTATTTGAAGAGAAGCTCTGGTGTAGATAATAAAAAAGTAGTTTATAGTAGTATGTTATTGGTGAATGATAAAAGCTAGGCTGTTATGAATTGATAGTTTTTTTTTTATATGTTGATCTATAATCAATATGTAATCAATTACTTGGATAATTTATGGTTTTGATTAGCAGGAACTGCCTAGGTACTCTTGTTATCAAAGATTTATAGATAATGTTGAACACTATTTATTATAAATCAGGAAAAGTATAGTTCTATGAATATTTATGAGAATCACGTGAAGTATAGTTCTATGAATATTTATGAGAATCACGTGATGACTTCTACTTCTTATCATCTATCGCTTATCGTATTTGAAATTGAGATAAAAACATCTCAACATTTCCATTGTTTGCTATTTGCAATAAACATGTATACGTCTCCAATTGTTGATGCATTCACCACTACATGGTTTTAAAATTGGATGGAGACTTATCTTATCAGATATAGGCAAAATAGTAGTTGTATTTCTTACTACTTCAAATTGCCGCTTTAATCAAACTTATACAGAAATAAACTAAGAAGAAAGTAAATAGCACATGCGACTCAAAAATTACCTCAAAATGATAAAGTGATTGATTATTTGATAAAAAGGTTATTAAATATATATTTTGAAGATATACAATCATGTTCGGATGTTGTCTGTTTTAAATGATACAGAAAACAATAAAAACTTGAATAAATCTGTTAGCAGAATATTCGACATCATTGACATGTTCTATATATTATTCTAATCTACAAAATGTTTTCCAATTTTTAAGTCTAATACACAGTACCTCTTCCGGATAAACCGGATCTCGTTAAATGACTCACAGACGCGTCATGGATTTCCAACCAATAATCAACAACGTATCGAGACAATTGTCATGGTTGACACCGATTTTACAGGAGCGTAAAAACGAAGGATCCGAGGATGACGAAAAATTAAAAAAAGACATAAACTCAGATACCAAAGTATAAACCATCAGGATGTCCAGGATACATATACAAAACTTGTGAATATTTGACAAACAAAATAGCACAGGGGTGTGGAAGTCAGTGGAGTTTGGACAGATATGGAAGATGGGTACACCCTATTCTGTCTACGTAATAACCATTTAATAACTGTTTGTTTGTTGTTGTTTAACGTCCCACTCGAGAATCTTTCACTCATATGGAGACGTCACCATAAGCCGGTGAAGGGCTTCAAATTTTGGCCTATGCTCGGCACTTACGGCCATTGAGCAGTGAGGGTTCTTTAACGTGCTGGCACCTACTGTGACACAGGGCCACGGTTTTTACTGTCTCATCCGAGGGACAGGAAACCAACCTGCCGCCGACTGGACTCGAACTCACGACCTTACGTGCAAGAGTTGAGTGCGCTACCAACTAACGAATTAATGATATATGGGAAAACCAAACATGCGATATAAATACATACATTGACTTTTTTAATAGCATATCGACACGAAAGACCCATGTCAAATCAACAGTGTTCTCTTTTTTTTTACTATTGCATGTACACGGAAAGCCTCGCTATGATGCAGACGAAAGTGATTACAGTTCTAACACCCACTGGTATAGATTAGGAAACAAAATACGAAAATTTCGAACTTTTCTAGGTGATTCCTTGAACTTCTATTCATCGAAGCTTTAATCTATCTATGTATCGATCTATCTATCTATTTAAACACGACAACACGTTTGATTTTTTTTTCTCGCCAAATTTAGGTTGTAACTGAACTATTTTTTGTTCGTTTCATTCTTTACATTCATTGTGAACTGTCGCTTAGTATCTATGACAGTGTCCACCATATATAAAACAAAATTATATTTCATGATTGGTGAGTGTTTAATATAATGACTTATAGATGTCATAAAGAGAATGACATAAAAATAAATAAAAATCTGTAATAGGGTAATTATTTTTTTGCATGAAATTAACACGATTTGTAGAAGAAAATATAATATAGCCATAGAAGATATAGCTTAGTTCGACCTCGTGCATCAAAATTTGTATATATATACATATACATATATATATATATATATATATATATATATATATATATATATATACATATACATGTATATATATATATATATATATATATATATATATATATATATATATATATATATATGAATATATATATATATATATAAACTACCGTTTTTGTATGTAAGTTTTCCCTCAACTTTGAAAATTTGTAATATGGTATTATGATTTTATTATATTAAAGTCACAGACACCAGAGTATAAATCTTCAGGATGTCGAGGTTACATATACAAATGTGGTGAATATTTAGACAAACACGAACTTCTGAAAATCCAGAGGTGGGATCACGTGCCGTGGAAGAGTAAGTCTCAGCGACTCAATTTCAAATATAATGATTAAGGGATCCTAACAACCGCTTTCAATCAGGTATATCAACATTTCATTTAGTGAATCACAGTAATTGCAAACAATGACATTATAACGACCGTACAATTTGCGGAACGTTAACATCAAAAGCAATTCCCGATATCCCGGTAACGATAATTTATGAGGAAGTTGTCTATATGTTAAATTGTAATAATTAGAGACAAGAAAATACATCTGAAAAAAAACCCGGACGGAAGTACAGGTATAGTTCCATTAAAAAACTGAAACGTGACACTCCAAATCAATACTGCCTTTTTCAAGAAATAGAGTGTGGTCACCTCCAGGATACATTGTATCCGGGTTCTCTCTACCACCATTAAAATCTGGCCGGCACCATATTACTGTAAATTTGCTTGAATATTCTTGAATATCATCTTGTGGAATTTGACCGCTGTAGGTGGTCTAGTGGTTGAGATGTTCGACTCGCAAGCCGCATGTCCCGTGTTCGATTCCCGGGAACAGGGCCATACAAAACACATTTCATATGGAACTGATTGTTCTTTCGCCAAACGCTCGGTATGAGAAATGAAAATCGAGTTTTATTTCGGATTAGATTTAAAATCAAGGTGGTCCATTTTCGTACCATGATTACTGCGTTGGCGTCAGTCCATGCGTCAAAATTTGTGGCATTTCATCTACGCCTGGTGAAATTTCTATATTAGTTAAAGGAATGGAAACATAGCATACAACAATAATATATAAGACATGTAAGATTAAAACCAAAATATATTCAATATAAACCACCTATCACTTTCTACATAAAAATTAAAGTGCGTTTGTTTGATCTATTATAACTTAAAGATTAAATATTTTACATAAATGTTATATAAGAACGTATACCATTCATTACTTAATAGATTGTAATACCAACAAAAAACGTGTGACTCAAATATGGCTTAAGATATGAAACATCTATTAATAGACATTTGAACGTGCGACTTAATAGATTTGTTCATAGATCTTCATGTCAGTGTTCAAACAATGGCTTGTTTGTGTCATTCTGGAAGTCGGAACAGTAACAGGTGTATATGGCTTATTGTCAACGAGACCCAAGCTTTCAAGTACGCTAAACCTTCTGTTGTAATGTATAACAGAAAAGACCTACAGGTTCGATTGTGACAATCTTATCTTGTTTATGAAGTTCATCTCTGTAATAGAAACAGACATACATGCTCTGTAAAGTATATATCTATAACACATGACTTAATGTGAAAACAAAGCCTCAATTGTTCTTTCAACATTTTAATTTTGCATTTCAAAGGCGTAGGTTCACAAATTTTCATAAATATATAGTTTTCTGACTACATTTTATGGCATATGTAAGACCTATATCATAGATTATGTACGTATTGTAAACAGATTTTTTCTCGCGAAATAATTATTTCGAATACATTTTGTTATTCACGAAATGACGTGTTCGCTAATTCAAATAGCTAATAACTAATAAAGAGCGTAACAAAGCCTTATCTGGTAGAGATCTAATGTTCGATTGTTTGTTGTTGTTTAAAAGATATCAATGTCAAATTCAACATTTTTTGTCAGTAGTATGATTGTGCGGGTATGCTTTATTGTTTAGCTTTGCTTAAACATTAAGATAATCAGGAGTAACAGAATACTATAATGACCATATATTCTTAATAAGAGAGCTTAAACGATTATCCATGGACAACCAGACATATTTTCTAGTAACGGCTAATCATATTGCTTCTGTGTTGGCAATACTTAATTGTTTTTTATACCTACATTTAGAAAACTTAAAGCCACATTTCGGGTAGTAATGCTCATAAATTAACTTTTCTGTTCTCACTTAAGGCGTATTCGCATGGATTGTCGTCTTATTTTTAAAGTCCTATTTCAACAAAGTTGTTAATGAATCGTTGGAAACACCCAGTACATCGATCTATTTATAAACTTTTAAAATAATATTATAGTGACGCGAAATCGAAAACGAGGTTGCGTGAAAATGAAAACAAACTGTTCACATGACGAATTCTGAAAGCATCGTATCTGAAAGTAAAAGTATCTTTACTCACTGAATTATGCACAGCTTACATTACCAATAAGCTAAAAATACTATACAGTTGATCAGAACCAAGTATTTCTGTGCAATTAAACGACTGTCGTACCAAAAATTGTATTATTTATCAAAATGTGGATGACCATGTGAAAGTACCAACTACGTCGACGCACTTTTAAGTGATCAAGTATGATGGTTGCCAGTTTCTTGTCAGATTTCAAATTCAGCTCCGACCTTTGAGTTCTCCATTTCTCCAGTGTCTAGTCCAACGTGTTATCATTCTATGCTCCTTCGCATACTGTTGTTTCCCGCGCTTTTCCCGTGTCACTAACGGTTTTCCCCTAAACAATTCTAAGTGTTTTGTCTGCTCGCCATATTGCTTCTGAATCGCGATTCTCGTGTCGGCGGTCATGTGGTTGCACTCTTCAATAATTAGGGTGACATTTACATGTCTCGCACACAAGGGTAAATTGAAGAATCCCAAAGGAATTTCCCCTAATAACTCCTTAATACATTATGTTTTTATTTCTTTTCCTCGGTAAGGAATGGTTGTCTAACGACGGTGTCAAAAAATACAATAAAGTCCCGAAATTACAATAGTGCCCCCCGGAATGTGACTTATATGACCGTTTAGGTGGGTCCATAGTGTTGCTATGAACAACAAAAGTCTGCTTTAGAAAGCAATGCTATGAGAGCATGTAACGGACCTAAACAATCATTACAAACGTATAGTGCATCACAAGACGTACACATGCAGTACGTAAAGCTAAACTATACGCCAGTCGGATACAGAAATTCCTTTGGAATGACTTTCCTAAATGAAATTTCATTGATCAAAAATATCAGTTACGCCAATTTCGTTCATCAAAAATATTTGATGACAATATTAATATAATATGCATGTAGCAGTGTTTAGGCATGGGTATATATATATATATATATATATATATATATATATATATATATATATATATATATATATATATATATATATATATATATATATATATATATATATATATATTCCCCTGTGATACGAACACTATAATGAGAATGAACTTTAAATATGAGAACACAATTTAAATGAATAAGGGATATATTAAGAATACAAAACCACACAAACCATCAGACTATACGTAAACGTTATAGCTGGAGTCCTTTTTAGAGGAAACATAGCTCTGTTAAACAAATTGTCATAATCATGGCGCTCGGCATAATAGTGACCGGACACTATGACTTATAGTATCGCGATGACATTATCCAATGAAATTCCTTGGATTTATTCACTAATTGTTTATTTGATGCGAAATGGATTATTTACCATTCTGAACACAATTGCCATTTTTATTAAATAAGATAAAACTACGTGCCTGTGTGAAGTTGAGTTCTATGAAATGGATTAGCACGTGCGTGTGACGTACATCATATGCTTGTATTAGACATAAATTCACAGATTCATAACGCATATTTTCTTACTTGCAGTAGGCCTATATTAAATTGTTAGTCTATAAATCATAGTTGACATGAAATGTATTAAATAAATTTTCATCAAAGTCAAACTCTGTAAACTGTAACATAACACATCTGTCCGTCTTCTTTTACCACAAACACATAATGTGTTAACTATTTGCTAATATAGTGATGCATCGAAAATCTAATTCTAATTCACTTAATTTTATAAGTTCAGGGCTTTTTTATCATGAATACACAATTGATATATATCTATACGACAAATGGATATATATATATATATATATATATATATATATATATATATATATATATATATATATATATATATATATATATATATATATATATATATAGTTTGTTTTTTATATTAAGTCACTAATTCTTGGGCAAAGTACCACAAATTTTAACGAGTGCTATGGACTGACGCCAATTTAGTTTGCGTTCTTTTACGTTCTTTTCCCTAAGAAATAAAAACTGAAAAAAATAAGAACGGACAAGCGAATGAAATGCACAACAAAACCACCACTGTCAAGATTCACGCAGAAATGTTCACAAGAATTACAGTGATGTGCCCAATGGATGGTACAGCCGTATTACCAATATCCCGCCTAAGAAACTACCATACGGATTTCGTACATTAGGCGGAGGCGTTGTCCATGTCATCTTGCTAATTTTTTCCCCGAACGGCAGCTGTTTGAAACCTGTGTGGAGATGTGCCCAGATAATTCTATGAGAAATAAAATAATACTTCCGTGACACTGGACCTCCATTTGTAGTCTCAACCTAAAGACCCGTCACTTTCAGTTCGTATACTGAACGTTTGGCGAAGGAACAGTCGCTACCATTGAAACAAAAAGTCTTTGGTATAACCCAGTACGGGAATCGAACCCGGAACCTTCTACTTGCCAGTAGAAGGCTTTACCACTTACCACTTTACCACCCCAAGCGCTATAATTATGTATACATCTTTCATGAAAAATGACGTAAAACAGTAATGACATATATGATAATGATGTTTTAATTAAACGTTTGTTTGTTTGTTTGTTTGTTTGTTTATTGTTGTTTAACGTCCCACTCAAAAATCTTCCACCCATATGGAGACGTCACCAAATGCCGGTAAAGGGCTTCAAATTTTGGCCTATGCTTGGCACTTACGGCCACTGAGCAGTGAATGAACGTTCTTTAACGTTTCGACATCAACTGCGAGTTTTACTGTCTCATCCAAAGTACAGGAAACCAACCTGCCGCCGGCTGGACTCGAACTCACGACCTCACGATCAAGAGTCGAGCGCGCTACCGACTGAGCCATTAATTAAAAGTAGATGAGTTGTTATAAAACAACACACCAATATACAATGTACATTCATTGTGAATATGTTCCTCATAAGACTATCATGTTTGTTTACAACATTATAAACCCAATACCAAAGTTATAGTATTCGATAACACAGGCCAAAGCGAATGATCAATACGATCGTTTCTGTCAATACCACTCCATTAGTTGAGCTCGATTCTAAAACATATGTAGCCTTCCGTAACAAAAAAACGTGGTATCATACAATGCCAAACAATAAATGTATTCTTGTTCACTGGTTAGTGTAGATGAACTCGTCAACCCCCCCTGTGGTTACATTTAGACTCACCCAGATCAACAAAAAAGTATGGTGTACTGTAGTAATTCAGGATTGTACACGTATAACATATATTGCTGGAAGAATTATCATTAAATCTTGATTCTTAATGATATATTCCTGTTTGTTTGTTTCTTTCTTATTGTTTAACGCCACTTTCACGATATTTCAGTTATATCGTGGCGATGCAAAATAAATCATTTTTCATCTATATAAAAAAGTGACAAAATTTTACTTATAAAACCTTTGAAACAAAAATGTAAAAGACAATATGTTTGTAAATTAATAAAAATATTTATACAGCTCAAATTTTTTAAAACATTCCTAAATGCTGACAGTGAACGTAACCATTATTTGAAAAGGGCAGGTCTAAATCTGATTCAGGGGTAGGTGAGTTTAGTAACACACAGTCATATGTTTTTCTTTATTGTTTACAGAAATTCTGGTATTGCTAGTGTCTGTGTAGTAATTGACGAGTGCATAGGGCAAGATATTACCTAATGATATTACAATGTAATATGTTTCATATATTGATATAAATTGAAAATACAGACACCGAAATATTAACCCATTAGGTTTTGATTTTGAGTATTTTACATTACACTCAAAAATTGTTTTCCAGTTATATGGTGGCAGCCATAATTGATGAGGGAGGAAAGAAGAATTCGGTTATAATGTACCCGATAAGAGGCCACTGGCCTTCCGCAAGTAAACTGACAATAGAAACATATAAATAGAAAAAAATAATAAAAACATATATATCATATATATTCATTTTAATTTGACCGTGGACTCACGGCGGTTGTGACCGGTCGACAGGGAATGTTTACTCCTCCATGGCACCCGACCCCACCTCCTGATTTAAAGAGGTCCGTGTATGTCCATTTTTAAAACCAGATTTGTACCTATATCCTGAACATCCTAATGATTTATACCTTGGTATATGATACTTTTTATATTAGGAGATTTGGAAGACTAATAAAGCGAATGTATCTGAAGATTTATTCTGCATTCTTCTATTCTGTTTACTAAGCTCCGTAATGAAGTGTACGCATTTCCCTAAAGCTCAGTTAATATACATGTACACCTATTAACAGGGTTCAAGTTTCTCCCACGATCCTTTTGCATTTTTTCTGAATTCTATTTCGACATTTTGAAATATGACTTATGATTGATAAGGTTGACATAACTACTTCGTTTTGGACGCTCAATTTACAGTAGTTTCGCGTCATTATTCTCAACATCGGATCATTTGTGTTGTGAACTGACTTTTCTGCTTAAATGTGACGTACAAAAGAAAAAATAAATAAAAAAAAGTCAGCGTTAGTCACGTGACTCTGAATCTATTCAAAATAACATATTTGTTATGTCTCGGAATTTCAACGATATCAAAATGAAGTAACCTTTAACACGGATTGTCACTTTTTTGTAGAATGCAATTGTGAAAATATGTTTATATACTACATTTGTACCACAGGACAATCGTCTTATTATTTCATTTCTGTTAATTTTACTTATTTCTTCATCTAGTGATTTTATGCTGTTTTAAATAGCAAAAAAAAAAAAAAAACAAACAAAACCAAAAAAAAAAAAAAAAAAAAAAAAAAAACAACAACAAAACAAACAAAGAATGAAATTCGAAATTAAAAACGTAACTAACTTTTCATATTTTTTAATATTACACGAATTAACCTCTTACATAAAATGTCCGTTTGTGTTATATTAAGGGTTAGCAGAGAGCCGTAATGGCTCCGAGGTGCTAGATTCGAAACGGTTGGGGGGCGGGTTATATACAACTGGCTGCTCCTATCCTTCGGATGAGATAGTGAAAACCGATGTCCCGTGTCGGCACGTTAAAGAACCCACACTACGCTATTGCGTAAGTGCCGAGCATAGGTCGAAATTTGTAGCCCTCCACCGGCGTTGGTGACGTCTCCATATGAGTAAACGATTCTTGAATGGGACATTAAACAACAGTGAAACAACACCACCACCACTACCACCACCATCACCAACAATAACAACAACAACAGCAACAACAACAACAACGGGTTAACATATATGAGATTTTGACATTTCCTTCGTAATATTTTGCCTAAATCGAAATTGGGTTATCTCCACACGCAGGTGTGTGCCTACATTGGCCGCATTTGTATAGAATATATCACATCACAAAAAAATAAACATTGCATCATGCCCTGGTCATTGTCTTGTTTATATATATTTTTAATGGTATAATCACGGCTTTTTTCTTGCTTCGAGTAATTTGGAATGATAATATTTGACTATATATATGAAAAACATAAACAGTATTCAGTAATGTTTTTATTTTTATATTATTTAAATCTTAGTTTTTTGTATCTGTGGTATACACCTTCGATATTAACGGTTTGGTGTGCAAATAATGAAGTTTCTGAACATACATATAGTATCAGATGTTACGCTTATTTGCAGGAGTATACTAATAACTGTTGGTTTTATTTGATTTGATTTTTTTGGTTTTACGCCACACTCAACAATTTTTCCGTCATATGATGGCGTCCAGTTTTTATTGATGGAAGAGAAACCCCGGTTACCCGGGTAAAGACCACCGACCTTCCGCAAGAAAACTGGCAAACTTTCCCACTTAATTCGAAACTAATAACTGTAAATATATTCAGATATCGGTTGATAATGTTTATGTTTTCTATGACTATTTGTGACGTAATTTGCTCGTATATGGTGCAAAAATCAAGAAAAAAAAATATGTTACTGGAAAGATTTTCTCAATGTCAAAGGCTCTAGTATTGAAAAAGTATTGAAACGTTTAAGTATCAAATACATCTTGATACGATCCCCGAGAAACTGTGTACATTAAAACTAAACGATCACCATCACATGAACGTTTTACTCCGAGCTCAGATGATATGCTTTAAATTGCCTCCGTGTTTCAATATTGTGATGAATGTTCCGGAAGCTATATACTCTTCTTAATAGTTTCTCAAATTTCAAGAAAAAAAATGATTAATAGAATCAAATTACAAACACTGATTACGCTGTGCATTTCAGATAGAAAACATTCATTAAGTGTGATACAGCGGCATTTTTTAACTTGGGTAATTTAGCCAGGTGATAAATGAGCGTTATCAAGCTTTTAGACGGCCATGTCAGATGTTTACGCAACAATCCCCATAATACCGTTGATGTCAAATATTTTCTTACATATGGATTATTTCACAGCAAACATATTATTACGGGATCGTGTTGTATGAAGAAACGGACGAGTTAATGATACTGAAATCAGAAAACTTAAGTCAGTTTCAATGTCATCAACGTGGTAACTTGTCCCAATATTTTAGATTACGTATGATAACTTTCCGTGTCACTCATTCATTTGCATTTTGTCATTGTGTTACTTTTTGTAGGCTCGTTTTTTTTTCTAGGATTTTTCTTTGTTTTCACTCACTACGTCTTGTGTTTTGATTGCTCTAGTAATTAAGTGAGGTGTTGTGTTACCTGTTCGATGGCGGTTGTTGATACGTCTGTACCAACTATGACGAGGATTCGTTCCTTTAGTATTTCATTTTAATTTGACCGTGAACTCACGGCGGGTGCGACCGGTCGACAGTGGATGCTTACTACTCCATGGCACCTGATCCCACCTCTTGATTTTAAGAGGTCCGTGTTTGTCCATTTTTTTTAACCAGATTTGTACCTGTGCCCTGGATATCCTAACGATTTATAAACTTTGGTATCTGCGAATTTTTATATAGCACTAGATTTGTTCAATGTGATACACATTATTTTAAATACCAGATTACATTAGACGTTTTGAAGGAAATTAAAGATATCAATATTTATTAAATCGTGTCAGTCTTTTACTATTTTTAAAGGTTTATCAGGTTGACCTGAAACCCACATTCCTCCATGAGATTCGACCGCGAGCGATATTGTTCGTCCATCGCTTTCTAGTCCCATATCTGTGAAACTTTAAATAATAGGTCTATTTTTCGAGTTGTCTTAAAAGATCATATTATTTAAATACACTTTAGCAAATTCTTCGAAAAGTATGATAAATCTTTTAGAAATTGCTGTTTCTTGACATTATGATAAGAAAAAGTGTTACATTGTTGGTGCACAAAGTTACCGGAAAATTTATCCGGGTATAGAAATTAAGAGCTTTTCGATCCCCAGAAATCTATATCGGAGGGATCTGGAATTCAAAATTATTCTTTTGTTAAATAATCTGATTGAAACAGATGAGAACAAATTATGCCCGTAATGTGATCTATGATATGATACTTGATTTCTGGGGACAAAGTTGAATGTAAAACATAAATTATACGTGTCAAATTGTTATTTGAGTCTTTTTTTCGGTTTTATTACAGTTAAAACTATTAAAGTATTTGTTTTCATGTTTGTTATGTCTTTTTGGCAGGGTAGTCAATAATCACTACACTTATACACTTACATATGAAACAGACATGTGTCGCGTACAATTCGTATTAGTCCGATTACAATGATGTGATATTGACACCAAAAAGCAGGGGCGGATCTTGTTTGAAAACAATAGACTGGTAATATCGGTCTGTGTAAAAATGCTGGACAGTTCTTTTAATATATTGTAAGTTGGGAAGATAAAAAAGTTATTTTCTCGTACACTTTGGTATTGTTTTATTAACTATTTGATGAGTTGAGCATAAATACAGCTTGTTTTACTCTACTGTTTTCCTTTCGGAACTACACATACGTTTCAATTCAGAGCTGAACTGATGAAAACTTACCGACAGAAACGATCGTCTTGAACATTTATTTTTGACCTTTTTTTTACTTTTGTATTTGTTTGCTAACCAATAATTTCCGTATTATGCTTATAATATCTACATATTTACATATATGCAATATAAATTGTTTTTGCATGTTATTACTACTTAATTTCCCCTTCTTAATTAGTGATGTAATATTAATAATGTTCCTAATATATACGTAAACAATGTAAATATTAAAAAAACATTTAATTTATTCATAGGTCAATATAATACAAAGAAATCAGAACATCTTACACATTATTGTTGATTGATATCCATTTGTTTCTTAACAATTGTTGGAATATTGGAAAAATACATTTTATGGTTTTATCTATAACAGAAATATTTTTATCTTTAACAGAAATATAACATTTTATAACATAGTTAAGATATTTTTTTAATATCCCTGAAAGTCACCAACGAAATATCCAGATAGAGTGATGATACCGGGTGAATGAAGTATAGGACGTTATTTTACTGTGCATAGTGCAATTTGTATAATAATAATAATAATAATAATAATAATAATAATAATAATAATAATATAATAATAATAATAAAAATAATAGTAATAATAATAATAATAATAATAATAACAATTATTATTATTATTATTATTATTATTATTATTATTTTTATTATTATTATTATTATTATTATTATTATTATTATCATTCTGAATTAAGAATTAAAAGTCGATCAAGTAGTGAGAGAGAAGATGAGACTGAGAGAAGCGAAATTTAATTTCCCGCATTTCAGAACCTTGCACATGGATTTAACTGGCCATATTTATGTCAGATTAAGATCTGGACTATCGCTCTATCGCATATGTCAAACATTTTCACCTCCTGACAGATCGCACTCGCCAATGCTAACATGGTGAAAGAGTTCGAAATGAACCTAAGACACTAATAACATGTACTATAGAATCTTGAAACGCCATTTACATTAGCATTAATACGCATGCGCCGATAGCCTGGTATCGGTTAAGTACTCATTGACTTTCTGACATGTTATTACCGATAAAAAACAGACTCGCGGGTTGGAAGAAATTGGTCGTGAATTGCTTTGCAACGCCCGGAAACCTGTTAACGATGGCTTTAATTCTCGATAATTTGGCTGCGTTTTTTTAAATTATCAAAACGATTAAGAGAGTTCAATGTTACTGCCATGACATCATGCAGTCACCTTTTCGCACTCAATTCGCTTGTTTCACTTAACATATGTAATGGACATATGGAAAATCTAAATATCTGGAATAAATAAACCACTTTTACTGTTCGTTTAAACACTAGAGGATCTAGAAACTAATATCTAAAACCAGACTTGATCATCTTTAAGTCTAGGAGATAAGAGGTAAAATTTCGGAAACGAAAACAGCGATTGCAAAGGTCTAAACTAACCACAATTTACCTATATATTAGGTAATATATTTACATTCAAGTAGAAATATATATGCGAGAGTAAAGGCAAGACATATTGGAATAGTTTATTTCATTGATCAATATTATAGGAATACAATGCAGAGGACAGGATTCGAATGATTTATGCATGATTCAAAATATATAAACTTTAGACTGACAGTTGCTTAACATTTCCAGTTGACAATTATCTGTCGTGGTCATGTGGATAGAGCATTGCGCTTTGAACTTTCTGATCAGTGCAGGTTCGAGCCCTGGTGTAACCTAAGCTGATTTTTATGTGAAAATTTGCCAGTTAACTTGCGGAAGGCTGGTGGTCTCTTCCCGGGTAACCGGGTTCTCACCTCCACCATTAAAGACTGACTGTCAGCATATAATTGAAAAAAAAATATATATATATTGAATGTGGCGTAAAACACTTTTCAAAATAAAAAAAATTCAAACTCTAGAATTACTCCTGTGATATCTAATACATATATATTCTTTATCTTTTAAATCTCCTGTATTAACTCTTTTAACTTTTTTGAACGAAATTGTAATCGTAAATGCAGAAATGGCATTAATGCTTTCTCCATTTTCGTTTCACATTTTTTTATATTACGTTCACTTAATGATAAAAAAGGGATATAAATGAGTATCGTGCTTCTCACTCGATAACTACCTTTTTGGAGAAATCCCCCGTAGTTTAGAAACATAAAACATGTTTTTTTTCACATTTTCACGGATTCCTGTGCACAAAGGCAACATATTTTCACGACGAAAACGTAGCTGTATGGATATCACTTGATGTGTTTTAAGTAATAACATCGGCATGCAAATACTTTTGATTGACATTTTACATAACCAGTATTTTATATATATTTTTTAGGATTCATGGCAGATGTGACCAGTCAACAGGGAATGCTTACTCCTCCATGGCACCTGATCCCATCTCTAGATTTCTAGAGGTCCGTGTTCGTCCAGTATTTACCGGATTTGTATATTGTCTCCTGAACTTCCTGAAGATATATTTTGATATCTGTGATTTTCATATTTTAAAAGAAATCAGCAATATTAGGCGCTGTATCTTTTGTGGTTCATGTGCGTTGAAATTAGGGAGATATACAATGAATGAAAACTTTGTTAGTAAATAGAAATATTTTATATCATTTTATTATATATTTTTTTTTTTTTCAAATTTCAGCACATAAACACATTTTAATTTACATTTGTGTACTTATACACAATACATTGATTTAATTATCATCAATTGTATAATGAAATATATCTCAAGTACATTGTACACATTTTTACCTGTGAACATTATTCGGATGGTCTACGTGTTCCAAGTACACCTTGAAACTAGAAAAATGTATATTGTAAAATTACAAATTTAAAGTTTTGTATAAAATGGGGTCAAAATAAAATAAATTCTTAAGACAATCGTTTCTGTCAATTAGACTCCATCAGTGGAGCTGGAATTAAACATAGATGGAGAGTTTTGAAACAGTAAGTGGTATCATACAAGACCAAAAATTTAACCCAAATGCGTTTCAAAACATTGTAAGTAAGGAATCACTCGTCTTAAATGCAATAATCAATGTAAATTTTTGGGAATGAAAAAAATATATATCTTTTAAGGCGATTTGTGAGTTTCTGATATAAATAGAAGATAATGTCGATTTTAGGCTTTTCATTTATTCGTATTGTTTTAGGTCAGTTTAATTGTGTACAAATGTATTACCAGAATATACGTTTACACGAAAATCCTGACATTACGCGAAACAATCTTTGAAATAACACTTTTTGTGTCTGAATTTGCTTTTTTATTTGGTATTGATTTCTGTAATATATAAGCAATTTGTACTCTAAGTAAATGTGGTTTTCTTTGTTAAAGAGTTCTCTTTCGCTATATAATCTTGTGACAAAGAGATGCAATGATAAATGTTTTTACAAGAGAACTACAGAGATTCCGTTCCACAGAGATATGTCCTTGACCGTCACGGGCATTGTACGCAAAATTATCACTTTAATTGTCTAAAGTTAAATTGAACAAAGACAAGGAAATCACCTCATTAGTTCTACAGCGCGTGGCATTCATAATTTCGTCACGGTTAATTTACAGGTAAATTGTATTTTGTAGTTCAATAGATGAGAAGGGAAGGAAACAAACGTATGGTCTTTGGTATAACACGCGCATCATCATTAGATTAAAAGCGGCACGAGCCATAACATTATCGTATTATTTAACAATGGAATTGCATTATGACCTGACATCTCTGACCGCCAAGACACATACGATGAATCGTAAAATCCCGAGGCAACAATGGCAGTCGTGTCAATCAAAGGAAATGAGAATCCGTCATCATTCTGTCGTTTTTGCGTGTAGTTTCTTTTTGGTCCGTTTGAAGAATAGATAGATTAAACTTGTATAACAGGGGTCAATGGAGTTTGGTAATTAATGTATTTACATTTTATTATCCCATGAATTTGTATCACAACAAAGTAATGTTGCGAGGTGGGTTTTGCGATGTATCTTATTATTATATAATTATGGCGATGTCCTTTGACCTGAATGATTCGGATTCTTGATCACACAACGTGTTAGCAAATGAACATGCTAAACTTGGCAGATTATAAAAATGTGTCCGTTCGTTTGTGCTTGAATTTTGTTTTACGCTACCCTCAACAATGTTTCAGTAATTTTAACGGTGTAAGAGATAATCCGTTTACAATGACACTGGCAAAAAACCAGTGACCTTCCGAAAGTAAACTACAAATTTTCTCACAAAATCAGTTGAAGTTCCAGCTCAACTCGAGCCTGGGTTGAAGTATAAAATATTAGGAATGTAACTATTTCATATGAAAAGTACATGTATGAAGGTGTTATTCGCTAAGAAGAATAATTTACAAAAGATGATGAATACTGACCAAATATGGACCTCATTGAAATCCTGAGTAGGAATCGTGTGACCCGGATAAGTGATAACTTACTCAATTTTAGTTTATAAATATCCATTGCCCATGCTAATTGACTAGTTGAAGACATGAATATGAGTCAGATGTTTCTTAAATGTACCTTTTTACATATTGTTCCTTAAAAGGGTCTGAATTTTATACTTTTTTATTTACAATCTCACATAGTATTCGTTCGAATGATCTGGGTTTTATTCTATTTAATAACCATTTCACAAATTGTTCGCTGAAAGGATCTGGATTTTGCCCTTTATACTAGTGTTCCGTGTTCCTTAAAAGGATCGAAATGTTATACTTTTCGCTTAGTGCCATTTCACATATTGTTCACTAAAATGATTTCAATATCATACTTTTTATCTAACAGTTCAGATATAGATCGTTAAAAAGATCTGAATTTTACTCTTTTTACTTGCCATTTTACATAGTATTGTAAAAGAATATGAGTTTTATACTTTTTACTTTCAATTTTTACACATTGTTCCTCAAAAGAATCTGAGATTTATACTTTTTACTTTCCATTTTACACATTGTTCCTCAAAAGAATCTGAGTTTTATACTTTTTACTTTCCATTTTACACATTGTTCGTCAAAAGAATCTGAATTTTATACATTCTACTTACTATTTCACATTGTGTATGATAAAAGGCTGTGAATTTTATATATTCTACTTACTATTTCACATTGTGTATGATAAAAGGCTGTGAATTTTACACATTATTCCTCAAAAGAATCTGAGATTTATACTTTTTACTTTCCATTTTACACATTGTTCCTCAAAAGAATCTGAGTTTCATACTTTTTACTTTCCATTTTACACATTGTTCGTCAAAAGAATCTGAATTTTATATATTCTACTTACTATTTCACATTGTGTATGATAAAAGGCTGTGAATTTTATACGTTTTATTTAAAATTTGACATATTATTCACTAACAGGATCTGTATTTTATACTCTTTAATTTCCGTTTTACAATGTTCGTTAAAAGGATCTGATTTGTATACCTCTTACCTACCGTTGCATACATTCTTCGGTTAAATGATTTGAACTTTTTTTCAATTCCTTAATAAGCTGTACGTACCAACGTCGACGTTTAACAATACATGTACGAATAACAAAAGAAACATTTAGTCCGTCAATCACTAAAAGAGGAAATGACATGAACGGCAATATTGTGAAATTTTCGGACCCACCTGTCCTGACCAAGGGATAGTATTTCATCCCGAAAATTTCACAATATTTCTTTTTTGTCCGTATCATTAGCCATGTTAGTACTTTATATGTACATATAATTTCGTGTTTCTGAAACATGAAGTCAATTTATATCATTTTATTTAGACTGTATATAGTCGATTCATGTTATTTAACTGAGCATGTATTCCAACACTCAATTACATGAGGAAATTGGAAATTGATGTTTTCACAGATTATGTAACCGATTCATGTCGAATGATTTATCGAGTTTTGTGTGATATTCACCTTTTCGTATCCAAACTAAACAAAACCAATAAGAAACAAAATTGCATTTGCAATATCGAATCCAATCTGGTAAGATTTATATTCTCCCTAATCTGAGAACTTTGTGAATCTCAAAAATTCATCTGTCAATTAAAACACTAGAAAAGAACACTTCAAAGATAAACAGAAAAGAATAAGTGTATTTCTATGAAACCGCTAATATACCGTATATCAATTGTTGCGACATGTCGCGATAGTATTGAAAGCTAAAAAAAAAAATAAAAACGTACATGTCTTGAAGAAACCACTAAATCATAATTGACCCGCCATGATGTAGTTACACTAATTGTATAATATAATTCAGTTTCGTAAATTTAATAAGCATCAGAAGATCTAAAAAAATTGAGATCGAAAATCGCAAAAATGACATCTTCGACTACCAAAATCGCAAATATTTTGTACAGAAAAAAATGTTATATATATATATATATACATTTCAGATACCAAATTATAAATCAATAGAATGTCCAGGACATAGATACAAATCCGGTAAAATGGATAAACACGGACCTCTGGAAACCAAGATGTGAGATCAGGTGCCATGGAGGAGTAAGTATCCCCTGTTGACCGGTCACACCCGCCGTGAGTCCACAGTCAAGTCCAATGAAACAAGTGAGGAGTGTATCCTCGTCACAATTGGTACAGACGTTTCAACAACCGCCAACGAAAAGGCAACTAAACATTTCACTTAGTGAAACAGAGTAGTTCAAACAAGACTATTATACCGACCGTAAAATTTGCGGAACGTTGACATTAAACGCGGTATTCGATATCCCTGTGTCAATAATTTGTCAGTGAGTAGTTTACCTCTGTATATGAAATCTTCATATGTTGTGCACGCCCTGGCATATCGGATAATTTGTGAAATATAAACTCCATATGCGGGTGACTGAGGGATATTACTACTTAAATGTGGAAAATGTACGATGGGAAAGCCGAAATCGTCGCGTTTATCGTATAGGTTAGTTGCTAATATCCCGTCTGTGTTTATATTAAGTAAAATGTCTAAGTATGAAGCGTGTGTGCTTGATTCTGTTGTATCTTTAATTTCTAGTTCGCTGGGATATATCGCATTGACATATGTATGAAAATTGTCGTTATTAATTGACAAAACGTCGTCGATATATCTAAATGTCAAATTAAAGGACACCGCTAACTTTTTCTCCTTTTGATTCAGCAGTTTCTGAATGAAGTCTGCTTCATTAGAAAAAAGGAACAGGTCGGCCAATAAAGGAGCACAATTAGTTCCCATAGGAATGCCGACAGTTTGTTGAAAGACCACGTCTCCGAACATTACAAATATATTGTTTATTAGAAATTCCAGCATGTTTTTTATATCAACTTCAGTATATTTATGTGTAGAATCAGAGTGGTGTTTGACGAAATAAGTATCCTGATAGCCAAACACTAGATATTTAAATTTTCGGGTACCACCTTTATATATATATATATATATATATATATATATATATATATATATATATATATATATATATATATATATATATATATACATACATATATATATATATATATATATATATATATATATATATATATATATATATATATATATATATATATATATATATCACAGACGACACTAGACAAATATATTTGATCCTTATTAAATACCGAGTAGTCAACACTAGATTATATAACCTATAAATATTCATGATGAACAGGCTTTATTTTTAGTTGTTATCCAGGTCTTGATATAACAGTTACGATTGTTGTATCAAATGTCATTTTCACTATTCAACCTCACCATAATTCATTTAAACTACTAACTATGAACACAGAAGGGGAATTAATAACCAAGATTTACGACAATTGAGATAACTTTCCACATTTAAGTAGTAATATCATTTCGTCGCATACATTTGGTGTTTACAACTCGCAGATCATCCGATACTCCAGGGCATGTTCAACATACGAACATTTCACATACAGAGGTAAACTACTTACTGATAAGTTATTGTCACACGGATACCAAGAATTTCAACATTTCGCTAATTTTACGGTCGGTATAATGCTATTGTTTGCAATCAGTGTTTCACTGAAAGAATATAAAAATTTCAGATACCAAAGTATAAATCAATAGAATGTCCAGCACACAGATACAAATCCGGTAAAATGGACAAACACGGACCTCTGGAAACCAAGAGTTGGAATCAGGTGCCAAGGAGGAGTAAGCATCCCCTGTCGACCGGTCACACCCGCCGTGAGTCCACAGTCAAGTCCAAACGAAACAAGTGAGGAGTGTATCCTCGTCACATTTGGTACAGATGTCTCAACAACCGCCAACGAAAAGGCAACATTTCACTTAGTGAAACAGAGTACTCGCAAACAAGACTATTATACCGACCGTAAATGAAATGTTGATTTGCCTGATCGATAGTGGTGGTTAAAAACTCTTTACCGATTATAACGAGGGTTCATCTACCAAATATTTCACTTTAATTTAATTGTGGACTCAAAGCGGATGTGACAGGGCATGCTTACTCCTCCATGACACCTGATCCCGCTTCTTGGATTTCCAGAGGTCCGAGTGTGCCCAATGTTCACCTGATTTGTATATTGTTTCATGAACCTCCTGTAGATTTATACCTAGGTGTATGTTATATTCAAATATTCATCTGACAAATATAAGCCGTTGTTGAAAAAAATATTCGCACGATCGACTCTTTATCAAGGGCATTGACTACCTAGTCAGACAGAATAGTTATGGCCAACACATCAAATCGATTACTATAAACATAACTTGCTGCAGAAATGAAAAAAAAATAATTATGAAAATTTATGCATCACACCCTTAAAATAGTTTATTAATTTATTTGTCCATACTACTTCAATATACAGTCGGGCCTGTATATATTGAAATAGAAGGATAATTAATTTTTCTATCACATTAACAGGGTTTTTAAAAATAGCCGGATTGTAATGGTAATAAAGACATTAAACCAGGGAATCAACATATTTTCAAATAAAGCGGGATTTTTATGTAACAGGATTCAATGTAAACAACGTCGAATGTGTTTTATTTGTTCTAATGTTTTTTTTAAATCAATCAGAATGTTACAAAAGTCCACGGAAGTGAATACAGATCAATGTATTTATGATAGGCACAGTTTTGAGGCTAAGTTAATATTCTCCGAACGGAAATTCGTTGTTTATTTTTAGAACAAACAATTTGGTTTGGACTAAACATTTATTCTGAAAATAAATTAATGAAATTAAGTCAAATGGACGTAAGTTCTTGATGAAATCCGTTGTGACGCAACATAGATTTTTCTGTCATTGAAACACGCAGATCTTTTGCGATAGGGGTTGTACATGGATATATCCATATTGCAATATGTATTTCATCACAACTACGCTCATTTCACTGCACATTTTACATATAAAACATGCGTCAACACACCTGTTTGTTTTCAAGACCTATAAACACCGGAAAATGTCAGTCTAGTTAAAAAAATCCGAAAGGAAGATAAAATTATGTGGACAGCTTGAAGATCCTTGTGAATTAACTGTGGCCCGAGGGTTTTTGTAGCAGGATTTGAACTAAATCTCCACGATAAAATGAAGGCTCGCCTTGTTTATCAAAATAAATGCCTGGGGACATTTTGCCACCGTCTTGACCAACATATCAAGCCAACTCGGTCGAGCCAAGAATTTCGCCCAAGGCATATCAAGGTTTGGTCCTAAATACTGTCACTTGTTTAAAAACACATAAAAAATGAAACGCAACAGTTGTTCTAAAAATTGCGGCTTCGTTTTTATATATCTTTATATTCATTTTTATGTGTTTATTAGTGAATGGCAGATCCAGAACCAGTATGACAAATTCGTAACTGGACGTATATGTCAGTTCAATTCTAAAATAATAATATTCTAATATAATAATATTATACAGGAGACCACCATTATGAAGACCACCAAATAGACAGTCTTAATAATACTATACATTTACAGTGGAACCTCGTCTGGAGGCAACTTCACTTAGCAGGCCACCTGGCATTTCAGACCGTAATTTATTTTGTAAATGTGCAATATATATCGAATAATCTAAGAGTCTCACTTCAGAGACGCATCGACCTAACCAGAGCACTTCGAGTCAATCAGTTAGGTGGTTTTAATATCTAGGTTTCGCTGTATATAGTATTTATGATATATGATGAAATAGGTCATATGGATAATATTGGTACCATTTCTCTGATTTGCATGTCCGCCAGAGCATATCAGTTAGTAATTTATGAGTATATGATGATGAAATAGGTCATATGGATAATATTGGTACCATTTCTCTGATTTGCATGTCCGCCATATTGGAGACAGTATGTAAGCCATTGACTGATAGAGTACAATGTATAATAAACGCAAAAAGCAAAGTTAAAACAGCCAAAACCTTCGAGATCAGCATCATAAATCAATGGGTATAACTTTATTTTTGAAGCATATTCCTCAACACTTTTCCCACTGCAAAAAATACCAAATTAATGGCGAATTACACGAATATAGTTGTCTGCATAACGTGAATAATTAACGTTCCTGAGTGAAACTCTTCAAATTCGATAAGTCGTGAAAATTAACCGGTCAAAATGCTTCTCGTCGTTCTCGAAAAACTGGGAACCAAAACAGAATATGCGTGAAATTTTTCGTATGGATTCGAAACACAATGGCGGATATTCAGAGAAAACTTCAAACATAAAAAACGAAACAAAATAACAATTGATTTGTTTGATTTCGTTATTTTGATTAAACCGTTAGTCAGATCGACAGGGGATGCTTACTCCTCCATGGCACCTGATCCCCCCTCTTGGTTTCCAGAGGTCCGTGTTTGTCCATTTTTACCGGATTTGTATCTATGTCCTGGACATTCTATTGATTTATACTTTGGTACCGAAATTTTTATATCGTACATTTTCAAAAAGTTAAAACGAAGAAGTGCCAGTCGATAGTTGAAACTTAGGTCAATTATAACACGACATAAAGAACAATTGCTAATCCCAAACGGAATATGTTCAGGTGTCTGGAAGGAGTCAGCGTCCCTTGCTGGTATGCTACACCCGTCGCAAACGTTCCATGGAAACCTTTCTAGTTCGATGAACAGGTCAAATTCGGTGAAGTGATCAAGTGTGGTGAAAAGGGCAAGTTCGGTGAAAAGCACGATTGGCGAAAGGGTGTCACAGACGATGAGATATCGTGGTTCCATTATTGTCCAACCTGTCCTTCGGATGAGACAGTAAAAACCGAGGTCCCGTATCGTGTCGACACGTTCAAGAACCCTCACTGCTCAATGGCCGTAAGTGCCGTGCATAGGCCAAAATTTGAAGCCCCTCACCGGCATTTGGTGACGTCTCTATATGAGTGAAATATTCTTAGTGAGACTTTAAACAACAATAAACAAGCAAACAATTATTATCCAAAAAAAAAAAAAATATAATTAAAAACAAATGAATTAAGATGTATACATATTCTCCTTAGCAAACTTTGATTAAAATGATATAAATCCATATTTCTTATCCATCAAAAATCTGTAATGCCTATGTCCACCTTAACGTTGGATTGACTAATACCAATTTTGACAAATACGCACTCAACTATTGTTTGTTTTATATATTAAACTATTTATTACGTAACAGTGCTTCACATAGTTCCAACATTGAACTGTGCAGTAATTTACGGTCATTTGAATGTTTCTGATTCGTGATTCGTGAACGCGTCAGTACATATTTTGTCAGCGTTTCTCTGTTTAAATGGTGACAAACAAGGAAACATGCTCTCTTTATAATCAATTAGGAGTGTTGAGGTGCACCGTGTGTTTACCACAATTTTGCTGCTACCTGTCCAAATTTTCCCGGAAAGACGGGGGTAAATGCATGATTTATGTGGGATGCAAACGAATGGTGACAGGCGTTAAGCAGTTCCTGAACAGTTCTTCTTAGAAGAATTTAGTGGAAGGAAGGTGAAAATTTATTTTCGTGATGCACCTTATATACCTTATATATGCACCTTATATATTTAAATATCTAAGTACACTAATTAAACTTATAATGATATGTAGTCACTCTAAATATATGTCTGTTTATCAGAGTATAACGGGCCATGCTATGGATAGCACACACACACACACACACACACACACACACACACACACACACACACACACACACACACACACACACACACACACACACACACACACACACACACACACACACACATCAATTATATAAATTATGAATGTATCAGATTTATATTAATTGAATTGATTTTTTTTAATTTCGATAATAGCTTTGGACGATGCATTTGGTAACCACAAAAAATATGAAATATATCCCTTTTTATGTCTTCGACGAGAGATCATTAGATATTAAAATAAATAATCACCTCCCATTAAGACATTGCGTTATTTCACGTGTTTGTATTTTATGTATATCAAGTTACATTTGGATTTATTTCAAATCTTAAGAAAATTCAAATTAACAATTTAACTGCTGAGTTAAATATAAATAACTAAATATAAAACAGAGTAGTGAATTTACACATTCAACACTACAAATATTAACCGGAAGTACGGAGATGAATTCATCGTGAAGATTTGTATTGAAAATCTATTGTGTAGTCGGATAAATGTATTATTCCTAACATGTGCGTTGCTGTTTTAAAATGAAAAAAAGAATGAAATATCATGCGGGGAATATGCAGATTATATATATTTCTTCTTGGAAAATGAGCATTGCATAATTTCTAAGTTTTCTATAAATATCAAATGACATTTCACGAAATAATTTTTGTCTATTTTATGGGAACTATCACAGAAGTTAACTGCGTATATATAATATATATATAAAATCTCAGTTACCAAAGTATAAATAAGAGGTAAAATTTCTTGTTAAGTCATCCCGCTAGTTGTGTATAAATTTACAGGGAATATAAAGTCAAGGGGCAGCTTCTGACAAATTAATGTTAAACGTCATTGCATAATACGTATAGTAGGATCTTTAACGTAACAATTTCGTGTTTTCTTATTTTTTGAAACAACTGACATTGTGGTGATCATAGATGTTTATACTGATAAAATTTAAAATACAAGGAATCTGAAAAGATAATAATAATAATAATAATATATATTATTTTATGCAGACCAGTGTACCATCATTTTGCCATTACTTATTGATCAGTATAAAAAGGATATAAAAACTGGGGAAAAGAAGGAATTTCTCCTGAAAAATGCTCTTTCATAGATTTTCAAATAGTTATATATATATATATGAAGAATATATTTATATTAAATTTGTAGAAATAAGTATTGCTTTGGTCCATTGGCCTATAAATCTTTAGTTTAAGTTTTTTTTAGTTTTTCTTTGTTTTTACAGAAAATCGCATTTGACAAAAAATTGTCACACGTGTTTTACGCCATCAGTCTAAATAATTAATCTTTTATACTGTTATTTTGTGCAATTAAAAATTAACAACAGTATTTGTTTTTTTATTAAATTAAAAGGATAAAACCATGGACTACACGATCTGTCTCACGTGTTGAACCAGAAATAATTTGAACAATTATTCTTACCACCTGATGCTAATTGTTATTCATGTTAAACAATAAATGATATTGTTGGTGTTTGAAAAATAACCCTAATTTAGACATGTGTGACTTATCCCAGCAACATTATGAATAGTGTTGAGTGAATACGTGTTTTATAACCCCAGTTTCATGCCTTATTATTTCTAGAAACACCTTGGGTCAAGAAATGAGTGATGAAGATGATCCGTTTGGCCCAGCTTCCGGTCGTGTTACTTTGTTGAAAATGTATGTGTAAATGTGTCAGCCTAAAGGTAAATGGTGATATTTACTCATGAACCTAGGAGGCAACTCTTTTGTGGTGTATCTCGAAAGTATAACATAACCATCTTTGTGATTCGTTTCAAAGCTTTGTTTCGTAAGTTAAAACGATTTAATTTGACCGTGATTCTGAATTTTGATTGTGAAGTAAAGCAAATGATATATATATATATATATATATATATATATATATATATATATATATATATATATATATATATATATATATATATATATATATATATATATATATAATATATATATAAAGCACAACTATCACTACATCATTGAACATTTACTTCGGAGCTTGGATTACAAGTGATACTATCTGCGTAAATAAATCATACATAAAACACAAATATAGAAATAACAAGGCACCTATAAGTATATAAAGTTTGTAGTGCCCTGTAATTTCTTTATTTGTGCTTTATATATATATATATATATATACATTTTTTTCAGATTTTCTCAAACTGAATGACTTGTGTTTGCAGGAGCTTAAAACCAAGACTTTTTACTTAATGACCAAAATCACATTTCTTTTTTGAGAAATCACTATGACTGTTAATGTTGTTCTTTTTTAGATATACCTGCCTAATATACAATCAACGTTGATGCAATTATTGTTGTTGTTGATAATGATAACGATGTTATTGTTGTTGTTGTTGATATTTGTAATCATTTGTATAAGCATATACAAACAAGTGTGTCAGAGCCTGAGTTGCTGGAAGGGTCCTAGTTTCTCGATCATCAGTTGATTTGAAGAATGCAAAACAAAAGTCATTTTGCTGGTAGATTGTTCTGAAATTATGAAACTGATTGTGGAATATAGAAAATGCAGAAAAAGGTGACGATTAAAAACCCTGTACATAAGCTTTGGTTTTGTTCACATTAAAAAACTGAAAGCAAAAATGATACAAATGAATGTTGAACACAGTAGTTAGAAATATATATATTTTGAGATTTCATGAATACGTTTCGGTTTCATGTAATATTTTTGCATTAGAAGGACATATAAATAAATAAAATAAAATTCGTAAATAAACAAACCATCAGGTGTTCATGCTACTTTAAATTAATTAAGATGTAAATTTTATACATATTATTACGAATTACATATATTTATGCGGAGCCTTTCCATCGAAAACAAATTAGTCCAAGGTAACTAAATAGCATATAACGTATTCATACATCTAATTATATTCATTAAATCAACATTAACAACATGCCATCTTCAAGAATTGTCAACAGGGCCGCATATGTCAACGGAAACCACCTGTGTGATCGTCACGGGATCGTTGTTGCATAGAACTTTTATGACAGCAATAGCAAAATTACCTCCCTAAATAAACTGTCACTAGTGCTTGACAGAATTATTTACGATACACAGTATAATTGGCATGGTCTGTTTAGAAAGACAAATTCGTTCTACCTGCCGTCAACATATTTCTTAGAATTATATGTCACCAATGATTAGAGTTTACGATATAAATTTTAAGCATTGGGGCAGAAGACTCGCAAAAGTACAACGCAATCAGGTCGCAAGTTCAAAGGGAGGTAACCTTTGAGATATGTGTCATAGAAATGCATTGATATATATATATATATATATATATATATATATATATATATATATATATATATATATATATATATATATATATATATATATATATATATATATATATATATATATATACATATATACTTTATATGTGTGTTGGGGTCGCAGTATGAGATTCAATTTTATTCGGAAAACAACACATTCTTATTATATAGTTCTACGATTCTTGCCTCCTATAATTCTGTTCCAAAATAATTATTGATTGTAGTGTTTACTGAATTTAATCGAATACGAATTTGATACCTTAATCCTCGCTGAATTATGGTGGCTTATTTGTGCCATATCGACTTTTTGTTATTTCGGGGCGAAAAGACAACAGAACAAAAAAACCGACAAATCAACATTTTGTCGTCTTTTCGGGGCGGAAAGACAACAAAACGGAAAGAAGACAAATTTGAGGCTAAAAGACGACAAAATAATCCGCAAATTGGCGATTTATTTTTGTCGTCTTTTTGCCTGACGTTTTTTTTTGTCTTTTGCCCCGAAAAGACGACAATATGTCTTTCGCCCAGAAATAACGAAAAGTCGACATGGAACAAATCAGCCACTAAACGGAATAGATACCATTATGATACGTTCATAAATTTCCATTCTCACACTATAAGTATTAAGATACATGTTTACTATGCATTCAAAAATTGGCCGTCAATGCAATGATGCGGCTATACCTGTCCTATTGGTTTGACTGCCGACTGATTTGAGTTGATATTTAAGTATTTAAGTATGGTCTACGATAATCTGTGTCTAAATAAATTGGATTGCGAACAATTACTTCTCACAGGATGTTAAGTGCAGGTTACTCATTAATGCTTCTTATAACATACTAAGCAATTTTGGCTGGATACATTTCAGCGACAGTATTTCAACTCTCATCAGACGAGGCTGTATTTATCTTTTGCACAGTAAAATGAAACGTACTGTATATGAAAATGACGTCACTATACATTTTATAACCACTCTCGTATAGTATACAGAATATTTATTATAACCAATCAAATACATTTGGAAAGAGTGACTAGAAAATACATCAAACTCGTAGATGTTAAAAAATTGTGGCGTTAAGTGAGATTGCAAATGAAACGTGGGGGATATCATATATATGACAATATTTAGCATTAGGTTAACCCGAAAAATACCAGTCGTTATATTCCACCGATCTCCGATTGCTCCATTAACGCCTGAATGCATTTACTGTAAAAGTGTGTCAACCGGAAAGTATTGATAATGGAGCATCACGGGATTTGTTTATCTTAACACGTGGCGCGAAAAGTAGAAGTTAAAAATTGTTTGTTAACATGTGCAGTGGAACAAAAAGCACATTTCTATTTGAATTTTAAAATCTTCTAAAAGCCGAATTCATTGAGGAACGTTCTTTTTAAAATTGTGGTTCTTTCCCGGAAGTATTGAATGCGCATTCTCGACTTGATAATCATCTCTGATTGGCCTGTACAATTTGTACAGAGCCGACGAGTCCAGTGGACATGCTGCCTTCAAACCTCGAGAAACGGTATTAGATGAGGGCGCTGCAATTATGCGAGTTAGCATTTAGGTGAGCTGATATACGATACCTACTCAAAATACGTTGTCAGCGAAATTGAGGATTTGCAATATATCTCATCTGCAGTGACACCAGATACTAATATGAAACTATTGTACGATTCACATAAGATGGCGGGGCGGAGTAACCTTTCGATTATCATACGGGTGATTCTACTCACTTTTCGGTAATGACAGACTGCACGGGGAAACGTTTTATTCCTCACTGGACACTCTCTTATATTTGGTGACAAGAAGGAACGATTATACTAGTCAGTTTAATTTTTAATCTTATGTTTTATTTACCTAAATTTAAACTCGTCCAGGTCAAGAATGGGTTCACAAGACTCCACCCCGCCAGGATATATGCATTTTACTAAAGTGTCCTAATTACAAGTGCTATGTAAGGGCAGAATTGGTGTATGCTCTCTTGTTTTTATCATAAATAATACATAGCTAACTATTGCCTGATATAGATAACAGCAAAAATTCATCAACTTTAAAAATAGGCTGGGTTGCCGTTCAGCTATACGACGTATGGCTCGAAAGTATGTCTATCATGCGAATACGTACTCATAATATGTGTCATTGAAAGTAAGAAAACCTTGTATTTTCTGAGAAAATCTAGAATTTAGACAATATTTTGATGTGTTTTCTGACCTACCGTACAAACACATACTGGGATTGGTTCTGTCACATAATTGGGTAAAGAAATACTACATATAAATATAGAAGAACACGTCATTGTCAAGCGAAATTGACATTTAAATACACTAACTAGAAAACGACAAGAAAACATTTAGCATAAATAACACCTGATACACGTATACAGCATAGCATAGTAAAAACCACATGATTATCAAATTATGCCAAAAACATCTGTTGGACTGAGTAACCACATTCTGTGGATAGCAATTAGATTTGATATCGAATGTGTTTTCTGAATGGTTATTGTGTTGTGAGCTATAGATATTTGTCACCTGAATATTTATTCATTATTAACATATGTATTAATAGTAAACAAGGCTTGGATATTTTTCGAATTTTAGTGAGCCGGCCTGGTTTAGTCGGTAGCGCGCTCGACTCTGGATCGTGAGGTCGTGAGTTCGAGTTCAGCCGGCAGCAGGTTGGTTTCCTGTCCTTCGGATGAAACATTAAAAATCGAGGTCTCGTGTCGAAGTAGGTGTCGGCACGTTAGAGAACCCTCACTGCTCAATGGCCTTAAGTGCCAAGCAAAGGCCAAAATTTGAAAATGCCTTTCACCGGCATTTGGTGACGTCTCCATATGAGTGAAAGATTCTTGAGTGGGACGTTAAACAACAATAATCAAACAAACATCGAATTTTGGTATTATCTATTTTCTTGTTTCTGCCACATTCAACAATTTTTAAAGTCATGTGGTGATGGTCAGTTGTTGGTGGCGAAGGAGGGAACCCGTTCACAACAATGTACCCGGGAAGAGACAACCACTCTTCCGAAAGTAAACTGGCAAACATTCTCACAAAATCAGCTTAGTTCCCAGCGCGACTTGAACATGTGCTGATAGGAAGTGGGTAAATATCGTGGTTTAAAGAGCGATTCCATTACTACTCGGCCACAAACGATTCTGTTTCGAAACGTCTATACTGCTATAGAATTACTTTTTATGTTAAATAATAAATGAATTGAGATTTTATGAAGCCAAACTGTAGGATCGGGATATTGTAAGAAAGGTAGAATTCCTTGTTATCATATATTTACTAGTGATTTCGCCCTTAATTATATTAATGGAATGGTCTTTTCTGTTGACTCAGAACTCCGTAGAATTATCTCTTGGGTGCAAAAGGTTAACCGTGATAATATTTCATTGATGATTCTCGGCAGAATCTATAATTACTAATCTCATGAAAAGAATGTACACTTCTTAGTAGCAGAGGTATTTCGTTTTAGAGTTGTATGACAAACCTGTGTAATCTTTGACAGTATTTGTTCAATTGTAGAATCTTTGACAGTATTTGTTCAATTGTAGAATCTTTGACAGTATTTGTTCAATTGTAGAATCTTTGACAGTATTTGTTCAATTGTAGAATCTTTGACAGTATTTGTTCAATTGTAGAATCTTTGACAGTAGCTGTCCAATTGTAGAATCTTTGACAGTATTTATTAAATTGTAAAATCTTTGACTGTATTTGTTCAATTGTAAAATCTTTGAGAGTATCTGTTCAATTTCAGAACGTTTACTGGTGAGTTGTTCGGACACAGCTGACACCGTCATACAAAAATCATTCATTTGTATTTTAAATTATACTCAGCTTTCTCACAGATGGATTGGGATTTATATATGTTTTAATTCCGGACATTCAGAAACATGAACATGAACATTTGTTATTAATTTCCAAAATTGTTATTGCTTTCTGGAAAGAATTATAAAGTCTGTTTCTTTTTCTTTACAATACTTGGACAAGGCCATCTAAAGATGTCGTTGTATTCAAAACTTAATTATTATAATTTCTAATTAGAGTTAATCTGAAAACAATACAGTGGTATTCAAATAACGTTATTCACTTTCAACCAAGTTAATATTTACAGGTAACAACCTTATCAGCTTCAAACAAAAGTGAAATTTGTTTGTTTGTTTATTGTCCCACTCACGAACATTTCACTCATATGGAGACGTCACCAAATGTCGGTAAAGGGCTTCAAATTTTGGCCTATGTTTGGCACTTACGGCCATTAAGCAGTGAGGGTTCTTTAACGTGCCGACACCTACTGTGACACGGGACCTCCAGGTTTTACTGTCTCATCCGAAAGACAGGAAACCAACCTGCCGCCTCGGGACTCGAACTCACGACCTCACGATCCAGAGTCGAGTGCGCTACCGACTGAGCCAGGCAAGCTCCAACAGTGAAAATAAACAAACGCACAAACTGTTATGTAAATTTCAGTGTCACTTCTCACCAATGCGACTCGATCTTGATCCTCACGTTTGACAGAGAAGTATGTGAAATGTGGAATATGGTTGTCGACGGCTAGAAATTTGTGTGGGTACTACCATTTCCCCTCTCACACCACCATCAGAGCTACTGTATTGTTGTTTAATTCCAAGGGAATAAATTTCGCGTTTGTCTTCAAAGAACTTATTCGCGGGTATTAAATTTCGATCAATATAGGTTATGAGTTGTTTTTCCTGAAACTTCATAAATGTAAGGTATTATTTTCATGGGAATTTAATTTCGCGGAATGAATTTTCTATAACCTCGAATATAGCGAAATTAAATCTTCCACGAATAAAAGCAACTATACAGTATTTTAAAATAAGCTGTTTAACTTTTTTGTTAATACAGTTTAAATTTTAGAAATAGGTTCATATTAATAACTTCATTCAAATTTTTCTGAATAGGTTTTTCTTGTAAATCAATCCGAACGAGAAACATGACTAAACGCAGTAATTCAATCAATCGAGAAAAGAACTAAGGTTACTTGGAACATCAGAAAAAGTAAATATTTATGGAAAACCAAAGTGACAGTAATGACTAAAACTTAGTTTTGCACAAAATAACCCTAGTTTTTGACTAGTTTTGATCCAGACCATGCGAATTTGTAGAAAAAGTAGGTTTCTCTAGGAAATATTAACAGGTTTTTATTTTTTGTGTGAATCTGGTGCAGACTAACACATTTGTTTTAGATAAAGTCGTTACCCTCGATAAGTTAAACCTAGTTTAGTTTTTGGTTAAACTCCAGTTAATGGAGGTAATGAGAAAAAATAATGTTTGACTAATAAATATAATTTGGCGTTTTATAAATCGTAATGTAATTCACGTGACCTAGAGTCAAAATTTTGTTATTTTATCAGAGATTAACTTTCGCGATAATTCGCAATTTCAAATACTAGCGAATGATTTCATAATACGTTGTGAATACAATATATTTGTATCGTTTATGTGGTTTATGTGTGATGCTTTGTCGTCCAAGTTCAAATTTGCAAAAAAGGCAATACATACTTAACATTCGTCAAAACAACTAGTCATACCAGAAGCATATATGCATTTTATATGCATGTGCGATAAGACCACTTGAAACTCTCGAACATTAGAGTATGTTATTATTTTCTAAATGCAAAGTCGTACTTTCGCGATTACGAATATCTGTATACGTGAGGACGCGAAATGAAATCTTAATTGAAGTGTTTTATATTAAATTTATTACTTGTGAAAGTAAAATCGTGTATAAAATGTTTATACACGTAATTCCATTAATGAGTTAAAGCTTACTAGGTAAAGTAGTATTTTCCCTTGACATACTGGGTCTAACGGAATAAAAACGAGGATATACCGTTCTAGGAATAATTTTAGGTGCGCATTCGAACTAGAGTTTATGTAAATTACTAATGTTAAAGGATAAATTAGAAAAAAAAACCAACAAACCAGGGTAATCTCTGGAAAAAAACCCAGATTAATCTAATTTTCGCAATAAATTTTAATGTCCTCCAAAGGGAAGTATCAGTATGCGAAAAAACAGAAAAACACTCAAATTTATATAAACTGTAGTTCACGTCTTTTGAGTGTTTTTCTGTTTTTTCGCATAATTTTTCCAATTTTGACATTTCGTATGTAATTGCTATAATATCCACTGAACAACAAGTAAAATAAGTGTTTTATATCAAAATAGTCGGTGTAATAACACACTCATAAACACATCAGAATAGATGTAATTTCGTGTAAAACATCGGTCTAATCATAAAACACAATATTATAGGTGAAAATGGCAAATGTTTTAGCCTTAATATCCGTAAAACCGTGAAAATGGCGGGGATAAATTACTTGTGCAGAAAGCGAAACAAACTGTTCATATTTGTTCATGTCATATTGTCCCCTTCAAAATGACGTCTGAACTTTAACACAAAATTTAGAAGTTGCTTTTTGGTTAAATGTGTTGTGTTCTTATATCGTTATTATATTTATATTTACATTTAAATTAATTTGTTACTTTGCTTTAATGTTTCTTTACGACATATCAATGATTTGGTTTCAAATATTAAGCGACGCTACCAACACTGGGTAAAGTACAACAAATGTCGAACTGTGCTATGGAGTAAATGCTTAATACAGTAATAGTTATTTAACATCAGCAAGGTGCGGTGACATGGAACCACGAAATTACGTGTCTTTCCCGTCTTATACCAAGCTTTTGCTTTGACGTGGTGTATGCTCTTAAAATAGACAATTGTCACCGATATTTTGAAATTCAACAAATTTGTATGTCTGAGTGTATGGATATATTAATGTAATTATGATATTTAGATACCACTGGATACATTTTCAGTCAGTGGTCTAGTGGTAGAGCGTTCCACTCGCAAGCTTAATGTGCCTGGTTCTTTTCCCGGTATCGGGTCATACCAAAGACTTGACAAAGAAAAGTAATCACCACCATACGAAGGGAAAGTAATGAGTCTTTCTAATGAAACTTAAATACAAACAGAGGTCCAGTTTCAAGGAAGGCATGACACGTAAAAGAACTCTCACAACATTGACGCCAGTCAATTACACAGACCAAACTTTGTAGCACTTCACCTAAAATGTTGACAACGCCATATACGTGAATGTAAAACAACAAACAAACAAACAAACAACTAGTGGAAAGATAACGAAAAAAACCCACAAACATATGCACATTTGTATATCATAAGGCGTTTTCGAAGATATGGGTTGAGGAAAATATTTTGCTTCCTTCGTTAAATCATTTTGGCAGGGACCACAGTATGGAGTAGACAGTTTGATTCATAATAAATGGATGCCTAGACCATAGGTCACGTGGTGATTTATCAGGCATTAACAATTTATAGACAGAAAATAGTTATAAACCAAAAATTGTCCAAAATCTTCCGATTCTACCGCCAAATGTTACAAATAGCCTGAGGAAGGCATCGATTGGGTGTGTGCGTCACTCTGTGAGACAGTGCTAATGTCTGCAGTTGTTACACAGAGGAACCATGAAATATAAATGATATTCAAAACTAAACAATAGATTATGTACATGAAATATTCAATGAGTTTTTTACTAAAATGCATCTGGATACTAGGTCAAGAGGTCAATTTCTAAACAATAATTCTTGAATGGGAGACATGTTTATAATAACTCTTAATATCATCAATAATCTTTATTTTAATAAACCGATATTTCTCCAAAATAAAGTTTGATATAGCTGTTAAAATGACTGTAAATTTTGTTTTTTGTTTGGTATACATGTTCAGAAAATGTTTGATTTTCCTACGTGGGAGGAACTGCATCGTGTGGGTATATTTAAAAATGTTTTGGCATTAATTCTCCTACATAAATAATATTTAATATAATTTATTTACATCTATCGATAAAAATATGAAGTACCCATTCATCAAGATTGACATTCAAATAAATGAAAATTAAATAGACGTAATATCTCTGTAAGATAGAAAAATATAAGATCGAAGTGTATATCATTTGTCCTAAGAAGCTAAATAACTTTTTAGACTGCTTACCCTTAGACGAATATTTAAATACACTTAGGCTAATCATTTGACCTTGTATGATACCACTTTCTGTCTTTTAACTGTACATCGATCTCAACCGATAAAATCTTATTGACATAAACTAGCGTCTTGAGCATCTATTGTGTCATTTGGACTCACGGCGGGTGTGACCGGTCGACAGGGGATGCTTGCTCCTCCATGGCACCTGATCCCACCTCTTGGTTTCCAGAGGTCCGTGTTTGTCCATTTTTACCGGATTTGTATCTATGTCCTGGACATTCTATTGATTTATACTTTGGTATCTGAATTTTTTTAATTTCTTTAAAACTACAACTTTGATATTTTGTTTACAATATATTGTACAAGTTCCCTTATACATTATCATAAGGTATATCACTGTATTGTCGTGTCAACTCCCTTTTTAGGTAATCATTCAATCAGTTAAATTAAACTCTACATATATAAATACTCGCAAAAGCCTATACATTTCTTTCGTCATTTCCCTCTAATGCACTTCTCTAGAACGCTAGGAAAGACACTCTTGTTTATATATTGTTTAGCAAAATTATGGAATAAAATCCCACAAGTGCTACGTATCATTTTGCGATGCAGCATATTAGATATTGATTGATATATTTGACAGCTCCGAAATGTTCGTTGCATAACGGCTATTTTGTTACCCGACGACGTACAGCAACCATATGATCTGATGATTTTACATATTAAATATTGTGTTGGTAACACGTTACATAAGTCGTAGCAATCCTTTTCATATCTCATGTTATATAAATGACGTGAATATGACCTATGAGTTTTCCTTATATCTATCAGTTTCAGGGTTATACCTATGGGCATAAGATATCTATTCATAGCACCATGCTTTAACGATTGGCAGATTTAAAGTTCCTTAAATAGATCTGATGACGGAGATTTACAGTTGCATAGGTGTACATAATAGATTGAATAAGTGAATCAGAGATGGATATGTCAAATCGGATTTAGTCGTAATTTTTATGATACATTGTTTAACATATTGTCTTACATTTTTAACAAGTGTAAGATTAATAATTTGTTTAATAAAAGGTAATTATTGACAACTATCCAAGGACCGCTAATCTCTCATTGTAATCATGTTCTTTCCGTCACCATTAAATACTGGCCGCAGCTATATAACTGGAAATTCGCGTAAAACAACATTCAAACAAACAAGTACAAACAAACAAACAAACAAAAACAATGCAGCATAGATATATTTATTCAGCAGTCGGTCAGTCCTTTCTAGTTTCATTCCCCATTTGGTATGTACTTTCGTGTCTGAGTTATATTTCGTACCTTTTGAATTTAAATAGAAATGTTGTTTTACTCCACACTTAAAAATTTGTCTTCCGTATGGTGGCGTCCAGTGTTTATTGGTTGAGGAGAGAATCTGGTTACAAGAGGTTACCAGTCTCCCTAAGTAAACTGGTAAACGTTCTCAAAATTAGCTTAGATTCCAGTGTGACTCAAACCCGCAATGGCTAGAGTTGAGAGAGTTCATTGATTTAAAGCGCGGTGCTCTAACCATTCGGGCACGGGGTACCCACTTTTTTGAACCAAAATTTTCTTCAGTGACTAGGCGCTTATTTTTTCAGTTAAATGTGGTTTTAGATATCTGTTGGATAAAACTAAACAATTGGCCAGTGTTTTGTGTTATACGTTTTTACCAAACGAGGATTCGTTCCATTTTCATTTTGAATTGACTGTGGACTCATGGCGGTTGTGACCGATCGACAGGGGATGCTTACTATTCCAAGACACTTGATTAAACCTCTTGATTGCAAGGGGTCCGCGTTTGTTCTTTTTTTACTAGATTTGTACTTATATCCTGGACATCCTAAAACGATTTTATAATCATGCCAATACGAATATATAGAAAGCACAGTTATCACTTAAAAACTGAACATATACGATGGAGCTTGGATCAAGAAGGATGCATCCTGTGTAAATTAATCACATACATATATCAAGAACAAATGCAAAAATAACTAGACACTTACAATATCCCTATACACTGCTATTGAAACATTCATTTATTTTTGCGGGCTGTTTGGTCGTCGTGCCAAGCGGTTTGTGCCGTAGGTCTAGATTTCGAACCACACCCGTGCATGGTGAGTTCGTAGGTGTCTCATTATTTCTGTATTTATATATATATATATATATATATATATATATATATATATATATATATATATATATATATATATATATATATATATATATATATATATATAGCACTATATCACTGAATTAGCAAGGGGTGCAGCCGTTGAAGCTGCATATTCTACCTAAAAGCATTGGTTTCAATAATAATTCTTTTTTGCTATTGTATATAAGCTTGCCAATATATAAGTAAACACGTATCAGAGGTTGACACATATGCTACGCTATTTATATCTTCTACACACTCTGCCACATCCATTAGTTAATGAGAGAGTTCGTTCAGAGATCACATTGACAACTATCCGATGACAATGATTATGAATAATTATTCTTTAAAGAAGATAAATACTCCGTGTTATAGATTATTTAAACTTCAACAAAATTTCTCGCTACAGATATTGGACGCATCCTTTGAACTCTCATTTGTAAGGTGCCGGAGGCTTAAATGGTGTGAATACAGACTCTTTGTTAAGTAAATACTTGTCGTGAATAGCCTCTTCAGGCCTACTGTTTCCCTTAACCTTTAGAGTTACCGCCCTTTTGTGACTTATGTAAACCCACTATAAATCCTACATGACAGATGCTTTTGAGGAATCATTAGTAAAACACACTTGTTTTGTACCTCCTTTCACGTTTTGATACTGAGAGGTCACTTTTAAATTCTTCATCTATGCGCCTGGCATACTTCGCTTTCTTGGGGAGAAAAATCAAAAGGTTCGGGTCGCCATTTATCACAAATGCCAGGAATCTGTTCTTGAATGAAATTAAGAAATTTACTTCGACAATTTAAGAGTTAAAAGGTGCAGCATTTATCATCATTTTTTCAATATTAACCGAGAGACTTATTACACATTACAATGCTTTTTTATTAAATCGATGAATGATATAAATAAGCTGTTTTAAAGTCAAATTCAATAGTGAGAACTTGATTTTCTAAATCATAGCATATCAAGGTGATACATAGGAATTAGCCGATAGAGATATTGGTATTTATATATATATATATATATATATATATATATATATATATATATATATATATATATATATATATATATATATATATATATATATATATATAAATATAATATATGTATAATGTATTTTACATGGATGTCAATGGTATGTACTATTTAAATGATTTGGTCGATAACAGCAGCTTGATTACCGTTTTATAATTATTTGTAAGTTACTTTGCTTATTTGACATCGTCTATAGATTCATTTGTTTGCCCGTTATTCTTAATATTGTTTTGTTTTCAATTGGTACTAGATTATTGTATGTGTATTGCATTCGTATTTTATAATTTTATAATGCAGAAATAGTTATACAAGGACACTTGTTATTGAAGTGCTATTAAAGATAAGTCTTGGATTCAAACACTAAATGTTACAAGATAATCAAGTCATGGGAACGAAAAAAATTAGGACGTGAGAACGATTTAATTAAGGTTTTATAACGATGTAGTTAAATAACTATACTTTTCGAGTTATTTTTCTCATTTTCGAGTCACCGTAGTATAACATATGTATTGCTCAAGATCATTTTAACGTCAAAATAAAAAAAAGGAAACTGCTATTTATTTGTTTAAGAACACGTTATGACGTATTACATATCTGACGTGTCATAAATATCGACCCGTTCTTTAGACGGGCGCAAATGTAGTTAGGGTTTCTTTACGTATCATCCATGCGCGCCACGAGATTTTATTTATTTGACGAGTGCTACAGAAAGGGACATTTACTATCTTTTTGTAATTCTAACCATGACCTGGCGATGGAAAATGCATCCGGTAGCCATCTACTTGCAAGTAGAAGGCTCTGTACTTAGACCATTACAACCCTGGATGACCTTTACAAATTAAAGCTAAACTTATGAAATTGTGTGTTTAATACATTTTGTGTTATGTTATATCTGTTTATCAGGTAATTTCCCCTGCAATTTTAATAGGGTATATAGTAGGGTATTTAGTACAGTAAAACAATACGTGTCTCCTATTTATACCCTGGGGAAAAAAAAAGTTTAATTAACATATATTTTTTTATACAAAACGGAAGGTAAATTGGCTGAATCCGGAATCGCATTTATCATAAATACCTTGCATACCTGTTAAATTAAAACTAATTAAGATATACTTAACAGATCTGAGTTTGATGATACAAAAAACTCTGAGACTTTTCTAAACGTTAAGCTGCAAACAAAATGTTATACTTGATCCAGAAAAAAGAGCAAAAAGTAAATGTAGCTGCACGTGCAAATTGGTAGCGTTTGTTACGATGCATGTCGACATATGCTAAATATCTGTCGCACAATCTATCATTGAGATATAGATGTTGTGTAACAACGCGCAATAATATCTCGCCAGCTGAAGACTTTCGGTGCACACAAGCATTGGACTACTGTGATACCGTTGTGTTGAGTCGTCTGTACCAATTGTAACAGATGATTTCTTCCTCATCTATTTCATTTGTATTTGACTATGGACTCACGGCCAACAAGGGATGCTTACTCTTCCACCTGACCCCACCTCTAGATTTTCAGAGGTCCGTGATTGTCCATTATTCATTAGATTTGTTTATGTATCCTGGACATCCTGATGATTTAAACTTTGGTATCTGAGATCTTATATTGCCAAGACTAAAACAGTGGGACATGACAAATACAAATAAAAAAGGGAAACATGCACTACACAATAAACTTCGAATTTTGATACTCTTAAACTTCTGTATGTCATTGGTTGAAGGACTAAACGTTTTTGAATGATATCACAATTTTCAATATTTTATGTGAAATAGTTATTGATACAATGTTAGAGCAAAATTCGACACATCACCAAACTGATTTTCACACAATAATGTCCACGCTTTTGGAGATGAGTGTTTTCTCTGTATTCAGAAAGTACCCCTGGTAGTTATGTTAGTTGCCCGATGAATGTATTTAAAAAAAACAACACTCCCCCCCAAAAAAACCCCAGATAAAACCAACAAAATGGAACAACAAGAAAAAAGAAAACCAAAGAAGGAAAAAATCAACGCAGAGCTGTAACAATATGCTCATAGTTTATGGTACTAGATTTATGCATTCCGAAGAGAAAATATTTTTGTAGTTTTACATGTATTCTCACCTTAGCATTCAACTACAATTGTTGCGTGTAAGCATGTCGTTTGACCGTAAAACTTTCTTAGTGCGATCTGTAAATTGTAGTAACCAGAGTCACATATGTTCCCGCAGAACAAGTGTTTTTGTAAGAGACGTTATGCATACCAAACCATAATGAAATCAGTCAATTCCAGGGCATTTTGCGGTTATATTGAAACCAAGAAATTGCAATTAGAAACATACCACCTTTTCCAATTACTATTATTGTTTTTTTTTAATTCCTGTATGCTTATATTACTTTTCACATGCGGTCGCACCCCTACGGTGCAATTGCTCCCTCAGATAAAAACGCTATTGGACTTCTTTATTACGTTACAGTCGTAAAATTGAAAAACAGAAAATAATGTCTAAAATAAAATTGTCCAATGAATGAATAAAAACAAACAAAAAATGTCAAACTCGTGTAAGAAACATACTGAAATTGATTAATTATCTTAATTTTATTATACATTTATTATATTTTCATAATTTTATCGAAATTGCATTCTATTTTATCATCTTATATTCTTCATATTTTTATCAATTATTACAACTTTGAAGACCTGCAAGTATATATATCTAAGACAATTTTTCATAGCAAATGTTGAGTCATGTTATATAAATCTTAGCCAATGTGATTTATATTTCGTTATATTATATCAAACCGAAATTTAATTTGAATCCCATGATCTCTGCAGAAACTACATCTGTGTTTGTCAAACACGTAATAATCATCTTATCCATTTTATCACGCGTTTCAATTTTTAGTTTTTCTCGAACTTTTTTGTAATGTTTTAATATAAATATTTCCACCGTCCAATTATATCTATACAGACCTTTAGTCTTTCATAGTACGGGATGTAGAAATGTCAACAAGGTGAAGAAATCGACTTGATCATCGCAATGTTTCACTTCAATCAAGTTCTAAAAGTGGTACATGGATGTTCAGTGACGAATCATTGTCTTGTGACAACGCATGACGTATTGAGGTATAGAGGGAGTATTTTAAATCGAATCGCTCGTTGTGCTCGATTTCCTAGATAAACATTTTATACAGCTCACCTCGACAAGATTCCGGATTTGTAACTTTGAAATAAACCTCACCAAACAATAAAGCTCTTCATTTCCAGTATATATCTTTTTCTGACATCAAAACCTGTGTTATATCCCCCATGGTAGAAATGCTTCCGTAGAGTAAATTTTAAAATTGTAACATTTACAAACACTGAAGGAAGCGAAATATTAGTTGATCTATTTCACCAAGCAATAGCACATTGTTTCAAAACTATATCTTGAATTATATTTCTGTAATTAAATTTTTACTTTCGGAATCGTTATCTCAGTAAACTCTCCAATTTTCATTGCGCGAAATATCTTTCTTGCATATTTTTCTCAATGTCCAACAACCTCCCACGAAGAAAGTCATTTTTCATTTTTTTGTTTTTTTTTGTTTTAGCGTTTGAGTGCGTGTTATAAACGTGTACGGATGTTCTGTCCTAGTCATATCTTTATTTTTCTTTATAATGTTGATTAACATAATCCTAATCAAGCGTCCTACACCACAATCTTAATTTACCGCGTCGTAATAAAAAGGAAACCGAACATTTAGACGATTTGTTATAGATAATCCGGAAAATACAAAAAATCGAAAATGATTATCTTAACAAAACAATTAACCCCAAAAGAGTATTCCATTTATATATATATATAAGTCACTACTATATACGTGTCTTTTATATCATCATGTAGAATGTATAATAATGGCTGTCGTGTCGTGCTTAAAAATGGTGACTCGGAGCTAACCCCCTGCGACGATAAATTGAGCATCATCATATCTCTTTAACACGGTACAAGAGTCATACCCATGACCATAGACTAAATATATGTTTTTAGTTTTTAACTCAAACAGTGGGCGCTCACTCCTCCACGTTACCGGATCCGTAATATTGAGATATATATTGTTTATTCAGCATTTATTCATTTTTTCGCCTTTCTGTTGCATACACATGGATATGCCTTCGTACTATGTCGAAGATTTCAATGATACAATGGGTGCTATACTTACACACAAATTTGATATACGTGTTTTTGAGGAGGGTAAGGTAGAAGAAAATAATAAATTTATGGATAATTGTTTTTGGAAAAAAACACGTTGAAATAAACACATACGTAAATGTTAATCAATTTCATAATAAATGAAAGTAGTAGTAAGAAATTTCAAAAGAAAAGATAAATAATAAAAAATGAATAGGTAATAAATGGTTGAATAAATAAGCAAAGTTCCATTTAGATTAACAATTTTATAAAATAACGCGGAATGAATAATTAAATGATTAAATACATTTATGTATAAATGTAATTGTAATTATATATATAAAGAAAATATTTTATCAAAAATCAACCCTAAACTAAACAGAAAATAATCGTTTTATAAATATAATTCTGTAAATGATAATTGCTACCCTCCGACGTTATCATGACGTCAGTAAACAATGAACAATTGTAACTGTTAGTAACGACAGTTTCCGTCAGTAGAACAACGATGGTGAAAGCGCTAACGGAAAAAAAGAAAATATTAACAGGACACTGTTATGTTGTACACTTTTCTTAACACACACACACACACACACACACACACACACACGCGCGCGCGCGCACACACACACACACGCGCGCACACACACACACAGATATATATATATACATATATATATATATATATATATATATATATATATATATCTATATATATATATATATATATATATATATATATATATATATATATATATATATATATATATATATATATATATATATATATATATATATATATATATATATATATATATATATATTTGTTTGTTTTGTTTATTGTTGTTTAACGTCCCACTCAAGAATATTTCACTCATATGGAGACGTCACCAAATGCCGGTGAAGGGCTTCAAATTTTGGCCTATGCTCGGCACTTACGGTCATTGAATAGTGAGGGTTCTTTAACGTGCCAACACCTACTGTGACACGGGACCACGGGTTTTACTGTCTCATCCGACAGACAGGAAACCAACCTGCTGCGACTGGACTCGAACTCACGACCTCACGATCAAGAGTCGAGCGCGCTACCGACTGAGCCAGGCCGTCTCTCTCTCTCTCTCTCTCTCTCTCTCTCTCTCTCTCTCTCTCTCTCTCTCTCTCTCTCTCTCTCTCTCTCTCTCTCTCTCTCTCTCTCTATATATATATATATATATATTATAAAAAGATGTGTCGGGACATGAATAAATAAATATATAAAAAGTAAATAAATAAATCATTGGACGAATAGATAAACAAATATATAATTTGTTTCTTATTTTCCAGTCTTGCAAAAGGATCTTGTTAGCCTTACGACATTTGAATACATCATTTCAGGGTATAAATATATATACTGACAACTTCACAAGTTCAGCAAATCATCATGTTTTCGTCTAGAAATCATGCAAGATCTTGGTGTTATTTTCTTGGTCAGACAGATAGGTCCTCGTGACATATCCAAAAAATGGAGACGTTTAACTTCTCACGGTATACTAGTACATGGGAGGACATTTTGCGCTTCTTGAACTTGTTCTCGTATCATTTAAAATTAGGAAGACGTAAATACAGAAGTTAAATTGGCATATAATTACATTTGTACTAATTATAGGTTGTAAATTTTACTGACATACTCTTTTTGACATTAACAAGGTTTGACAATTACGATCGCAATTAAATATTTTAACATATTTCTAAACTTGAGAACGTAAACAGAATAATTTAAGTACCTGTGATTGTTTGCGAGTAGACAATGTAATTTTGAAAGCTGCTATTTTTACAAAATTACATTTAGTCTTTTATTGTTGTCCATTATAAAATATCAATATATAACAACATAGATATTTCAAAATGTGTATCCAATTAAAAAGCATGGGGTTACAAAAATAACTACCGGTATAGTTTATAAGAGGATTTCTGAATTCTTTATGTAGACTAAAAAAATTCAGATAGAATATATTTCTATTAATTCACACGGCGGGTGTGACAGGTTGACAGGGGATGCTTACTTCTCCATGGCACCTGGTCCCACCCCTTGGTTTCCAGAGGTCCGTGTTTGTCCCTTTTTACCGGATTTGTATCTATGTCCTGGACATCCTATTGATTTATACTTTGGTATCTGAGATTTTTATATGTTATTGTTTTCGACATCTGTTTTAAGTAACGGGTATATTACAATTAACGAGTAACAAAAGGCTTACGTCACAAAATACGTTATAACTCGTCAATAGAAATTTTATATGTGGATACTAAAAAAATAGTTCCGAAGTGGTTCGTCTCAGGTACTTGACTATCTAATCATTATTATCATATTTAATCAAGATATTTATTTTGAAATACTGCATGGTAAAATGAACAATAATAAATAACAATCATATAAGATACACACTAATGTCTACTTCCATAAATACCTGAGTCTAAACCCGGTTGTTGAATTATTGCAGAAAACAAAATAATGTTTTCAAACTTCAGATATTGTTGAAAAGAAAAATACACTTAATTTCAATATTTAATGGTACATCAAATATAATAATATATTATATTCCTATATTTTTTTTTTTGTAAAATAAGGTCCAGTCCAGTGTGGTATAAATATACAATTACATGTAGTAAATTTGAATAAATCAATTGCAAGTGAATAATTGGCTAGCTGTTTTTTTTTTCAGTTAATTTTTACCAACATCAAGGAATTTAAGAATTTTTATGCCTGTCTATATCTCTTTTTTGTTATTGTATAGCAATCGAAGTAGTGAAAAAGGAATTTAATTAAAAGCACAGGCATTGCCCCTTTAATATGATGCATTATATATTGCTGCCAGCTGATTGGGCTGATACAAATGTACATTTCAATTTGATGTAATAGTGATCGCATTTCACCCAATATTCTCTGTGTTTATGCATTGTGTTATGCAAATCCCCAATATTTAACCCCGGTATCTGAGAATTTTAGATTTTTATTTTATATAAAACATATTTCATGTTAAATTTACAACGTTAAAATGGGTCTAAAGTATGTTCTTGTTTAGCAATGGAAGAAATATATAACTAATAGACAAAAAAATACCATAAATTCGAAATCCATTTATATTAATACATATTGGATTTCAAAATATTAACTTGAACATATGAAAATATATTATATCGATTATGTTCATTGGTGACTTTTTAAAACTTACAATTCCAAAGAGAAATGTGATATATAATACGAAGGTTATTTGTTAATTTGATATTGTTTGACTTACATGTTATTTGATATTTTTTAACTTTCATGTTATTTGATATTGTTGGACTTACATGTTATTTGAGATTGTTGGACTTTCCATGTTTTCATGTAAGACAAACAATATCAAATTAACAAACAACCTTCGTATTACATATCACATTTCTCTTTGGAATTGTAAGTTTTATACTTATATATATTTACACGTAATTACACATTTGTCCAGTACCTAAATAATGAGAGCTCTGCTAAATAATTTTACCCTCACTACTAGTTGTTCTGCTACTACTAATGATAATAAAATGTAGTAATAATGACAGCGATGATGATAATAATATATATAAGACATATATCACTTTTTAAATTGGAATAAAATGTACAGAGGTAAATACAAAACGTGTCGTGAATGCATACCAAATCCTGATAAATGCACACTTGTGTTTGTTAAATCAAGGAAAATATGAGACATTGTTAAACATATAAAACCTAATCAGGGTCTTTAATTAAGAGTCATACTAAGGAATAGCTTATTACGACATATGCACCTGTTTACCTTCCCCTTCATACTTGTCAGCCAAGATCAGAAAATTGTTAAAAATAGCAATACCTGAAGTATCGTGACTGAGAGTGCAAAACTTTGCAAAAATTCAGAACATCTTACTTTATTTCTTGGGAAAATAAGTTGTTGCAACTCTATTGTATATGTCTTAGTGTATTTAAACTGAAATATACGATTTCGACTTAAAGTCGTATATACCAAAGTGAAAAAAAAATCGAAAGGTAATTTCTTGTATTCTCATTCTTTATTGGTTATGTCGTAAGGACACTTTTCTCAGCCACTGGCTGATTTGTAAAACGTCTGCATATGACATAATAGTAAACATATAATTGTAATTCATGCCAACACTTATTGTTTAAACTTATGATTTTTGCACAAAATATATTGCGTATAGTAGTCATAATATGAGTCTGTGTTCAAACAGTTGATATATTTCTATCACGTTTTTATCTTTGTTAATAGCTGCATATCAGAAATTTGCATAAATGTCAATTTCTGGTTTTTTCTTTAATTCAGATATCATAAAACGTATTTTGAGCTTGGGAACTGAGTAAATGTGGTGATTTCGGACCTACGTTTTATGTGGTTACCACCAGGCGGGAATCAATGGTCGTCACATCAGTCTCCAGTCGTTGGTGAATTAAACACATAAACAAAAAAAAAAAAAAAAAAAAAAAAAAGGTCATGATAGCAATTATAAACCTTCAACGAGAAATTATTCTTACATAACTTCCGGTAAATGTTTTAATCACATAGTTGACCAGAAATATGTATTACGTACGGTGGAAGGAGGCAGATTTGAAAAGTAAAGACATGACCCTCACACTTGTCGGCTTCATAATGAATGAGCATTTACTCTATCTTTTCCCCTAATCAAATGGCCTGAAAAAGATATCATTAAATGTCGTCAATGTAGACATTACCTAGGTCACATTTATGTTGACGTCACTTGATCTGAGTACCAAAACATCCACAAAACTGAACGGAATGGGACAACAACAAAATGGCCTTTTGCGCGCCAATACTACATAAATGAGTTTAACATAGTTTTTTCTCGGTGAACCCAGTTTTTTTCCAGTTAAATCTATTTTTTTTTCTTAAATCTAATTTCTCTTCAGTTAATACGATATTCCAGAAAATATAAGTTTAGCTTATTAATGTGATTTGGATTAGTAATTTAGATTAGCTGGATGAAAATGGATTTGAAGGATAAAACTACGTTTTAGTGCACCGAAATTACATTAATTATCATTGATGTGATTTTGGTGCAGTTAAACTCTCCAGTTACAGTAATATAATGACAAAATTATGGCCGCCCAAAATCACATGAATGAGTTAAACCTAATTTTTATTTAGAACTTTTCCCATAAATTAACCGGAGAAAAAAAAACTAGTTCTTTTTATTCACCGAAATCACATTGATACTCATTAATGTGATTTTGGCGCCGTTAGAAATAGCTAAACATGTTTTTTTTGTGGTTATGTTCTTTTATATAATTAGATATATCACGTATGAGTTAAAACTAGTTTATCTAAAAATTTGTCCATTAATTAACCGGAGAAAAGCTTGGATTTTATTTTTTCCCTCATACTTCACAAAACAAATTTACCTCAAGTAGAGTTACGTATGTGTACAATAACCAGACTGAATCAGAACAGGTCAAAGTTCAGAAATATGAAAGCGCCTCGGTGACGTCACAACATGGACTTTGTACTTATTGCCCTACTAGTAGATAGAGCTACCTTTTCTTGGGAAGTACTTTTTTACCTGACACTTTTGGCTATATCGTACTTTCATATAAAATCCAATAGATTTGTATAAACACATGACGTTGAAAATACATTACAAATTCTAAACTTTTTATCAAAATAATTGTTTCATTGTGTTTATCCTATTGTGTGCAACAAATCTTTTGAAGATTATAGATTTTTTTTTCATGTTCTTACATTTAAATTCTGTGAATACTAGAACAATGTACATTGCAAACGGTAATCTTTTTTCCCACCCTACAGTCATTTTGCATATATCTACAATATTTTAAAAACACACCATTTGAATACTTACTGACGAAGGAGTTAAATACGTTTGTTTTTTTTTTTAATATATCTGGTGATAAGCAATATGCGTTATATAATATTTGAATTAACGTACAATTTCAGAGAAGTCATTTAAAGCGGCACTAGCTGAATTTTTGTCATTATTTGTCCTTTACGTCTACTTAGATTGATTTTCAATAACAAAAAGAGATATACACAGACATAATTTTGTTTTAAATGCCTATATATTTTTTGAAAATTACATGGGAAACCTGGGTTTGACACTTTTCACTGGCAATAGGGAATTTTCGAGTGAGTCCGGATTACCGTTATAATCCTGCTTTTATTATCGCCTGTTGCGTGATTCTAGAAAAATGTTATTTCCGGTTTCGATAATATATAAATAGTCCCGATAGCACAATGGGTAAAAGCGCCAAGCAAGTGTTCGGAAGGTCCTGGAATCGATTCCCAGTCTGTCCGCACATTTGTTCTCCTGCTACATTTCCGTAATTTGGCGTTCAACTAAATAACCAACTGTAGTTTGTTTAAAGAGTCTCTTGAGTTTCTATATAGAAAATAAATTTAATGCGCTAAAAAGTGAAATATTTCCATTTACTATACATACGTTGCGAAGGTAAATATGATAACCTGAAGAACATATGAGGAACAAAATCGAGAAGGCGCGAATAAATGCACGGTCATAACGGTAATCAGGGCTAACTCGAAAGTTCCCTATTGATTAACTCAACCTTACTATCTGTATATGAATACCACACTGAACCTGACCTTATTTTCAGAAAATATACAGGAATATAAGTTGTATGCCTTTGTATAGTTCTTATTAGTTATTGTACATCAAGTACATGTAGTATAAGCAGAAAAAATCGAAATAATTGATTTTGCTAAACGCAACTAATACACCTTTAATGTTTTGACAGTTGGATATTATGCATCACAGGTTGACAAATAACATGAAAATATCAACAGTTAGCTGTGTTGCAATGGGTTCAACACCTAGTTTATGTAAAACTAGCTATAGATAGTAATCAAATAGGTTATCGTCTAATCCATTTCAGTTTATTAGTGTTTCAAGCCTTTCTGTTTGTTTTAACCAAAATATATGCGAAACTCTATTTCTACCACTACTTGCATATTCAGTAAACCTAACTCTAAATTATACATAACCAAAATATGATTCCAATGTTCCAGTAATTTAGAGAAAACATACATGAAAACAAAGCGGTCATGCCAAATTTGGTTTCGTTTTGTTATACGAAAGTGCCATGTCGTGTGGTGGTTTTGTCAATTGAAAACTGACGTTAGAAATAGCCACAAAACGTAGTTTTGCGTCAAACGCATTCGCGGATTTATCCATAGTTGTAATATAATTAATAAATGTCATTTATCTATTCAGAAATTATGACAACAGTATACAAGTGCATATGTCCCGAAGGACCGTACAATATGTTGTTTTGTAAAGTAATGGAGGTTAAGACAGGATAAGCTGCACAGCTGGAGATAACAGATGTATTGACACCTAACGGAGCAGTATCACATTCAATAGTTTACTTTTTATATTTCGGTAAACACAGATAAATAGACTAATAAAGTGCTAGAAATATGATTAAATAAAGTATAAATTATATATATATATATATATATATATATATATATATATATATATATATATATATATATATATATATATATAAATATATTTATTTATAAAGCAGTAAAGTGACTAGCGGAACAAAATAAAAATTAAATTTTCGGGACGACCTGTCCCTTCGTCAGGTTAAACGATTAAAATGTCATGAAAAAAACTACACATACACACTCGCACGCAAACACACACTCACGCACACAACTAGAGAAAGAAAGAAGCATATTACAAGTGTAGGGTGTAGGGTGTAAGTTAAAAATCATTGAAAAATGTAATCAAACAAATGGATTGACAAAATACTATAATACCAACGAAATAGGAATAGAAGTAGATCTTAGTGGAACAAGAAATTGCAGAATTACAAAATAAATTTGATCTTTAAAAGTCAAAACATGTTAAATTCAAAAGTCAATCTGACAGAATGAAAGCAATTAGATGGATTCGACAATATACATTGGGTTGATTCGATACAGCTTGAGTTCGGACCTTTTGGATTCCAATTCTAAAAACGTACGAACTATGGAGGATTCGAGTTTTAATTAGATCGGACTCGAATCATATCGCGAAAAGGTATCAGGTAGAATTCATTGTTTAAGTCCATTAGTTTACTAATGCCTTTGGGTCTGAAATACTAAAGTTTGTGCATACGATTTTCCCCCGTTTTCTTTATGCATCGCTCCAAATAGGGTTGAGATCAATCACTATGACTGTCATGTCCTCCCATTTATGACCATCAAGCTTGAAATGGTCACCCACAGGTTCCTTGATTTTTTTAGATTTAATGGTGGACCCGTGGTTATTGATGCGTATGCGGATGTCTCCAGTTTCATCAATATTGTTTCTTCAAACTTTGCAAGTAATGAGATATACCCAGTTGTTAGTGTTATATGATGTGCTTTGTAATATATATATATATATATATATATATATATATATATATATATATATATATATATATATATATATATATATATATATATAATCTCATTCATCATTGTTTCCCTTGTCTCTCTGTCCCCTCTGTCTATTTGTCTCTATCTTTATACCTCTGTCTCACTATCTCTCTGTCTCCCTTTCTCTGTCTCTCTTTATCTATCTCTATCTCTCTCTGATTATATCTGAGTCTCTCTGTCACTTTCTTTGTCTCTCTCTCTCTCTCTGTTTATGTATGTCTGTCTCTGTCTCTGTCTGTCGTTCTCTGTCTGTCTCTCTCTCTGTCTCTGTCTGTCTGTCTGTCTGTCTGTCTGTCTGTCTGTCTGTCTGTCTGTCTGTCTGTCTGTCTGTCTGTCTCTCTCTCTCTCTCTCTCTCTCTCTCTCTCTCTCTCTCTCTCTCTCTCTCTCTCTCTCTCTCTCTCTCTCTCTCTCTCTCTCTCTCTCTCTCTCTCTCTCTCTCTCTGTCTAACTGTGGTTTAAGCATTGACCCATGTATAGGGAAATTACTTTTTACTTTCTTGCATATTTAAAATAAATAGTACAGAGAGTAAATACCGGATACGTCTATATACAATGATTTTGCAATTATGTTCACCAGACATTATTTGTTTCCTCATTCTTTGTATAACATCATTTAATTTTTGTATTGGTGAATTAAAATTGTACACCTGATGTTTCAACTCACGTCCACAGTTTTCAGAAAACAGATTCTTTCAAATCATTTTATCACATTGCTTTAATCTCAGTAATGTGATTCATAAATTTGTTTGAACGTTTCTTTTCTAATAAAATAGTGTGCTATGATATATGCGTACAATTTTTTGTAAGAAATTACTATATGCATCATGATCTATTCATGATGCATATAGTAATTTCTTCCAAAAAAATGTACTTATGTCATAGGACAATAATATATGTAGCATGTTTTTATTTTGAGTTCAAAATTATTGTTTCTAGATTGTTGTGATGCAATTATATTTCATACAATATATAATACAATTATATATATATATATATATATATATATATATATATATATATATATATATATATATATATATAATATATATATATATATATATATATATATATATATATATATATATATATATATATATATATATATATATAGATGTTTAAAGAATGTTTGTTGTTTAATAGAAAATATTTGTTTAATGCTAAAACAAGACATTTTTACTGAAATGGATATGATTATAGCAAGTCATGTAAAAAGTATCAGAAGTGATTCATTTGCTGAAGATGCATGTTTTATTTAAACAGGTCTGTAGGAAAAAAAATGATTGGTCGATGTGGTTTATGATAACATCTCGCGCCACTGAGATAACATTTCGCGATATATAGTTAATTGCGCGTGAGTCAGTTCATTACATTGAGTTTTAATAAGCGTGGCGCTATAATATAAGTAACACATATAACTGAAGCTATTGGTTATTTGACTAATAAGTATACGACGGGGAAATCACGTTAAATATACCTTGAAATGTCTTTGTTATAAAGTTATTCGATTGACGCACCATCGGTCCAGTTCCACAAGGATATATGCAGCAGGAACAACACGTATAGTACATACATAGATTTCGATTTATTTGTCAATTTATATTCTATTATTTAAAATTAAATTTATATTTCAAAGCCGAATATTGGTTCAAAACTATGACAGGATTACGTTGTTGATTTCAATTATGAATCATCGATATTTTGCGTCTCATTCCTCGCGGAGGGGGATTTCAAAACCAACAAAGTGCAATATTGAGAGAGAGAGAGAGAGAGAGAGAGAGAGAGAGAGAGAGAGAGAGAGAGAGAGAGAGAGAGAGAGAGAGAGAGAGAGAGAGAGAGAGAGAGAGAGAGAGAGAGAGAGAGAGAGAGAGAGAGAGAGAGAGAGAGAGAGAGAGAGAGAGAGAGAGAGAGAGAGAGAGAGAGAGAGCTATTAAATGCAGTTAGATTGGCTAGAATTAAATACTTTAAAAACGGTTTTATCTTTTGATAAATAGCGAGAGATAAAGGTATAAAAACAGATACATTTATTTCATCTACTTAGTCACTTGTATGTTTCTAGACATTTTTGTTCTGATAAGACCAGAATTGTTTAGTATGATTTCACTTTATTTGTATTTCTTTATCAAATAAAAACAAATGTTTAACGTTTGAATAAAGTATTTACTACACAAAAAACAGACATGGAGGTCAAATAGAACATTTCGAATTCTTGTATGTACAAACCTATTATGTTTACAAAAGTTTGATCAGTTTTATTACGTCACATCCCTGTTACAGGAGGAGGTAGCCTATATGAAAGGTGAGGGAATAATTAATTTAGTTAAAATATCAAATACATTACTATTTATATTTGAAACTCATAAAAAGGATGATGGTGATGATGATGATGATGATGATGATGATGACAACGGTGATAATTATTAATATTATATAAAAGAAAATAAGTCAGTCAAACATCCTTGAATAAATAATTTTAAAAAAGTAATTAAATATACTTGAATTAAAGAAAAGTGGATGGCGGTTGTTGACATTCAGGTATAGTGAACAATTATTATATTCATACAAACGCTACACTGTATTATGTATAGGTTGAACTAGTATTCCTGCAACAAGTGAACAGGAAAAGAAAGGAATAATGATTACAATTGCAGTACGTGCACAAAGAGTACAGACGATACGAGCAATGAGAACATCAGCTACAGATTTGCTCAAATAGTGACAGAGCCAGGTCCTGTCGGAAAATAAAACAAATAAAGGTAAACATTTTGCCTTGGTTTCATTCTAGTTCTAATATTTTGGGCTTTAAAGTAGCCTGTCACCCCCGCACATTTTGACTTGCTGCGTTTCTAAATGTGTGTCAATTTAATCCTTGTAGAACTATAGTTATACAAATCTGAAAATACTTCATAAGACTCGATATGTATGTTTTACAATGGTTATGGTATTGATATGAAAAACGTCCTTGTGTAATTAAGAAGTAGAAAAAAACTGTAGAGTTTTATCAAGATAATCAATTACAAGGCTGGTAATTTTCTGTAGTTTTTTTCCTTTGTATGGATATCTATCTGTAAGTAATTGCAATACGTCATAAGTTCATTCATTTTTAAAGGTTCAATGAATTATATCGTGGCAAAATGCACTTTGCATGATATCAAATTTTGTGGAGAATAACTAATATTTATATTTGAGTAGGCTTATTTGGTTTTCTTGTGTTGTTGTTTTAGGATAGGAATTTATAGAAAATATACAAAACGAATCAGTAAAACGAGGTATAAATTATATACATAATGAAATACATACATACATACATACATACATACATACATACATACATACATACATACATACAAACAAACATACATAAATAAGTGAATGCTAATATAAATATATACATAATTGTTTTTGGAATTATAATTACTCAGACATTTGTGTAACTTACACGTACAGAAACTGTTATCTTGAGATTTCTTTCATGTCAGAAATTTTCTACATTCATATTGTTTTAAGAGCGATTACCATACCATATTTTACATATTTCCAGTTTGTGATAAGTTTAGCTTTAGATAACATAATATATACGTATGCACGTTCATCCTAGTATACCGAGTGACACAGAAAAAACCCCGAATAACGATGATCCATCACGTAATTTGCGCAGCTGCCGTTACTGACAGCTTCTGGAAACGCTTGATTTGTTGTTATGGACACGGAATGAGAATAGTCGCCGCGTTTCCTCAAGCGTTCGTCAGACCTTGACCTACAAAGTTCAAACTTGCCAATTTTTAATCTTTCTTTGCTTTGTTATCTACAGTTCTAAAACTTATTCAGAAGTTGGATAAATTTAGAAATTCTTGTATTGATATAGATGAACTCCACCGACCTTTTCTTGTAGAATTATCAAGAAACACCATGGGAAAGGAAAAGTTATGTGTCGTTCGAGTTCGAGTCACCAGGTACTAATCGTAGTACTTGTAATAATTATCATTATTATTACCGTGATTATTACCATTATTATTACTATTAATATTATAATAATTATTATTTCTTATTCTTTATCATCATTATACTTATTATTATTACTATTAGTATTATAATAATTATTATTTCTTATTCTTTATCATCATTATTTATTATTATTATTATTATTATTATTATTATTATTATTATTATTATTATTATTATTATTATTATTATTATGTTTATAATATTGTTATCAATTCAAAATTTTCATTATTAATAGTAATTTATAGATTAGATAGAAAAAGTTGCATATGCAATAAAAGGGTAGTAGGATTATTACTACTGCTTCTTAAATACTAATGCTAGCAGTAGCAGTAGTAGTAGTAATAGTAGTAGTAGTAGTAGTAGTAGTAGTAGTAGTAGTAGTAGTAGTAGTAGTAGTAGTAGTAGTAGTAGTAGTAGTAGTAGTAGTAGTAATAGTAGTAGTAGTAGTAGTAGTAGTAGTAATAGTAGTAGTAGTAGTAGTAGTAGTAGTAGTAGTAGTAGTAGTAGTAGTAGTAGCATCAAGAGACGATGCAATAATAAGATTACTTCCTATTGAAATACGAAATTATCATACTTTATAGGCTTTATAGAGATAACTCAGTGTCCACATTACGACTTATAGGCTGTTTAAATAACAATTGTATGTTAAATAAGTATGCTAAGTAACAAGGTGACGTAACATTTAACAGTGTTGCGTCATTACATTTGTATTTCTTCCGGTTCAATTTCTTGATCTATGATGTACGGAGAAATATATTTCCATATCAAATTTGTACAGCAAATCTAACTTTAGTAGAACGTTGCACATTGCGTTCATGGAGCAATCTATTATTACCTGTAATGATGCAAATGCATACACTTGTGTATTTGTGTTCATATGTGAGCATGTGCATGATATTGTATGGAAAGCGCAATCGTATTTGTTAACCATTTTGAGACAAACATAAATTTTGAAAAAGGTTTTCTTTTCACTCTGATCCCGCCAATGTACATTGTATTATAGACAATATCGAAACTTACTGTTACTTCAATTGACACTACGCCCAGATAACATTTGTAAGCTGATAAGTAATATTCGAACAAAATAATAATCAAAATTATATAATGAAATGCATATTGTATCAGTCATCATCGTAATTGTGATCACAATCCGCCAATCAATTTCATATTACACATAACAGTTTCCGGTTCGATCACATCTAAATCCACCTCAAATCTGCAACATGACAACAACTCATCGACACCGTGTACGTGATAACATGAAATTTACAATCAAATCATACTCAACATCGGTACGTGATACGTGATACACAACTTTACATCCCAACATAATACAAAGGCTACGTGATCACATGAAATTAACATCCAAATCGAGGTCACACTCAACATCGATACGTGATACGTGATACGTGATTTTACATTCAATCAGAATATATAGACAACTCAATACTTGGTAACATTTAGGATATACTTGACTTATTTTTACACTGCATTGTAAAGAAATATGAATAGATACAAACGTTTCGTTCTAAAGGTGATCATATTCAGGTAGCACCCGATAGAATCCAATAAACAAGAACAAACTGAGATATTGAATGCTGTATACACGTAATATGACCGTTGCTTAAGGTATGGGCATTGTTTGAAGGTGTCAACATAATATATATGTTATTATTTTTTTTATTATTTTAATGACTTTCACAGAAGTATAAAAATACTTTGATAAATGCATTCGGTCAAAGCCGTTTTATAAAAAAGAATCGTGTGTGTCTTATACAATTCACTCAATGCTTGACATTCTGTTAAAAGCATAGGACGTTTATTTGACAATTATATATATATATATATATATATATATATATATATATATATATATATATATATATATATATATATATATATATATAGCATGCAGTCGAATCATGGATGGTTATAAACCAATGCGGCGTTGTACTATAAAATGGATACAACTTTATCCAACGTACAGTCAGAACAGACAGAACAGAGTTGATGTCGTAATCTGAAAGTAAATATTAACAGTAACACAGACGGAGGTTGTGATAATTTGATAGCAATAACTGCGTACAAAAGTTCAAAGAAAGAGATAAAGAGAAATGTAAAGAAATAGAAAAAAGAGAGAATAGAAAGATACGACAAAACAGTTTAGGGTTATATAGATAGATATTTTGATTTGAAATGGGACTCCATAGGTCTGTTGCATCATCACGTCAAGAACCGTTATCTTGCGTTTCGTGCCTAAATGAATAGTGGCATGCGTCACTTACTTACCCTTCTGTTACTCTCTTGAAATCTGTGAATAAATATATCCCATGTCTGAAAGAGCTAGTCTGAAGATATTACCATCATCACCTGAAATAATGAAAGGAAATGTCGGATTTATTTTGTAAGTACTTTATTTCGATTCCGTTAGACTTTGATGTGGAGAGTTCAGTGTCTGGATTTTATCACAACTAATAAGAAGTAGGCAAAATTAAATGATATCTAATTGGGGAGATGTGTTTAAATTAATCACTTTATTGTTAGTAATTTTTATCTTTCAGTGCCTAGACATGATGAGTGGAACAGCTTGTTGTGCGCACAGATTCCATGCCGTTTGACCTATTGCTATTAGAGGTCACACGTGAAATAAACACCTGGTGGCGTATATACTTAAATAATTCATCTTGTCAAAACTTTGTACAGGTATACGGAAACAGCGAGCATGGGGTTGGAAAACAACATCTACACTGTGATGTTTTGTGCATCTTTTAAATGATCAAGATTAATGGCACGCGTACGTTCCTTCCCCTATGTTTTAAGGATATGTCACAGCGCAAAAAAATAAGCGTCCGCCCAAAAATAGTACCCCGACCGATAACAGATTATGAACATCTCGCGTACGATGCATGATGCGCAATTATCTATTTAAACTTATTTTATATCTTTTTAAATCAAGATGGACATGCACAGATGATTAATAACCCATGCATACCATCTCAGAAGAATTTTTCTCGGCAAATAAATCATTATGAGTCTTACACTTGATAAGATCCCCACACACATTCACACAAACTCACACAATGGATACAGAATTACATAATTCACAACATTTCAAGACTGTAAAATCTGGACTTTGTCCCGATAAGCCACGTCCGGAGCCCCGTGGAACTTAATTTGACGAGCAATTTATCTTCATTAGAAGTAAACTACAGAGTCTGAACTGTAAATTCAGTCAGGCACAGTTATTTTGGCAAGTTGTCTATAGAACGACTAATACGGTGACTTTGAAGTTTAAGTAACAATGTACGGAGTTCCCATCATATAATGGCTGCCCGAGGGGGACTGACGGGCACGTGTTTGCTGTCCAGAAGTAATTGATGAGATATCTATTTGTATACTGCGGTACTTGTAACACCTTTACAGATATAGATTAAATGTATCGGATATTTGTTTGAACTTGTTTCTGATCTTGCGGTATTGTTCTGAACGGAGCAGCACGCAAGCTAAGCACCATTCGTGAAATTCCTAGGATTATCGACTTTGCGTATATACAGTCACCCAAATGCACACACACACACACACACACACACACACACACACACACACACACACACACGCACACACACACATCGTGACAAACAGTGTGACACGCACAAATACATGTATACAGAAATACACACATGTACATGCAAATACACACGCATGCACAAACGCGCACACATAATCGGACCCACATTCAAGCATCCATACATACACAGTAAGACAGACAGAGAGACAGAGAGACAGAGAAAGAGAGAGACAGAGAGATTATTCAATCTCATACAGAGAGAGAGAGAGAGAGAGAGAGAGAGAGAGAGAGAGAGAGAGAGAGAGAGAGAGAGAGAGAGAGAGAGAGAGAGAGAGAGAGATTATTCAATCTCATACAAATGGAATTTAATTTTTGAGAAATTTATCAACGTCTTTCATTACAATGCAGTGTACAAATTAGTAAAAGACGAATCCGATCTAGTTAAAAATTTCCTGTTTGTAAACTTCACTGACATTTACTTACTTAGCATATTTATTTACTAGTTTTAGTTTACTTGGCAGATGTGTTAATGTTCTATCATCACATTCGGGATGTATCAGACATTTGTTTCTGCATGTTGTAATATAATAGCGGTAGCTTCTTGTTATTGGAAATGAGATTCATTCTTATAAAGTGAGCGAGACAGCTATGGACAGCAAAACGTTGGTTACTGCACTAATATAAAGGGAAAGACAGTGGCATCAACAACAACAACAACAACAAAAACAAAAACAGCAACAACGACAGTAACATCATCAAGATCAATAACAATAACAACAATACACTACTTCTACTGCTATTACTACTACTACTACTACTACTACTGCTACTGCTATTACTACTACTACTACTACTACTACTACTACTACTACTACTACTACTACTACTACTACTACTACTACTACGACAACAACAACAACAACAACAACTACTACTACTATACTACTACGACAACAACAACAACAACAACAACAACAACAACAACAACAACTACTACTACTACTACTACTACTACTACTACTACTACTATAACAACAACAACTACTACTACTACTACTACTACTACTACTACTACTATAACAACAACAACTACTACTACTACTACTACTACTACTACTACTACTACTGCTACTACTACTATTACTACTACTACTACTATACTACTACTACTATTACAACAACAACTACTACTACTACCACTACTACTACAACAACAACAACTACTACTACTACTTCTCTACTACTAATACCCCTACTACTACTGCTACTACTTCTATTAATACAACTACTACTGATACTACTAGTACTATTTCTACTACTACTACAACTACTACTATTACAACAACAACAACAACTACTACTACTACTACTACTACTGCTACTACTACTACTACAACTACTACTACTACTACTACTACTACTACTACTACTGCTTCTGCTACTCTGATATTGCTGATACCAGTACTAACATTAAAACTATTACAATCACCAACAGTAATAGTACCTATACCACTTTTTACTACTATTGTTATTGCTACACATTCTTCTGTTTCTAAAACATGTCGATTATATTTCATTCAGTAGCTGTACTACTTTTAACAACATTTCTCTCGATATCGTATCGATCGTATAAAATAATGTAGAACTATCTACCATGTGTGCTACTTCACAATACACAATGATATGCATAGTCACTCTTTTACGGCAGTTGGTTGTTTAAAAACCAATCTATTTATTGTTTTCATTCTGAAGTACAATGTTTGAGTTCAAAAATGTTTATGAAACTATCATTGCCAGTGTAATTAAATATGAGAGAGAGAGAGAGAGAGAGAGAGAGAGAGAGAGAGAGAGAGAGAGAGAGAGAGAGAGAGAGAGAGAGAGAGAGAGAGAGAGAGAGAGAGAGAGAGAGAGAGAGAGAGAGTGACAGAGAGAGAGAGAGACAGAGAGAGACAGAGAGAGAGAGAGAGAGAGAGAGAGAGAGAGAGAGAGAGAGAGAGAGAGAGAGAGAGAGAGAGAGAGAGAGAGAGAGAGAGAGAGAGAGAGAGAGAGAGAGAGATTCATTAAAATTATATCGGCCGGCTTACTCATACGGTAATTTAGTTTATATACGAAACACCACATTGGTAAGAAAGAAGGAAGAAAAGTCAATGGTGCATCTCCATGGTAAGACAAATTGTTTTGTTAATTCATTATTCAATTTCTGGCGCGAAAATGCACGAGTAATGTTTTGTTTTATTAAGCGCTAGTGGTGTAGACCACTTCAAAACTACAACAATCTCTTATAGAAATACATGGTATAGTAAACAATAAATTTAGTCTGTTATATTCACGTAATACTTTAACGTAATTTTATTCTCGGCTCATCCGTCAAACTTCGTCTAGAATCGAGCAAATTTAGTAAAGCGACACTTCTCTAGAGACAAAGTAACAGATATTTCTTAAAACCATAACTGACGAGACATTGTTCATAACTAGAGTCGTGCTGAATTCAAATGTTCATTAAAGATTTGAAACCTCTTAAGTGTCAACAAAACATCTGCAAGAGTTTTTATTAAATAATATTTCGCCAATAACGCATTCTGCCTTCTGCAGGCCGCTAAGAAAGTGTCCATTCTGATAAATCATATCGTTTATTATGTTGAATGTTTTGTTTTTGTGAGATTGGAATATTCATGGCGAATATTAGAGGGTGTAAAGATATTAAAAAAGAATGGAATATTAGAAGACCTTATAAAACTGTCGTTTGAATAATTTGCAGACCCCAAGTAACCTGAGTATTGTAAATATTGGGTATGATTTTACTAATTTTCAGAAATCGGAGCTCGAAAATTTGTTTAGACGCCTATTAATAGAGACGGAAAAGAGGGTTTAAATGAGATATAAAGAATCTTTTCGTAGTAAATTATAATCTGTCATAGATGAAATATTACTAAATTCTTTGAAAAAAAAAAGAAACAGTGTGAGGAATCGTACAGATTGTATGTCCAAAGTGTCATTTCGCTGTAATTACGTCCGAGAACCCTTAGTTCAAAATATAAGATAGAGTAATTTGTACCACGGTGTAACACTGTATTGAACCATTAGGGTAAGTTTGTATTTTTCTGCAAGTGAAGTTAGCTGTTACTTGATTTCAAAT
>BROG01000049.1:595000-672500 GCA_030159075.1 Atrina japonica | reverse complement strand
TTCTTCGCATCCATTTTCATAAAAGCAGTTTTTGCGTCGATTGAAGGGGAAAAAGCCATTTAGCCCAGCGTTAACCAAGTGACTAAACTAGTAATAAAGGTGATTTATGCTTATGCCTTGTGGGTTTTTAGTAGAAACCGATCTCTTTATTTCTTTTTCTATCTAAGCTTCCTACAAGTTCTTACTTGCTGAGAAAGACACACGTTTATCTGTGATATGAAACATGTAAATATGCATCTTATAACAGGGATATTTATTGTGTACATGATAAGTGTATTGAAAATGGCGCATATGGATTTTATTTCAATCCTGTCTCAAAATAAAATTCTAGCCGGGTTTCAATGTCCGAACATTGAAGTTGTTGTACAGAGATACTGGGGTAAGTATAACACTACATAGCAACACTATACACTAAAGGAAAATTCTTACTGGTCTTCGAAACCTGGGAAAAAAGGGAGAGGTGTTTTAAATATATCATAAATATATCACGTGACATTTTACGACCATTTATATCTATTTATGTAAAGTATTCATTTTGATGTGCGTTAAGAAAATACACCATTGAAAGGAATGATACCAGATTATAAGTATATCCTTAAATGGTTGACCAAGTGGGATTCCGGAAATAATGTCCAAAGTGAATAAGATTTAAATGTAACCATTATTTAAGTAAAAAAATGACAATGAATTGTAACAGAAAACAATTAAAATAACAACAAGAATAAGAAGGAGATTATAATAATAATAATAATAATAATAATAATAATAATAATAATAATAATAATAATAATAATAATAATAATAATAAAAGTAATGTTAAAAATAAATTTCATATATTAAGATAAACAAATCAAATGGAATAGACCTCGTTCTAAGAAGTATTCATTTAAAAGTCTTAATGAAACAACTAAAGAAAATGTATCAGCACACAGAAAAAAAAGTAAAATAAAACATTTAGAAATAATTTAAATCTTTGTCCGTTGTTACACATCCGACTGATGTTTGATAATATCAATAAATTATTAGATCATTTAGATGAATACATTTTCAGCTTAAGGCCATCGACTGTGGAAAGTTTTCCTGCTGTTTTAGTAGCACTAAAAATGTCAACAGATTTAGCTGTTTTACGAGGCGGAAAATGTGACCAGACAGAAATCATATTCAAGATACACAGGTCGTATGGGTAAAACGGTACGACGAAGACGACGCAACATATTGTTCAAATATCAAATTACTCGTTTTTATAACTCAGTTATGAAATAATAATTATGTAGGAACAATATAATACAAGTTGACGGGTAAGCCTATTTTCTAGCCAGTAACAAAATATTTTAGGATATTTTTTTCAGGTTTTATTCTGTTTTCGTTTCCAGTTGAAGGTATGCGATAACATTTTAATGTTTTAAAGGATTAAAAGTGTTTCCTTAGATTTGACTCTTAAAGCGGAAATACCGCACCATATGTGAAATACTATAAGGATTTTTGACATTTATTTGTACATAGAAAATCAACCTCGAAGACGACCGAAATATTTTGACATACCAGAAGCATCATTTGATAATCTTAAAATAAATTATTTTGAATGTATTGACAATGAAGGAACTATTTATTTTTCTCAATAAAAATATTAACTATCGAAAAATTAATGAGAATAAAATGGAACCAAATAATTTATTCATTACTTGATTAATTACAACAATGAGAATCACAATTTAAAATTAAAAATACCACTTTTATGAACATTACAGAAAGTGATTTGTCATTTGATCTGCATGCATTCAGATTATTTTTTCTATTATACATTGCAAAATAATAATAATAATAATAATAATAATAATAATAATAATAATAATATAATAATAATAATAATAATAATAATAATTATTATTATTATTATTATTATTATTATTATTATTATTAGTAGTAGTAGTAGTAGTAGTAGTATCATTATTATTAGTAGTATTATTATTATCATATTAATAATAATTGTGATTGGGTTTTAAAAATTCGATTTAATATATATATAGAACCTATACGTCGAGTGCATTATACTACATCAAATATACTAGCAAAATCATTCTTCTATTTACTTGAAAAATATAACTACTTAGGTATATATAAATTTAAAAATGATGTTGACATACAATATAAAATAAATAAGTAAATAGATAAATAAATAAATAAATAAATAAATGATAATAATAATAATAATAATAATAATAATAATAATAATAATAATAATAATAATAATAATAATAATAATAATAATAAAAATGATAAAATTGACATTATTATTATTATTACTATTATTATTATTATTATTATAATTATGATTATTATTATTATTATTATTATTATTATTACATTTCTTGTTGTTGGTTTCATTCAAAAGAAAAAAACTGTTAATCAAACATTTAAGTTATATATCAGTAAATTTTACCTTAATTTTCTGGAATTTGTGTGCTTGATCTTAATCCAATAAAACTACGTTACTGAAACATGCAAAATTCAAAAATAGGCTTTTGCCCTCTTCCTGACAAGATTGTGGTAAAATAAAGAAAAAAATATTAATTGTTTCATCTTTATTCAAAACACTAAAGTATCTCTCACCAAAACAAAAAAGTACTATTTGAATTAAAATGCGGGCGAAGACAAAACGAACCTTTTTCATGAATCGTCGAGTTTGTATTTATTTATTTGATTGACCCAATGCATATTTTTGCGGATTTACATCTAAAAAAAAGCTCAGAATTACAATATTTTTCAATTGTACTTTTCATTCAGTCTCCATATCATTGAAAGAAGAAAGTGATGATAAATGTAAAAATATTGTCTTGTCTTTATTCAATTACTCAGCTGCCTTTAATTGAATTTTTTCCTCGATTTCAAAGAACACAGTTGAATAGCAGTATTGTAGGCGCATCTTTGTCTTTACTTCGTTCACAGAGATAACACACGTATAATAAATGGACAAAATATGTAAATTCTGTGTCTGCGATCAGCCATTGTTTCTTCCCTAATTTGTCATAATTATTAATTTTATCGGTTCCCATGAATCACTGAATCCCGTGCCATATTGTTGACATTACAGAAGAATGTCTTTGTTGTATACTATGTTGGTTCGTATAAACGGATTTTGGGACAAAAAAAGAGAAATTTTGTTAATAGCAAATATTCGTGAACTCTGCATCGCTGAGTCTCGTTTAACATACGTGTTATAGGAAATTTGTTCCTCAAACGTAGAAAAGACAAAAATCTTAAAACGATTATAATTGCTTCATAAACCTAAAATCCTCTGCCGATTTTCAGTGTTTATAAATGAAAAGTTATAAATGTGAATTTGAGTTGTTTGGAGTCTCAAATTCAATGGTTTGTAAAAAAAAAAAACTGATAAGCAATTATAATATTGACTGTCCTAAATTTTAGCACTTATTTGCTACATCATATCTTCAAAATATTATGCAAACAGGAAAAATACTGTACATATGTATCAGTATAAATGAACCTTCCATTCTCGAAATTTATTGCTTATATTTGGTGTAACCTACTTGCAAGAGTATATGGTGCATATATTCCTCAGTATTGGACAAAAAAAATAAATAAAAAACTGTAACTCTAATCGGCATCTTTAACAATTGTAACCTGATGTAAGAGAACTGTCTACTTGTCATTAATAAATTTTGAAAACGCAACAGTGACTCATTATTACAGTCTGAATGATAATAAAAAGTGCACTTTCAAAATTTGAAATAATTTTGCATAGTCATATTCTAAGGAAACATGGTATTTCAGGGTTAATAAATTTAGAACTCGGCTAGAATTACTGGACAACGAAGCGAATTTTTCATTGTTTACGGTTATTGCACGTCAACAAGGAAATTGTCATATTGAATAATCAGCTGATAGATGATGTATTGGGTGATGTAGTTTTCTTTCTTTTGTCGACAAATTGGATCACTTTACTGATACAAAGATATGCGAATTTGGAATTTAATCTTAATCAATTAAAACAGACATGTTTTCATAAAACTAACAAGTAACTTAATATGTTTAAAATGTCTGTTCTAACTCATATAATATTTCTTTGCAGTCATTGAATCGTAACATGATGTATGCAAAATCATGGAATAAATAGATAAATGCAGAAAGAAGCTATGAAAACAAATAATGAGAAAAAAAGTTCCCTTGTTTCTTGTTCAACACATTGAATTTTTCTACTTACATATTTCTTCAGTTATTATATTATTTCTTGTATGCGTGTATTTAATAAAAAAAACCCATTTAAATCCCGGAATCATCCCCTACAAACAACACCATCGTCTTTGTATCACAAATAACATTTGTATATAAAAATGATATTTGCCATATTTCTTTTGAAGACTTGTAGACTTGTGTTCTCTTTTTTCGTCCCCGGTATTGTTATTTATCTTTTTTTTTGGTCAAATTTTGATTTGAAATAAATTAGATTAAATGCGAATAAAACATTATACTACGCTTAACACAACATCTACATGGTACTGCTTTTTACGTGAAAAATAATGACTAATGTATGCATTAATCTACAAAAATGTGTAATAATACAACATATTAATATATGTTTTATGTGTGTATTCATTTTATTTTTGCGTATTTTTTTGTTTCCGATGTAGGGTATGAGTCGAATAATACTACATCGGTTTAAAACAATATAAACAAAATCAAAGACAATCATTTGAATTTCGGTATTAAATTTATGCAGTGTATATTGATACTTGAAAAGTATTTGTAGACGTTTGAAACTAGTGACCTTGTAAAATGCTATAATCAGTTATTCTTTTTCTGTCCTTTATATATATTATGATGAAAATATAATAACTAATTGGACTTTACAATTTTCTGTGAAATAACACGTTTAATTACACAAAACAAAAATCCTGAAACTGATCGATGTAAATACATATAAATCACATCCACAGTGAGGTATTCGTATGATAATCCGTTTCTTATTGACACTGGAGTTTCAATGCCGATTTAATTACATTCTTTTTTCATCATTATAGTTATATATTTCAAATACGGTTATTGTATACTAGCCAATCACATTCATTTTGTCTGTAGCAGGTTTTACATCTATCATGCCAAACAATATCTGCCTATCTCTCTCATTTGTATTTACGAACCAAGATACAATCTGTAAACACACCGGTGAAATGAGATCATTCCGGAAAAAAGAATCATCAGTATACAGACTGTGATCAGATTTGATAAATCCGTTTTATTGTAATACGAGAATGTATTAAATTAAAAAAAATCAGGCTTGAATGATTATCAATAGTTTATTTGTTTAAAATATCAGTTTTTAACATTTCTTTCTTCAAAACTGCATGGGCTGACGTAAAATTTTTGAGAGGTATGACACAACTCATATATGTAGAAGTATTTCATGTTTATGCACGCGTGACAAATTGAAAACAACAGAAAAAGACGGAAAGTGCACGTAAAATGATACAAGCGGATATTTTATCATATAATATAGCATTTATCATGAGTAAAGTTTGACAGATAATTTCCGACTGATTCTTAGTTTAGGAATCATCAGTAAAACTCTAAACAGCGGGTATAGACCTGGATAAAACAAGGAATAACTTGCAGACACAAGTATATATATATATATATATATATATATATATATATATATATATATATATATATATATATATATATATATATATATATATATATAATATATATATATAAATATATATATTTATTTATTTATTTTATATTTGTTGAAAATTGTCGAAATTCCGATATGTTGAACGGTCGATCCTGATTTTAATGAATAGGAAAATATGTAAATTACAAATTTCCGTTATCTTAAATCCTGGAAATCTCGAGGTAAAATGGACGGTCTAGCGATAACGATATATTTAACATTATGAGATATTATGTATACTTAGCTTTTGGTATCTGTAATTTTAATGGAATACACCTGTTTTCGGAAGTTCGGAAAATGTTATTTAAGTGTTCTGTAAAATGTGTATACTATATTATAGACATATGAATATCAATACAAAAGTGAAATATGATTTCATCATATATGAATCATCGTGTACACATATAAACGTATTCTGACATACTTAACAATTAAATGAGCTCTGAGAAGGCCTATTTACTATAATGTCCACATGTTAAATGCATGTACTACATTGTTGACGAGATGCTGCTGAAATTGTTGAAAATGTCGTAAAATTCAAATCACAGCAAGAACAACCCTAGCAGTAAGATCGCGTATTTTCCTTCTGAATCAAAATGTCAAGTCCAATATTATTATGGTTTATGATTAATGATCCATCATCTATCTGCATATACATATTGTGACAGTTTCGACGACTAAACGACTTCTAAGGTGACGTATTTTCTATGCCGTCCACATTTAAGAATCTGATAGTGGTTAAATGATGGATGGTTCTTTAAATAAGGTTTGACAATTTAAATGAATTGATATCAATCTAACAAGACTAAACTGTCTTATGATCATGTATTTATTACCATACTTTTGGTGTAAGCTGCTATCTTTTATTTTTCATTTCCAATTTTAAGTCATAAAAGTCATGTCGAGGTAAAGTGATTTGACATCGTATAGACTGCGCTTTTTTCAAACCACGTGGAGTAATTTTCTTTATTTGAAATAAAGTACCAGCTTCAGTGTGTTTGGATAAAGGTTGACTCTCGATATAGCTTTCACCGACGCGAAGGACGAGGTAAATAAAAATCTGGAAGACTGAAAATCTGAAACAGTAAAAGTAAAATGTATTTCTTTGGTTGCTTACCCCCCCCCCAAAAAAAAATCTAAGATTATAATCCTTTTACAGTGGTTAACCCTAGACGGATTTATGAATATATTTAGGTTACTGGTTGGCATTATAATTTGGCAACTCTATATATATTAAAATTTGAGTTCAACTGATGAAGTCCACTTGACAGAAAAGATCGTATTGAGTATCTGTTTTGGCCTTTATTTTTGTACAAAACTATAATACAAATTCATACATGTGTGGATTCAGTGTCATAGTTAAAATTCGATATCTTGGTCACAAATGTAGAAGAGGTGTAGGTCATGTTTACGGGGCATTCAATATCGTATAAGAGGACATTTTGGCGAGACGCAAATTTGGCGTTTTGTCCCGAAATATGGTGCATGATTTTAGCGAGAAATAATTTTAGCGATTTTATAATTAAAATATATAATACGATGAAGGGTAAAATGTTAGCGATATTCAATTTTAGCGATCTCAACAACCTCGTTGATAATACCAAAAATAAATCCTCGATTAAATTTCTGATTGTACGGTATATAAAGAAGCTGATTTCATTTATACAAAGGAATTTCAAAACAAGAAAATAATATTTCATTACTAATAAAACTAGTTAATCAATTGTACCTTGTTGTCACATTTTGTCATGCCGATTTCGAACTTCGTCACTGTTTTCCTTATAATGTCTACATTATCTTGCGCATTTAATAACATTGCATATCATTTATCATTCATTGTCGTTAATATTCACTCAGTTATATAAAATATTTTAGATTTTATAACGGATACTGGATAAATACTGGTTTTCTAGTAATACAAATATTTAATATTTGAAATACAAGTGAAATGACATATTAATTACGTGTCTAAAAGCTTCGTTTAATTTAGTTTGTAATAATAATACGTTATCTACTGTGTAATCGAAACGTGCATGAAATGGTTGCATGTTTTCAAGCTAAAATTAAGCCATCAAATATTGTTTTTTTTTCTCTGACGATTTAAGTGTGTAATTGAGCCTATTATATAAACGTCATATTAGATCTATTGTAATTACAGTTGTCTATTTCGTTCATCAATTTGATTACATTGGCGGAAATATTAGCGATAACAAAACTAGCGATCGTTTTCACCAAGGTATGATGTGGATTTTATTACAGAGAAAACACAACAATCCCAGACGATCCAAATCTGGGACCTGATACACTGGAGTGCATTTATCACCCTGATTTATTATTCGAATTTTTCACACGTCTAGTTTTCTATTTTCCGGGAAAACTTGATAAAATATTGTTGATTGTATCTCGGCAATCAAACCACTCAGAGTTTTTGTACCATTGATTATTTTCTTGTGTATATATGATGAAATTGTTACAAAGATGGAACTTTAGATTGATTGCATGCCAGTGTGCAGCAAGAATTACTCTTCGATTGTATGTCAACTGTCGGCGGGAGAAAACTGATAAAAACGAAATCGGATTCATAGTAATATGGACAGAATCAAACATCGAGAAGACTATGATTTATATTGCAGCTATATTTCAAAACCGGACACGGATAGAATGGATAATGTTATTTTCTATTGAAATTTCATTGTTTCCGTTTTATTGATCATTCCCAGATTTAAGTATATATCAAAATGACATATCAGCGGGATTCTGATTACCACAAAAATGCTAACACAGTAGACGGTATCTTATAGGAAATGCATTTAGATGAATTCTAGTTTATGAAGTACAAGCATTTAAAACGTCATTCCTACCAAAGTTTTAAAGAAACAGCATGCATTTGGAACGGAACGTAGTTCAATAGGTATAAATGTACTTCTAAAGTGACTTGGAATTACATAACAATCATTGCACTACATGTAAATAAACAACCATACCGAATGATTCAATTGGCGTTTTATTTTAACTTAAACAGTACATATCATGATCAGTGTGTTGAAGATATTTTAATCACCGCTAGAAATAATGAAAATATAATCATGAAAAATTATATCAATAATATTACAAAATGTACGTCTGAACTAGTTGAAATAGTTAGGAAAAATATGAAGTGGGCGAGAAATTCGAATATTGGACGTTCGTATAATTGGACATCATATACAAATATATATGAGTTATTCAATGAGTAGTAGGTGTCGGCACGTTAAAGAACCCTCACTGCTCAATGGCCGTAAGTGCCGAGCATAGGCCAACATTTGAAAGCCTTCACCGGCATTTGTTGACGTCTCCATATGAATGAAAGATTCTTGAGTGGAACGTATATTCTACCGTTTTTGAATACAAAACTGCTCTAAATGATAATTGATTGTAATTCTAAGTTTAATCACGACTTTATTATTTTCCTTTAAAAATAAAGTAACAATATATCTGCTTCACGCTTTGAGGTTGTTTCCCATCACGCGTATATATTGAATAAAAGCTAATTGAGAGAGAGAGAGAGAGAGAGAGAGAGAGAGAGAGAGAGAGAGAGAGAGAGAGAGAGAGAGAGAGAGAGAGAGAGAGAGAGAGAGAGAGAGAGAGAGAGAGAGAGAGAGAGAGAGAGAGAGAGAGAGAGAGAGAGAGAGAGAGAGAGAGAGAGAGAGAGAGAGAGAGAGAGAGAGAGAGAGAGAGAGAGAGAGAGAGAGAGAGAGAGAGAGAGAGAGAGAGAGAGAGAGAGAGAGATTTGATCACGGTATGACTGACTAACCATAGGTAAATGAAATACGGCCAATACAAACAAGGAATACTGAAATGTAGATTTGATAGTAAATGAAGCGTTTGACATGCAAGGATCAAATATAGATATACAACTGAAATTGATTCAAGTTTTGACAAAGATTCCCTAGATAAGCGCGAAAGGTGAGAAATTGACAATTAAAGGACAACATTTCACGCCAGGGGTTGAAAAATTATTTTGATATTATCGGTTTCTTTTTCATTATGTTTCAACGATCTGGAGACTGGCTTCAGGCATATCTCAAACCGAAACGTATATGCAGACGTTTTATATATATCCGGTATTTATGAGTAACTCGGTGACAATAAAAGGGTAGAGTATCTCCATTATCGTGGTTTTAAGTTTCATCAAAATATTCACTGGCTTCCAATTGTGTTGGTTTTGTGTTATTCGATGATAACGAATCTCATATTTGTCTATTGACTAGCACCTTCACTTTTATGTAGACGAGCGTGGATATAGTACAATACAATATAAAGTTTAATATAATATATATATATATATATATATATATATATATATATATATATATATATATATATATATATATATATATATATATATATATATATATATATATATATATATATATATATATATATATGCTTTAGCGACCACCTGGGTATAAAGACCACCTGGTCACAAAGACCAGGTCTTTATGTTTGCTGGCCCCAATAATACCATTTGTGTAAAAATAGACTTCTGTATAAAGACCACCTCCATATAAAGACTTGTTTTGTTGTGTCAGAAAGAGGGTCTAACCGGTGAATTAAAATAGGTTTAACTCACAATGATGTTTATTTTTTCAAAAGGCTACAGGAAATCACATTGTTGAGTTAAATCTAGTTTACTGTAGTTGTTCGACATTCGTATGTATTTATAAATGTAGAAATAAAACTATGTTTAACGGTTTAAATGAAAATAACTATATTTAACTGAGAAAAACTACCTTTTTCTGAGAAACACTAGGTTCATTTCATTAATGTAATTTTTACGTGCCATAACATTGCAACACGGTGTATATCCATCGTGCTTTAACTCTGGCAATGTATCGAAATATAAGAATATAATAACAATAGACAAATGTACAAACAAAGAGATGAAACATTATATGCACCTACGATTTGAAATCATATTGATATACGTTATGTGAAATCAAGAATATTTAGCGACGTATTTGAGAGATATCCCCTATCGACCGGTCACATCGAACTTGTTGAATTCTGAGTACACCAACATTTAAAACTAATCAAAACAAATAATTAATAACTTAACAAAATACGTTTACACGATTCAATGAATAACATCGGAAAGGTAACAAAACATTTTAGTTTCTGAAAAAATAGTAATTGTGAACAAGGTCAGTATATCAACCACTAAATTTGCCAAATATTGACTTTTAACTTGATTCATCATAGTATCCTTATGGCAACAGTTAATCACTTTACCTCTGTCTATGACATGGCTGTATGTTGACCAAGATATTTGTCATTCAACAGAAACGTTTCTCCGAAACAAATACCCCAATAGAAGTACGTAAAGTTTAAAGGGACAGATTACAAATATGCGTTGTTCAATTAAAACACAATCTACAATGTACCTCTAATTCTACGGCGGCTCATATATTTAGTATGACACACAAAAGTCACATTAAGGAGTTAAACCCAGTTTTTCTCAGTAACTCAAATTAACTAGAAATAAATTATTTTTAACTACAAAAACCAAATAATTAACCTATTTATGTGATTTTGGGTTGCCATAATGTAAATAGCTGTCGAGTCAGTATTGTCCAATACTGATGACTAAATGTATTGATATGATGTTACTACAGCGCCGGTGTTACCCGAGGAAATGCAAAATAAGAGAGGTGGGCCTAATTCCTACAGATATGTGAGATTGTGGACTTGATATATACGAGGAGAGTAACACAAAAACACACGCGCGCACGCACGCACACAGAGATATCTCTCCGTCTGTCTCTCTCCCTGTCTGTCTCTCTCTCAGTCTGTATATATATATATATATATATATATATATATATATATATATATATATATATATATATATATATATATATATATATATATATATATTCAGAACGCACGATATCTACTTTTTCGGTCGGTATAAAAACTGGTGTTTTCTTTATACCTTATATACAAAAATCTTAGATGCCAAAGTTTTAAATCCAATCAACTAGTATTGAGTCCAAACATTTACGTATTATTCTATTATTAATGAAAACGCGACAAATAGTCAATTGTTTGTATCTAAAACACATTTCCATTAATAACTCAAACTATTATATATTGTTCTGATGGTATAATAAATGTTTAACGTTCTGAATTTATTAAAATAAATATTGATTGAATTCACAAGTCATAGATAAAGAGCCGCAAATTTTGAATACATTGTCAATGATATCAGTAGTAGTTAATGACATGGAACGAATTTAAAGTCATCAAATCACTTCATATGAAGAAAATGTTTCAAAACCATATATGCTTCGCTGTTACGAGTTTTTTATGTGTAATAAGCAACAGTACTTTTTGTGGAGAAATCTCCAGAACGGAATTCCGGGGAGTCTAGTTCGCAACTAAGTTAAATACATGAGTACGTTGTTGGCTGTAATACGATTTTCTGTATCACTACTAGCATTAAAATATTACGGACAAAAACACATATTAAATATAAAGTAAAACACCTATAACAAAGGAGATGAATGACCAAACAAAAATCAAAATTATATGTCACTTTTGCGTGGAACAAACAATATATGGTAAGTAAAGATATCAGACTGTTTAGCAGGTAGAACCTTCCCTACTGTAATTTCTAGAAACAGTGTGAATCATTCGGCGTTTCAAGATTTACGTTTGTACTGGCGCGGTTGTATTTTTCTATATGGTATTTGGGCATTTTTTGTAATCAGGTGAAATAATGGCAGGGAGCTACGTTTGCAATTAGAACGTACCATATTGTTATTGCAATTATATAAGGAAAAATATGTTCTACAGATAAACTTTTTTTTATTTATCATCACTGACCAGCGAGCTTATCACCGAAGAAAAAAATGCAACACAAACACAAATATATGAATAAATGAAAGGTGTATTTGCTATACATATATACATGTGTATATATACTTAAGAACGTTACATAGGATTCAGGCGGTATATTATTAATAGCATGCACGATATTTTCCCACTTGTTCTATTAAGGAAAAGTCGGAAGCAGTACAGACTATTTATTTTCTGGTTTCTTACTTAAATAGAACAGTTCCCGCGTTTCCAAAGGGATTTAATACGGAATAAATTTGCAACAACCACAAAGCGATATTGTCCAGTTGCAGATGGCGGACTTATCTACCAATCTCGAACAATTAATCATTATGGCATTGTAATTTGTCTAGGCCACAAATGTGTCACCAGCAATTTCTGTATATCCGCTGACTTTCGAACTTTGTTATTTACAATTTTGGAAAACGTTGCCGAAAATTAGAATACACGACGCCGTTAATATACATGCTGTGTGACAGAAACAGACGGCATTTTGTCTCTAATTACTACTTACTACTATGGGAGTTAGAGTCTTAATAATTTTAAGAAAGTTCATTGACTTTAGAGAGGGAGAGTAAAAATTTGGTGAACAAAAGTTGGAGAGAGAAAGATGCATAGTTTAACAGGAAATAGAGAGTAGATGAGAGAAATAGAAAGGTAGCGTAGAGATACACAGGATATATACAGCAATATTTAATGAAGAGAGGTAGAGAGAAATGCAAAAACGAAACAAAACAAACAAAAACACACCCCCCCCCCAAAAAAAACCCCAAAAAACAAATCAAGGATCATGAAGTTACCTTAAACTGAAATGAACATTTCTATTTTTAATCAATATATCATTAAATTTTACCAAACTTTTGAACCAAAAATCTGTAGTTAGTAGCGGTTTTCCGATAAATACTTAAATATACACTTGACACAAAAGTTAACTTAAATCTAGATGTGTAAGACATAGTGTTTGGAATTGACATCACATTCATAACAAACGTAGAGAAGCTGATAATTTATTTTATTTTTATATTTTGAATATTTCTCGTATATTTACATAAAGTGGCCATAATTAATACCCGTTAGAATTTAAAAAGGGTTGCTGTCCATTTGCTTAGTTATCTGCATCCAAATGAAAACCATGGTTCTATTGGATGATCGAGACCATCACTGTATTACCATCAATCCATAGAACAAGTCAATCTTTGCTGTATTTCACTAACAACTATTGACATTACAATTGATGCAAACATATCCGACAGGACAATGCATAATAATTAAATAAACATGAAATACCCCATTGCATTAATCAAAAGAAGATTTAGGAGACAATATACAAATCAGGTGAAGATCAGGACGGATACAGATTTCTTAAACCCTGTGGTGAGATCAGGTGCGATCGCTGTCGATTGGACATAATATAAATGCAAATGAAAGACTGTATACAATATGTAAAGTTTCGCCCCGTTCAACTTCCACCATTATCACCCTTAGATCAGAGACCGAATTCAAAATGAAGGCGAAATTGTCAGGTTAAATAATTGATTCAAGGAAAATATGCTATCCATGGGACTGTTGTGATCAAGGGTGAATTTACGGGTATATTGCAATTGAGGAATGGAACGTTGTCATAGTCGGAGAAGACCACCTCTATCCAAGACGTAATTAAACATTTCAATTAGTGAATTAAACAAATAAACAGAACATATTTACTGTGGTGTATGTCGATGGTATATTTTCGTCAGTGTACATTTCTCTTAAATCGATTTCGACTTCAATCGGCATATCTATTTACAAAAGTGTAATGTTCATTTCTCCAGTTTACTAAATAATATATTTCATTGAAGTAATATTTGCACCACAAATTACCTTTATTGCTATAAAATTAATCAAATGGAGTCTGAAATTATCTGACAGAGCGTTTATATGCATTACTGTAACGTGACCCAAATGTAACAGATCGGCCTGATGCAGGGATCACAAAATTAAACTGACACAGCTGACTTTTGCAATGTATACTTTTTCTATAAAAACAGATTATTTCAACTGATATGACTAATTTCGATAAAAACGATACATATAGCTACCTCTTATTTCACGGGAAATCGTAACTCTATACGGCGACCCCTGTGCAATGTATTTATTTTTGAAATTGATCGACTAGATATACAAGTAGATTGTACGTTAAGCTTTAGATGAGCTCACAGCTGATGTAAACATCGCTTTTTGAACTGTTGATTATCAGTCTTGTATAACAAAATATTCAATCATTGCGTTTTTTAACTTCAGAGCATTTTTATGACATACCTGTGATTTGATACGGAGTGTTAGTATTAACGGCGCAACACGTATCGGAACGTATATATAGATATCATATTATTCTATAAACAAACTGATTCAAGAATATCAATTTCAAAGACAAAATTAAATTGTATTGAAAAATAACAAAAGTTGTTTAACATTGATACACTCCTGTTTTCCTGTATCGCATATTTCTTTTTGAATAACATAATATTGACTTTTACAGTATAATAACGACTTTAATTTAGAACGGTACACATAATATCAACTCTATTACTATTTTATTCATTACAACCCTGGGGTCATGTCTGGTTGCCCTTTTGACTTTTCCCAAATTGAATAAGCATTTCTCTGTACTCCAGGTACATATCTTCATTTTTATGGTTTTCTTTTGATATTTTTTCAACATGACATTATGGCATTCAAAGTTGGATAATCAGGAACTTTGTCATCTATATAAAATAACCGAATTAATAACATAATACGAAAATTATAATGCTTAAGACGATCGTTTTTGTCAATTAGATTTTATTAGCAAAACTCCAATTTATAAAAGTTGCATATTTTTTAATGCGAAACTGGCTTCACACAAGTGCAAATGATAAATTTAAATTATAGCAAAATCCGTCTAACACTAACCACTTTAAAACGATTACTACCTTAGTATTTGAAGAATTTAGAATTTAAATGCTGTTATCATTGCGACTTTAACTAATATACTAGATAACTGGACACCACTAAAAGGTCACTTAGTGTTGAATATTATTTCTAAAATATGTCTATTGTTCATTGAAATACTTCTCCATAATACCTGGGCCTGGTTTCATCAAATATGCTCAACATTCATATTGAATCGTTACTATTATGGTTGTTTGGTTGGGATGAAACTGACTAGGTAACAAGTTACTTGTACATATACATTTTTGTGTGGTTCTCAAAATTACTTGTACTTGGACGTACAATGACAAGTAAGCGTTATACACAGGCATAAACGTCTTAATTTACTATATGATTTGTGAAAATGAAATCAGGTCCAGTGTGGTATTCATATACAAATATTAAGGCTGAGTTAATCAATTGCAATGGAAACAGCGCAAAACCTGGGTTTCTCAAGCAATTTTCACAAAATGTACAGGTGTTTAAGAATTTTTATGCCTGTGTATATCTCTTTATGCTAATGTATATTAATATAAGTAGATCTAGTAGAATGAAACGACACAGCTAATGCCTCTCTAAGTCTTCTTTCAAAAAAGCGATAATTTTCGTCGTTATATTCAACAATGCATGTCATAAATAAAAAAAAAAGTCCGGTTGTAGCATAATGACTGTGTGTTGTGTCGTCTTAATCATACAATGTACTTTCTGTTGAGTTCGATTCCTCTGCGATCTGTGTTTGTCCAATGATCACCGTATTTGTGTACAGTCTGTTGAAACACCTAGCGGTAGTTTCATTGGTAAATGTTATTTTACATCTTATAAAAATTACCATCGTGAACTATATCTATTACCGAAAAAAAAAATATCCACTGCAATGTTTTTCAAAAGATCCAACACTAAGAAACAGTGGATGTAAACGAACCAAAGTGGGTTCTTCTTACAAACCATATAAACCCATGCTAAATTTAGTTTTCGTTTGAACGGTGTTTTATGTTACGCACAACATTTTGCCAGTAATTTCGTGAAGGTAGGTGTTTTAACAGTACAGGATGTACACAAAGAGAGAGACCACGGGCATGCCAACTGTAAACTGGCAAAGGTTTTTAGAAAATCAGCTTAAGCTCCAGCAGTGCTCAAATCCTGGCTGACTAGAGGTGAGTTAGAGACTTCATGGTTTAACCCTTTCACTCCTGAATATCTGAGTGGTATGCTCTTTTTCTTTGTTTAAGACTAGTCTATTATGGTCTGTATAGTTGAAAGGGTTAAAGCGCGATGCTATAGCAACTCGGCAATAAAGACCCTTTCCACACAGAAAACAATGTAATCTACTTAATATTTACTTAAAAAAGTCATGTTCAACGCATAAAAGTAATAACTAAACAAATATTGACAAAAATAAAATGTTAAAGCAAGGATAAAAATTTGAACATTTCACCCGGAAATCTGTTAGTACATTTATCATGATTTCTGGACAATATATAACGGATCCTCATGAAACTGATTGCTGGTCAAAGTTTGGTTTGAGAAGTTGGTCAGATTATTAATTCCATTTTTTTCTAAAGCTAAGATAGCCATCTTTTTACAGTGATTACTCTTAGACGGATTATGGCTATACTTTAAGATCTATTATTTTGCCTTGTATGATACCATTTTCTCTTTAAAAATTACACATACATTTTAAATTGGAGCTCAACTGATGAAATTTAATTGACAGAAACGATCGTCTTGAGCATTATAACTTTGATATAATGTTTGTATCATTAACCCACCGTTTTTGAGATACATTCAGTATAGCATTTTTTATGTAGATGGTAATTTTATTCCTAAAAAAAGAATACATCTTGAGTATTATTCAAGTCCTAGAACTATTGAATTATTGAATTACAGCTTAGTCTGAAATCTAATTGGCTAAGTACCCCTAGTTAAGTGTATTTTATGACTGATTAATATCGGTAAGTCAATTTGCAAGTACGCCCTGGAAATAGAATATAAACCTATTCGTCAAATATCCAAATATTGTTGATATAAATAGCCAGATAACATACATTTTGACTTGATGGGGATTTCTAATACATAAAATTTTAAGGTATTTGGTTACCTAGTCATATCAAAACACAGACAGGTGTAATTTTCCCTGATTGACATGACTTTGTGATGATTCAACAGGTGGGTTTTGTTAAACTATTTTAACAGGTACATTGTCACATTTTACCGATATAAAACAGAAATGACAAACCAGATATCAATAGTTGTAAGTCCGTGACCTTATTACTTGTAAAATTTAATGTATTGCACTTTAAAGGTACTTCGTTACATACAGTCATGAGTCGGGTCAATTGATTTGCTGTCACGTAAACTTATGTGTTACGTTATTACATGATGATCAGATCACAAGTACATAGCGCATAGAATTCTGAAAATTTAATGATTAATTATTGCAAGATAATAAATAATAATAATAATAATAATAATAATAATAATAATAATAATAATAAATAATAATAATAATAATAAAATAATAATAATAATAAAATAATAATCAAAATTAGTGGTGATCATATTAGATGAAAATCGACGTTTTCAGCATATTAAGTATATGCAGCGGAATTATATCAAATACACCAGATGACCTGCCATAAAATGTATGATGCGTAAATCACTTGATAAGATCACCGAAACTTTATTTTACTAACTTTTTTCTTCAATATATCAATGTTTATTGTAATGTATACGTTTACTCTGAGTGAGTATGGCAAGGTTACCCCTTGCCAGCGTGTATTTTTGTTTACATTTTAAAATTGGAAATGAAAATGAAATATAATTCAAATCAAATATGCACTTTAACACTCTGTTTGGTAAAACAAAATCAGGTAAAGGTTTTCTTTTTATTTTGTGGGATAAACAAAACGTCATTGACGTGAAATAGACATGGTAACTATACAAACTTTAACCCGGCATTTTATGCATGGGCTTGCATAAATAACAAGAATGTTTGCTACATTATCTTCGAACATTATTTGTCTTAAGTTAAGACGTATTTTGAAATATTGCAGTGAGTTGTATTTATATCAGCTGATAAATATTTGAAAATTATAAAAATATAAAAAAATCAATAATAATAGAAATGTTTTATTTGTATGAGAAAGAGACGTCGAACATCTTTATACATATTATTCACTCACTTTCCTGGCCCTGCATTTTATTACTTGGCCTTGTATGACACCCGTGTCACTCAGAAGGTGTCGGCACGTTAAATGGCTGTAAGTGTCGAGCACAGGCTAAAATTTGAAGCTCTTTTACCGGCATTTGATGACGTCTCGGTATGAGTGAACGATACTTGAGTGGGACGTTAAACAACAGTACAACAACTACATTCATATTAAATTTGGGCTGAACTGATGAATTCGTATTGATAGAAACGACCGTCTTGAGTATTCGTTCTGGTCTGTGTTGTAAAGTTATAATTTTGGTATTGTTGATAACATTTGATGTAATCATTTTTTTTCAAATTCGTACAAGAAGTTATTTGTAGAACAGCTTCTACTTGCGTCGTGATTGATATTCAAGATGAATATGATCTTTTCTACGCAAAATTGTGTTTTATTTTTAAATTAAAGGACAGTTTCTGGAAAACTTTTTTCTTTCTAAAATTATTATTTTACAAAGCAGCGATCCATGGCTCCGATTAAGTGGAAAAAAAGTATTGACTAACAGCAAAAACAAGGATACACTGCGTTTGGAACACTTTCTTGATTTCTTTTTATTTCAGTTGTATGCTATTTACTTCTCTTCTCTGCTATGTTTCTAGGACAATTCGGGCATGCCTGAGTGGTTAGAAGCATCACGCTTTGAACCAGGAAGTATCTCATTTCTGATTAGCGCAGGGTCAAGTCCTATTCTGGAACCTAGGGTGATTTTTGTGAGAAGGTTTGCCAGCTTACTTGTAGAAAGCCAGTGGTCTCTTCGCGGGTGCATTGTAACAGGGTTCTTTCCTCCACCACTAAAAACTTTGCCGCCACCCTATCGCGAGGCGTAAAACACTATTCGGAATCCAAATAAAACAATCTAGGAAAACTCATTTTTTCACTTCATTATTATTTAAAATTTTAAAGTAGTTGGCATTTTGTTTTCGTAATCTATGGAATAATAATATTCCCTTACAGTTACCGTATCTAAAATTCATTTAACATTGTTTTTGACACATTTTTGAAAGTGTATCGAGCCAAACGTTGCATTCTACACTACAGATTAAAGAATGTCTGACTTTTAGAATATCTATCTAGCCGTACGACGTTCATTGTTAAAATATCATTTATTTTTCACTTTTGATAAATTGGAGGATTTGTTATTGGGGGCATTTATCTGGTAGCGACACACACGGCGCAGGAATTTCTAAAGCTATCATTGTGTTAGGAGGTGTAACTCGACTATTTACCCAAAACCATAAATCACTACTCATAGAAAATAAGCCTTTAATCAGACGATTTCTCGGTAATTATTCGAAATGCCTGTACGACTGTGGGAAGAGGATTAGAAAAGCGATAATTTATAGCAACGCTCAAACTAAGAGAAATGTGTTTACAAAACGCATCAATATTCCGAACTTGTTCGTGTAATCCAGTGCGTTTGAATGCCAGAAACATTTTGTTGTCTATGTCTGAAATTGATTGTCTGTATAGATATGTAACAGTAGCTTGTAATTAGGCCGAAGAAGTTTTCATTGTAAAAATTGTGTGTCTACATTGCAATAAAATTGTATTGTTTTACAGAAAAAAAAATTCTCATTTTAGTATTCTGATATTTCGCACTGATAATACAATTTAAATTCTAAACTCTTCTAAAGCTAATATGGTCACCTTTTTACAGTGGTTACTCTTTGACGGATTTTGACTATATATTTAGATTTATTATTTTGCCTTGTATGATACCTCTTTCCCTTAAGAAGATAAACATCTTTTTAAACTGATGGAGTCTGATTGACAGAAATTATAATATTAAAAAATTTATTCACTGAAATTAAAATTTGAAGTCATCATTAATTTCGTAGTAGTATAACTAATATAACGATATCTACACACTGAACTATCTGTCTGATATATATATATATATATATATATATATATATATATATATATATATATATATATATATATATGTGTGTGTGTGTGTGTGTGTGTATGTGTGTGTAAATTCCATGTACAATATCTATATACGGGTTATATCCATAAATAAAGACTGTAATATTTCATTTCACTAATCCAACGTTTCATTTATGCATTTCATAAATTACAATAGATTCCTGCATTGTAAAATATGGTTTAATATCAAAACCACACAAGCACAGTTTTATTATTATCATTATTTCATAGTAGGGCTCATGCATTGCTATATACTGTATGTTTGAATTGTACTTTGTATTAAGAATATACTTATAAGAAGTACTATCAAAGGCCTAATTGGAATTCGATGTCCCCCTCGCTCGTTCTTTTCCCCTGAGATCCATTCTGGAATTCGAAGCAATCAATTTCAAAGACGTGAGCAATAGAGTTCTCTCTCTTTGAACAGAAACATATAAATCCTGAAGATTTATCGAATGTCTAGAGCTATTGAAGTATCGATAACTAAGCTTCCTGCTATTTAAGTAACAGAATTGTTCCTTTCGTTTTTTTTCTTAACTGAAAGGCAGATATCGTATACAGATGTTTTCATATCCAATTTATGGTATCCTATTATTGTAATGTAACAAATTACGTAATGAAATGTTTTGTCAATATACAATCTAAGTTTTAAAATACTATCCTTCTAGTTAAATGTTTTAACAGCCGAACCAAATGGTGATCAATTGCATTTTTATCGTCTGGATCTACATGTTTATATGTTATTGAATTGTTTTTATGCATTAAGATACATTACGGATATGTGTCATGAAATGTATTGATGTTGATTTGATTTTTTCATCGTGCCTTTCAGCGAAAAAGGACACTTCAATTGTGCCAAAGATAGTGATATTCATCAAAACGTGTGGTCCCCTTTAGACTGACCCAGATTAATAAATGGTTTTGTCTACTTTTGCAATACAGGAAAGAACAAGTATTGCCTGTAAAACCATTATAAAAAATATTTAAAATCATACACCCCTTAATTTTTACAATAGACATAACAATAGTTTGAAATGGACAGGTCCAAATTTTACTTCAGGGGTAGATGAGTTAAGGTGATCCGATTCATTCAGTGTGTCTACTGTTATTCGTTGCCGTAAGCTTTTGCACTTGCCAAGTATTCGTCTGCCGTCGCACTTCGTCATTTGCGTTCCCAGAACGACTTGGTCACTTTTGTGCTATGTTATTAACTGAAAATTAAATGACATTATAACGGGAAGGTAATGGGAATTTTTTACCAAAAATGTAAAACAAAGGAAAAATGAAAAAAAAAATACAAGCTGTTATTGTTTTCCTTCAAATTCATTTTGAAGTATATATCAAACAGAATTGTTGTATAGCTATATCAAGAAGTGACCATAATAGCATCCATAACCACGCAGTTAAAGACCAAAGACCTTCCGAACTTCTCTCAATGCAGAAGGGATAGCATATAATACGTCAAGCTTATCTTTCTCATATTGCCCTGTGTAGAGTCAAGGTTTTGTTTTCGCTGGTAATTACGTGGCGATTTGAACATGACAAAACGAGTAAATTAACACAAAATAACCCCAAAATTTCGTTATTTACAATCATGTTTGGATTGTAGTCTATGTCAAAAACTAAAAAAAAGAAGTTTAGACTATATAACGCTTTTCAACTCCGAGTCTGAATTTGTAATAACTATACAGTATTTATTTTGGTAAGACAAACTGTGTAAAGATGGTACAAACTGGAATTTTATATGATTTCTGTTTGAAAAAACGCCTTGTTAAAGTCGCAATATTTGAATTTATGTTTTCTCAATGCGGAACAACAATCGAATAATCTGATAGTTACTTGTAACATGGTCGTATGCTTAACACAAGGAGCCACTCCAGAGCTACAGGGTCAGCTCCGGTGTGTGGCAAGGGCTTTGAGTAGACACGCCGCACTTTAAATCAACTCATATCGTATCGAGTTTGAAATCATGTTATTGCATCAAATAAGAAGACAAATATTACGTTGTTTGTGTTCTTGGCGTTTTACATCCCGTCAATAAATGTTCACATATAGGTATATGCAATTAGCTTTAGGTGAAGTGCCATACATAAAGACCTGTGCTATGGCCTACCGCTGATGCAGATAAAGTTAAATTACGTGCAACGCCTGTCGTGACAAGGAACTTTGGTTTTAAGTATCATCCGTATGACACTTTCACTTTTTATGTTGAACTTTCGGTTTGAGAATCATTACTATCTTTTACAAGTCTTTGGTATGATTGGTATGATTTATTAAAATATGAACGTATTATAAAATATAATTCAACAAATATTGATAAATGTCCTTTGCAGAGAAAATATTCTAGAACCCATTAACGATAAGAGATATGTAACAGTTTATTGGAAACTCAACACTATTTTATAACATGTACTTGTTCTTTCAGATATTGCGTTCCTTCCAAGAATCAGAGGTTGTCTCTCTTTAGGCGTATAAATCATGCACGTGAAGCAACACTCATTTCTATGATTAAGAGCAACGATACAAATACACTTTTATATAAAAAAAATTTCAGACAACAAAGTACAATTATTCAAGATGTCCTATGGTCACACATACACACACACAACACACACAACACATACACACACACACACGCACACACACAACACGCACACACAACACATGCACACACAACACATACACACACACACACACACATATATATATATATATGGATGAACTTGACCTCAACTATTAACCTGTGCACAAATGTAAGGTACTGACATTGCATTTATATGAATTTTACTTATGTGATTGATATTACATATATTATTTCATTCTGGATTAGAGTAGATGCAACAATATATATATATATATAATTATATATATTATATATATATATATATATATATATATATATATATATACATATATATGGATTTTGTGGAAAAAATGCAAACAAAAGCACACACAAGAATACACACAAGGAGACAGGTATATATCCTTGAGTGTGTATGTTTGTTGGGGTGATTGTGTATGCGTGTATTAATTATCGATGTATGTACGGGCGTGTGCCAGAATGTATATGAATGTTCGTGTATGTGACTACAAGTACACTTGAATCTAAATTGCGTAGACAGACAACAGCTATTAGAAAAAAAGAAAACAACTAAACAGCGATATTTATTACAAATGTCGTTCACCAGTACATTTACGAGCAAATCGCTTATCATAATGTTTTAATCAATGATTTACTAAAATATTGGTTCAAGTCCCACTGTCGTCGCATTCACTATTGTAATGATTTATTCTTGTGTGGGTGCAATAATTATTACAATAGTGAACTTAATTGCAATAGTTGTTGTAACAATGCATTAATGTGTTAAGTAATTTTTATGGTGCCGTTACACATGGGCTTAGATTTGAGCATCTCACTTGAAAGCACGATAATATGTACTTTTAATCTGTTAGTTCAAGCCTCGGTGGTACCAATTCTGATATTTCAGGGATGTTTACTGTTGGGGGGTTGTTTGTCATTGTCTAGGTAAACCAGGGCTGAAACTTTACGGTTTTTTTCAAGTTGTCACAGGGTCAGTAGCAGAAAAAAATCCACTAGCCCCATCAAAATTCTACTAGCCCACAAATAACTAAAAACAAAGACAATTATGATAGATAAATAATAAACAACTGTAACAGTGGGGACAAAACAGAATATTTTCAGCTTGTATTAAAGAAGAAATTGTTTATCTTTTTAAAACATACATACGTGTAACAATTATTGAAAATAGCACATAGCATTTTATTTATTTTATTGTACAATGGGGCCAGTATAGATGATCTATCTACTGACGCGTCCTGTAATTTACTGGCAAGGGGCCAGCGGACCAAGGCTAATTTTTAGCCCTGTAAACTGTATCCTCTGGACCTTTAGTTATTTACTAAGAAACATTCTGCATAGAAGAGCAGTTACGAAACGTTATGCAAGACTGATAAATTTGAGTAATATACATTATTTTTATCATTTCAATTGAATGTATTTTCCATTCACATAAAGGTACTTATCTATGCCATAGAAACAAAATACTGTATCTTGTTTAAAGTAGATGGCATATGACCGTTCTTTAACGACAAAACAGTCAATGAATATGTATAGAGTATTTAGGGTAACCCGGATGCAAATATAAAACCCATTTCGCAAGTAAAACGTCATATGCCACACGACCGTGGCTCTATGACAATGCATAAGAGAATGATAAACTGTAAAGTAAATATCCAAACATTCGCCGTTATGGCTTTTTCGGGTATAATCTACAGTGGTCATTTGTTTTCTGCCTTTCCTCAACTTGTTTATTATATCTGTGACCAGTAGTTGTACCAATAACATCACATGAATCGTAAGTCTTTTGTTTTATACGTAGAAAATAAAATGTTTTTTATTTAGCTTTTTTCCAAAGCCTATATACATTTTGTACATGTATTTTTTCTACTTTTACTACTTGTATTTGATGTACAATAGCAAGTAAGATCTATACACAGACATATAAATCTTATACTCCTGTTTATTTTGTGAAAATAAGGTCAGGTCTAGTGCTGGTGGACCGTTTGAGTCCTCGAGGGTATAAAATATATAAACTCAGTTACTAGTATTACGGTACAAGTTTTATTATTTGTTACTCATATTTGTCATATTTTCGTGTATAGGGCACCGTTGGTTTATATTTGAATTCGAATTTTAAATAGCTGAATACAGTAAAATCTGCCACGATGGACACCTTAATTCAGCGGACAACCTTCAATAACGAACAGTTTGTTTAGAACCTGATTTACATTGTTATTTAAGACTATTTCTGTTTCTTTTAAATTAACGGACAACCGCCTAACCCGGACGCCTCTCTACAACGGACAATTTGATAAGTCCGGCAAGTGTCCGCTAAACACAGGTTTTACTGTATATGATTACCAAATTTGCAATGACAAACTTGTCAAAGTGTCCGTTCAGGTGTCAATCTGCATTGTCTTTATACAGTTCAACAAAGGACGAATTTATTTTATTACAGGTGTCGCCACAGTCTGCAAACTCATTCACCCCTAAAGACACATTTGGAATGGTCTTAGTCATTAATTTACAGAGGAGTCAAATGTTTTTCAGGGGTCGATGTGCTAATATAATCGAGCTCATTTGGTCATAATTACTTCGACATGAAACAATATAAATAACTTAAACTTTTTTTTATTTTTATTCTACGTTTATATATAATTTATAAAGCATGAATATTTTGCTAGAGAAAAAGCTGAAAATTAATATTTCACGAAATTTGATGAAAGGGCGCTCGTTCACAGAGTTATGAGGTCACTTTCATGTTTGCGTAAATATGATGAACAATACAAAAATCATAGTTTCACAACAAAAAGCCGAAACGAGTACACAAGACGATTGTTATTGTCCGTAAGACGTCATCAGGTGAGCTCGACATTAAAAAATATATATTTAGTTATTGAAAGAGAAACGCAGGTATGACACAAAGTCACATGCTAAACCTAAATGTAATGACACTAATTATAGTTATTGGATAAGCTGATCATAAGAAAACAAACTTATAACAATATAAATAAATAAAAGGCCTAGAAATTGACTTTTAAATGGTTTCAATTAAAATCAAGACTGTATAAATTGATTAAATTATTAAGTATTGCATGTAGTTTAATTACATTTAAAATGTGGATATTCAACTATTAGTATAATCTATTGATGCTCAATTTGTACCACTAGGTGTACCGATCCCATTTAACCATTAAAGATAAAACACCAAGTATTAGTGGCAACACTTATTATCAGATTTCACATTCTTTTTTTTTTTACATTTGTTACTATGAATGTCACTATCAATTTACGTAACATAATAGCTTTAACATTTCTATCATGACATCTGAACTAGTTTCAGATATTTTTCGAGTAATCAGTATTAGTCCTACTGACAAACAAACTTAGAGTTAATCACATATATTTTTTTATCTTCAGTCGGTCTAGGGTTCTGTTTTTTGTCTAAGTTTCATGATATGTGATACAGATTATAACTTGTAATAGATCTAGACGGCTGACTCTAAAGTAAGCGTATCGTGCCATTGTCAATTATCATCATAAAACACTAAACACATACCTTGGTTTGATACGACTTAGGAACGGGTAAATAGAAAATTAAATTCTGTATCGAGATTAATTTCTTTTAGTATAAAATCTACTTATTATATCAATGTTGTTGGCATTTTTGGCCATCGCGAAGATATGTGAAATGAAAACAGCAATGTTATTATATATACATCGATTTTGTTTGTTGTCTTTACTGTCGTACTATCGATTCGCTTAAATATCTCTCTCAGAAGTATGGCATCCTTATATTCACTATCCAATATGATGATGGAACTGTACCTTTCTACACCACTATGAAATCAATGATACAGAATGAATTTAGTTCTAAATTTCAGTGGTGTTTAACGCCATACACAACAATTGTTTCAGTTATATGGTGGCTGCCAGTTTTTATTGGTTGAAGAAAGAAACCCGGTTACAATGTGCCGGGAAAGAGACCAAGGGCCTTCCGCACAAAAACTGGCAAACTTATCTTAGTTTCCAGTGGCCTGGACTCGAACCTGCGCTGATCAAACGTGAGGGAATCCATGGTTCAAAGCGTGATGCTCTAACCATGCGGACAGAGAGGCCTTTTTTATGACAGGACAGGAACGTTGATATGACACAAAGGAAAACCCCGGATGTTCGTCAAACTGCAAAGGGATTTAATTTCTTTTTAATTTTGTTGTTTTAATTTTTATTTTTCAATCATTAAAATCCTCCACCGCCATTAAATCTAAAATGTATATACGGCCATGAATTAAACACTAGAATTTGGCATTTATTATACATTAAATCGGTATAGTATGTATATAAATGTAATGGTTATTCAAATCATGAGTTTCATTCTTGCAACACTTTTCTTCGATTTACGTAAAGTACAACTTTAATGTGTTTACTAACCGCCATCGTGTCGTATTCTTGTATAATTGATTAATGTTTCGATATGATTTATTTTCACTCCAAAAGATGTCAATATATGTCGGTGACAGACCGCAAATTTAAACATCTGCTATGAATTCGTGTCATTGCAGGATAGGATCATTGACATGCCATGCCTACTTTGAGAGAAATCACGTCTTGCAGTCTTAAAATAGCATTAAGGGCATTAGCTGTGTTTTCTTCAAATTTTGTTTTCCTTTTTAATTACTTAGATTGATAAACAATAACAAATTAGATATATACACAGAATTAAAAATCTGAAATTCCTATTATATATTTTTTATGAAAATAACTTGAGAAACCCAGGTTTGATACTTTTCCAATGCAAATGATAAACTCAATCTTACTATTTGCATATGAATATCATACAGGACTTGACTGTATTTTTACAAAATATATAGGAATATAAGATGTTTATGCCTGTGTATAGCTCTTATTTGTTATTGTACATCAAGTACAAGTAGTTGGTTCACAAAACACACGGACTGTGCACTCTTCTTTCAAAAGAACAACAACTGCATTGCAGAGTGCGACCGCTCATCCCTTCCAAGTACAATGTCGATTATATCTGTCTCCATCCGATGTATATGACATATATTGTGTCATTTCAAATTAGCATTATGTTGTCAAATATATTTTGTATTAAAATTGTCCTCTGTGTACTAATGATGCATCATTCAAACCGCCGATTCACCTTTAAGTTTCTATTCTATGGCATGTTCTTAATTATATAACAAACCGTTTGCAGTGGTTCATTGGTAGTGCGTTCGACTCGCAAGCGGAACGTCCCGGGTTCGATTCCCGGGCTGTGTCATACCAAATGCTTCAGAAATGGAAGGCATGACACGTAAAATAACCATCACTGCTTTGGCGTCAGTCCATATCACGGGTCAAAATTTGAAGCACTCCACCTAAATCTGGTAAAACACCATTCAATATAAGAGAACATTTCTTGGTTTGATTTAAAAACAATGAAACAAAACAATGATTTCTATAACAAAGACATTATTCAGTCCCAACCTTTGACCTTTTTTTCCTGTCGATCGTTAAGTTGAATCGATTTCCTTTGTAAAAGATATATAGACAGGCTATGAAAAACTGAGTAGATAAGCTGAGGACTGCTGCATGGGTAGCCAGTTCAACCTCCTTTTAGGCCGTCCATCTGAATCACCTGTGTTAATAATGATAATTGATATATCAAATATAAATTGTTTATCGACTTTTTTGTACAATATGTGTTTTATAGTTATCACATCTATGATACAGATTGGTAAAAAAAAATAGTATAAAAAATAACAAATGAACCCGAATACAGAATTCCAATTTCACTTAATACAGAAATAGATATTATGAGATCCGGCATTGCTCAGATTTCCATATTTCCTTGTATTCATATAATTCCAATACATTCGGCTGTAGGATTAAGAGTCTACGTAGGATATAGCTCCGGGGTACTTTGTCATGGAACTTGACATGTCCTTATGTCGGAACATATTCTAAACTTCATCTAATTCAGTAATTGGATTGATTTAACCGACCAACTTAGGAACAATCTCAGACGTCATTATATTGCATGATTTTGGTCAGGAAGCTACCTTATTGGAGCATATGCACACCTGTGCATGGATTCGAATCGCTCCTGTTTATTTTACTATTATTATATATTTGTTTTCTATTTCAATACTGCTCCATACCCATTGTCATAATTATCAAAACTGTTATATACGTATGTGTTTCGTTTCGTCACCATTTCGTTTGCCCCCTGTTTACTTGGCATTAATTCTCCCTCAATTTCAATTCCAAGTTCATATATATATATATATATATATATATATATATATATATATATATATATATATATATATATATATATATATATATATATATAAACTCGAAACAGATTATATATATATATATATATAAACTCGAAACAGATTTTATATATATATATATATATATATATATATATATATATATATATATATATATATATATATATATATATATATATATATATATATATATATATATATATATAGTCTGTTTCGAGTTTCCATTCATATCACATTTATGAATTTTCCATTTTTCGAGCCTCTGGCAAGCAAAAAAGAAAAATTCATAACGAGTATCTTAAATGTGATATGAATGGAATCAGTGACAGATTTGTGAACAAACATATGCAATATAAACGGCATTTTCTGATGACTAAGGATAAGAATATAAAAAATTTCAGATACCAAAGTATAAATCAATAGAATGTCCAGGATACAAATCCGGTAAAAATGGACAAACACGGACCTCTGGAAACCAAAAGGTGGGATCAGGTGCCATGGAGGAGTAAGCATCCCCTGTCGACCGGTCACACCCGCCGTGACTTCACAGTCAAGTCCAATGAAACACGTGAGGAGTGTATCCTCGTCACAATTGGTACAGATCAACAACCGCCAACGAAAACGCAACTCAACATTTCACTTAGTGAAACAGAGTAGTCGCAAACAAGGGTATTATACCGACCGTAAAATTTGCGGAACGTTGACATTAAACGCTATATTCTCCTTTCTGTTGAGTTGATCAAATAGTTCCAAATAGGTAAAATACTTGCGCAGAAATAAGTGCACAAAACATATTATAAATAATGCTTATATTTAAATACATACATTTAGCCTAAATTTTAAATTATTATTTGCATCTAGCTATACTTTATCAGATGTTGAAATTAGCAAAATTACCGGCAAGCATACAACAAAATTTTTAAATCATCATTTCAAGTTCAAATGACGTCACAAACACCAAGTGACGCCATCGCCAAACTTCAGATAAATGGAGTGACGTCATTGCTATCCTTCAGATGAATGAAGTCTGCGTACGTAGTAAATAAAAGTGGTTCAGTTTGCTGCACGTCAGCCATTCAAATAGTCGCTAGGATTTATTATACGTGTTGCATATAAAATATTTATGTAATCTGTTATAAAGCTGCATAACACATAGATCACATGATACTCGAAACAGATTTTATATATATATATATATATATATATATATATATATATATATATATATATATATATATATATATATATATAGACAGAGAGAGAGAGAGAGAGAGAGAGAGAGAGAGAGAGAGAGAGAGAGAGAGAGAGAGAGAGAGAGAGAGTGATAGAGAGAGAGAGACAGAGAGAGATTTGTAATCGTAAAATGTATCATTGTATTTTTCATGTCGGTCAGTGTATTTTTATACTTGATTGGTGTTTCCTTTTTCGTCAAATTACAAACACATCTTCATAGAAACTGCAAGTGCATTCCTTGATCATTTAATTAAAGTATTGTACCATTTCCGGTAAATATTTCTTCAACTTTTGAAGAAAAGTCTGACAGAAAGAGCAATATTCTTTGTTTGCACGAGTTAAACACACAAATACATTTGATGTTTGTTTTTATTCTAAACGTCTTATTCTGTGGCAGAAACAGAACGATAAACAAAAGTACACATAGTTGCTACCCTTTCTTAGCAGGAAGCTGTCTATCCTCAGCTTCATTGCACTTTTGCGAGTTTTCCCCAAGAAGAAACAGAATCATTGACCGAGAACATACAAGAACAAAAAAAAAGAAGAAGAAAAAAAGAACAGCATAACTTCATCTCGTGACAATATACATTTATTATTGTTTTCGAAAATTCTTTGCTGATAATATTTGAAAGACTTCACCTCGCTTCTGAGAGTTCTTCGCCACTTTATCCACGCCATTTATCATTCAGTCTTCAGTCATACATTTTACATGATTTAGAACTACGACATTAATGAAGAGGAAATGGGGTTTTGTGTTAGCGACACGTCGATGTTTTATTCTTACCAATATTCATTCGTGAAAAGCATTTCACGGTTTTGATTATGAAAACTAATTTTGTCCACAAATAGATTCTTTCATGATAAAACTGCCACTCGTCAAATTAGGTTATGTTTTAATTTATTCGGAAGTTCGCCTTTCTTTAATGCTGTTGTCGTGCACTTTTCCTACATTAACGTCCCGGTCAATTATTCTTTGAAATACAGGGAGGACTTTTTTAGCTTTTAGGTTTTTCTTTTAAAAGTAATTGTATGTTTAACAAATACATAAATTATTTCACTTTTGTTTTCAGGTTTTGGTTCTACTTAGTTCTCGGTGCCCTGTAGATGTATGGAAATGTAGAAATACAGATATCATTGAGCAAAAAGCATGAGTGCTTTCATTGTTTGTCTCTTCAGTTGATTTACATTGTATTCATTTTTACAAAATATGACGACGTCATAGCACGAAAATAACCTATCTATGCCGTCATAATATTGGGGGATTATTATACCAGTCTGTTTAGTTTTGGTTTTAACGTTTGTATAAAATGTTCTTATTTTTTTCTTTTTCTATAACATGTCTTGTTGGAGAAATGATATTGTATAAAACTTTGACCACACATGAGAGAGAGAGAGAGTGAGAGAAAGAGAGAGAGAGAGAGAGAGAGAGAGAGAGAGAGAGAGAGAGAGAGAGAGAGAGAGAGAGAGAGAGAGAGAGAGAGAGAGAGAGAGAGAGAGAACATACAAAATAAATCATAATAAGTGCATGCAAGGTGTTGTCCGTACAACCTAGTTTTTTTCACATATATTTTTATTTAGGTTCTTGACAAATGAAATATAAATTTTGATAAATTATTTCTGTATTACTTCTAGCTGTTGAGGGATCATTGTATGACACGTGACATTGACACTGAGCCTTATCTTTAACACGAGTTTGCTTTTTATGACTGATATGACAACGAGATAACTTATTTGATGCATTTTTTTCTTCTTTTTTCCGGTTGTGTTCGTTATTCAAATTTCAGGCCGAAATTTTATATAAAAAAAATATTTGATGTGTATCATACTTGTTGTATTTGAAATGTGGAAGATCCTACAGTGTTTGGTTGCCAAATATAATAGTGCAAAGCATGGCACCATAACCTCTATGAATATGTATATGGAAATATGCCGCTTATTCATTTGGCAAACTTTGAACGCATTTGGACCTTCGGACTGATATTTCAATGAACTAAATGGGTATTGGCTGTGATTCCCCCCCCCCCCAAAAAAAGAAGTTTCTTCTTTTTAATACTTAGATTGATATACAATATATAAAAGAGATCTACACAGGGATAACAATTTCTCTAATTCCTATATATTATTCGAGAATGTCTAAGAAACCTAGGTTTGGCACTTTTAGATTTGCAATTCCAATCGATTAACTTAACCTAACTATTTTTATATGAATACCATACTAGACCTAAACTTATTTTCACAAACTATATAGACAGTTTTTGTATGAATGTGTATTAGCTTTTATTTGATCTTGTACATCAACTATAAGTAGTGAAAGTAGATAAAAATGGAAATAATATATTGGTATACACAGTTAATGCCCCCTTAACATATAATGTTATGTATTTACATGTCTGTTACGTTGAATAAAACTTGTATAATTTTAAGTTTTCTCCAAATTCTTATGTTATCCTATTGTTAATGGTAACAATGATTGTAAAGTAATTTTATAACTCCAGTAGTATATGCGTTCTTTGACATCTAGTGATACATACATATAATGGTTCAAAACATCCATCCTGTCTGTTCTTATAACCTTTAGGGTAGAACACTTTTATGACAAGGTTAAGATTGCATTTCAACTTAGTTTGTACTTTCCCTAAACCATGATTGCTTTTAAGAGACAACAAACAAACACCTGAAATTGATCATGATTAATTTGCATGTTTTATCCACCCAAAGATCAACAGCTAGCAAATAAACATTCAATAGTTGAAGTAACTTCCGTCGTAGCGCGTGTCGATTCAGTTACTTCCGGTGTAAATTGGTTCCATAAGAAATGGATACGTATTTCCGTGACATTTTTAATTATCATGTTTTAATACAACGTTGAGAGAGTCTTGTTACTGTCGATCTCAAAGTGATTTCACAGTTGTAACTTTGGAAAAGTTCTTTCAACCATCACTTTTAATGTAAAATATGAAATTTGCAAACTTGATGGAAACGCAATTTTAAGTGTAAAATCTGATTCCATAAAATCAATTCAGTGATTTTGTTATGGAAGTATGAAACACAGGTGTCAGTTTTCATGTAAGTGTCATTATTAAGATATATTACAAGAAACAAAAAGTATTAGTTCCAAAACGTGCAAGGACGAAAACGTAATAATGAAATACAGTCGAACCCGTATATTTTGAAATCGAAAAGAGGTGGACTTTAATCGTTGAAATAGACAAGGAATTAAAAATAGACGGTATATAAAGGTCATACAGAAATCTGGGCGTGAAATTAAAATCAATTCAAATAAAGAGGGAGAAATCCCAATGTAACAGGTAGAAATACAATAGGGTTTGATTGTATGTACTTTTACCAAACGTGGTATAACAATGAAAATCCACTACTGTGATTTGTTTTGGATTGTTTAGATACACTATGCCACATTACAGCTACTTTTGTTATACGCTGGTGCATTATGAAAATGATTCTCGTCTTGTTTATTGTTATTTTTCTTTTGTCCTGTAGCAAAAAGAAATAATAAAATACCTCTTTATTGAGGTCAAATTTCTTAAGCTTATACAATTGTAATAATTAAAAAATGAAAACGTTTAAAATTTGATATAATATCTAATTTTGGAGTGGAATCCGTACGGATGCCAAAAGCGGAACTGAAATATCTATAACCTGTTCTAATTTGTCTGTATAAACAGAATCCTTTCCTCGGATATCTAAATTTGTGGTAGAAATGTAGGCTCACTAAATTTCTTATATTTTTACAAGGTGAGGCAACACGTCACCTGTTTATTTAAAGATAAAATCCAAGATGGCGCATTGACTAACAGGTATAATATATATTAAATTCAATAGTTTTCTTGAATATCGTGAATGCTACAAACTTTAATCTACTTAAAACAGATACAATATATACTCGTGTTAAAATGCAAATTTAAGTTAAAGATTTGTGATCCTGGAATTGTTTAGGAGCCTACTTTCAATCAATACTGCTCAAACAAGACACATGAAAAGAGTTAACAGGAAAACGCCACGTTTTCTTCCAATGATAGATCTTTGCAAACTAAAAAAACTAAGTTTTACGATTGTATTTTATGAATAATTGTACAGAAGATAATTTCGGTAATAATACATACACGATTTAGGTACTCTTATGATATCGATTTGTGTCGCACACATGTGCTTGTTATTGTCGATCTCGAAGAGATCCTGCGATTCTGTTTTCCTTTTCTAACACAGATTCGATTCCCTGTGTTTTTTCAATTTCAATCAAGAAAGAAGACTGTACTCAACGAATTGTTATGAAAGACGTTCTGGAAAACTGACAATGTTTTTATATAAACCATATTTATCAAATATCAAATATCTGGATGAACAGAAAATGTTTTCTAGAAGGCACAAATTTCTTATTTTTTCCATCTCTAAAATATAACTGAAAATGATATAGAAATGCCCAATATTGATTTAATATGTTATTATTATTATTATATACTGTAAGTATTAATTAATGTGACTTGTCAAAAATTAATGCTTACTCTTCCATGACACAAGACTCATCGCAGGACTCCCGTGTTTGCCCAATGTTTACCGGAATCGTATATTGTCGCATAGCCATCCTTAATATGAACAATTTGGTATCTGAGTCTGTTGGTTTATTCTCTCTGTTTTTTCTTACTCCGATCGGTAGATTATCCTTCTTGGAAGCACGATTATGTGATTTTATTTAGGGTCCGACTTGAATATTTCCCTAAATAATATTTACAATATTACTGGAACATTGTTGAGTAAGGCATACAACAAAAATCAAAATCAAAATAGAATTCACGGTCTTAGTCAATGGCGAAAATCAAAATTTGCGGCACATCGATTAGCACGTTCTTATATGGTCGAAAAATTTGGTACTTAAACGAAATGTAAGTCCTTTTTCATCACAGTACATAATGTCAGATTGTGGTAATTTCTGCTTTCTGGTTTTAAGTGAGACGTATACTTCAATATATTGTACCTATACTGGTACTTGCACATTTGAACAAATGGTTTTGATAATCAGAACTCGGAGTCACCAAATTTACATAATTCTCAAGCTCATCTAACCATTTTTATGATTTTAAGAAGAAAACACATTTTTGTTCTGAAACTGGACAACTTTATTCCAGTGTATTGCATGCAATTTTAGATAATGGTGTCAATTTCTGCTAATTGGAGAAACATTTCAGAAATATAGATAAAAAGTACCTCACTTAAGATATTTTATTGGGAATCAAAGAGTTGACTCAATGCTGTTGTTGTTTTTGGATAATTTGAAATAAATTATTTCTAGTCAGTCACTTACGAACGTTTCGGAATCAATTATATGCATGCTATTGTTAGTCAATGTTTGACTTATGCAATATATACCTTTTCGCCTAGTTTGTCCTATTCACCAAACTCTAGAGGTTTCGATGGAACATTTGCGTCGACTGTGACATGCTAACAGGGGACGCCGTCTCCTTCATGACACCTTACCTTATCCCGCATGAGATTTCCAAATGTTCGTCTTGTTGAGACCATTTGCATATAAAATTTATCGTATTAGAATACGATATGATATGGACTTGAGTTTCAATTCTTCGGTTTTTTTTTCTTTGAAATAATGTACAGCCCTGTAAAACAGACTTTTATGGATATGTCACGGTTACGTCTAGACTTTCTGCAATATGCTCGGTTTCAATTGATACCAATTTTCGTTAAAACTGGAAAGTAGAAATATATAATTACTATAATACATGTATCATTTTTATTTTAGGTATATTTACAATATTGTACTATATCATACCATATAAGTTTTATACATTTTACAGGTTTCAAAACTGTTCACAACTTTTGTCAGCGGAGTGTGTGGATATTTGATATGGACATCTGCATAAGCTGGACAGATGATTCCCCATCGTAACTGTATCAATATGTCCTGTGATCACGAACCGAGACGTATCCTGTGTGATTATAGTGTAATTGGAATGTCACAGACGCAGTTGATCATCGGAGATTGCTTATCAAATCAGATCAATAACATCGCCAACAATAAGAGGTAAATAATAGTATTATGACGTTAGATATTTACACTGTCAAACGTCTAAATTACACTCATATGTTGGCAAGTTCATGTATGATTTCCGATTTTGTTTTTAAAGCTGTTGAGAGTTTCTCCTATTTGTGATTTATTTTGTCCAGGCTATAACTATCCAACTCTCGCGTGAATTGCGTTCAAACTTTGGTATACGGTCATTATTAGAGAGTTGCACCATATATATATATATATATATATATATATATATATATATATATATATATATATATATATATATATATATATATATATATATATATATATATATATATATGTCAAGAAGAACACAAATGACTTCCTATTAAAAATAAATTCGTTATATGCATGTTCGTTATAGTCGCGGAAAGTGTGTATAGAATACTAAGGAATCCTACAGGGAAGTCAAGTTTGCTTCTCTATAGCCGTAAAATCGCTGTATCCGTGTTCGCTGTATTTTAGTATATATATATATATATATATATATATATATATATATATATCTGTGTGTGTGTTGTGTGTGTGTGTGTGTGTGTGTGTGTTCTAATCTGAATTTTTCTTGTAGATCAATCTTTAACTTCGCAATTTTTTCATTCCTCGAATGATGTCATTTGAATAGTCTTTCTGTGATAAAAAATGGAGAACATGGAATTCGCTATAGATATATTAAAACTGATCAGACTTTGAAAAATTTTGTATCTGCTCCGTTGCTTTTTTATATTCAGTAATCAGACTTACACGCATAGAACACATATGTGCACACAAAACACACAATGTTATACACAACTGCACATTTAAAAACACATATAACTCTTAGGTACACACATACTGATATTCCCTATAATGTATTCGGTGTGGATGCACTTTACACGGGGTTACAAATGAGAGACGAAACAAAAATACGAGAATGTTTTATTTCAAGTTTAACAAGTAATTCTAGACGCTCAGTAGCACTGAATAGTTTATTTCATACATCCGTCTATAGCGTTTGCATTGTTTTCTGGTTTTAATCCTAGGTTTTCAATAACAGCGGCACCACGCCGTTTCATTTGATTCAGATACAAAACCAGATATACCAAGACTATTGGGAGCTTCCAGTGACGTACTACTAATCAAAAAGATCTGTCACAATTGAAAAATAGCCCAGGAATATATTGTGATAACTTTTCTTTTGATCCAAATTTAAATTCGAAGCCCAAATGAATATCAGTATAGATACATCTGATTACTTTTGGACTCGTTTCTCTTCAGAACATTTGTTGAATTACTGGCGATTTTAATAGATCATCTGGATTATTTCGATTTACTTTGTACATTCATTTGCATATCAGAGATCTTGATTTATGACCATCGAAGATTGATTCTGCATAATTAGACACGGCGTAATTCGAGATCGGTTTTTTCAAGACACCGTATCACTATTCATTCACCCCTATCTGTAAATGCTTGCATAGGAGTAAACACTTATCAGCTTGAATCATTTCGTTCGCTACAGACAAGATAGTCCCTCACTAGGTATTGGTTCATTAGGACCAAACAACATGAAGTTTTTACATAACACTTTTCAGCGGTCATGCGCAGAAATTGATTGAGAAGATAAATATTCATCAATCATTCTGGATGCATGTTTATCAATTTTGACTGGCTGGCGTATGTAAATGTCACATGACAAATTGAATTAAGTTCTGTAAACGTGTGACGGAGCTACAGTTAAAATTTGTATCTGTAATTTTTACTTTTCATCCTAGTACCGAATTTAATATGACAAAAATCACCGATGAAATTGTTGTATCATTTTTTTTTCTTTTTGGTAAAACTCGTGGTAAATCAAAACTAAAAACATGACAGTTATATTGTCTTGAAAATTACCTGCCAACAATTAAGACGTTCGGGGTCCAAAAAAAAAAAAGTTGCGTCGCCCAGGACGCTTTGTGAGTTCCTTTATGTACACTAAATTAAACTCGTGTGACTCAATGTCGAACTGTGGTATTTTTTTCCGTTATATAGTTTTTTGCCTAAAGTTATAGCAAAATCTACTTGCTGTGTTTACTATTTCGTCCAAAACGATATTTCAATTTTTTTCTACTTTCACTATCTATACCTGATGTACAAACAGTTACCTTTATTTCTACTTTTACTACTTGTAATAATAACAATAACAAACAAGAGCTATACACAGACACACATAATCTTATATCCCTACATATTTTGTGAAAATAAGGTCTGGTCCAGTGTGGTATGCATTTACAAAAAGTGAGATTAATATTGATCACTTGCAAGTGAATAATTATCAAACCAGGGATTTCAAGCAATTTTCAACGAAATATATAGAAATATAAGAATGTTTATGCCTGTATATATCTCATTTTTGTTATTGCATATCAATCTAAGTAGACCAAATGAAACATTAAAAAAAAAAAACAGCGCGAATGCCCCTTTAAACCATTGTAACATAATTTCAAATTCAGGTTTCTCATGTATTTTATTTTAATGTAGTTATTATAAAAAGACACACGAATTTACATGGACATCTATTTCAGTTCTGCACGCGACAATATGTTAAAGAGCATACTGAAATACAATTATCAATGTGTATCCTGTAAAATCACAATCAGACTTGCTAAAGAAAATATATGAATGGTCATTTGATGACGTCTTATTAACAGAAGCGATCGTCTTGGGCATGTGTTTCGGCCTCTTTTGTGAAACTATAACTTCGGTATTGTTAATATTGTTCATAACCACTGGGTCTTTGTCCCTACTGGTGGACCGTTTAAGTCCCCTAGGGTATACATAAACGAAGTACCTGGTATTTCGGTACCAGTCGATTATTTTATACTAAAGAAACAATTCGCTGAGATACCATCATTTAAATTCTAAACTTCTTATAAGCTATGGTATTCATTTTACGGTGGGTAATCTTAGACGGATTTGGCAACACATTTAACTTTATTCTTTGACCTTGTATGACACCACCATATACATACATGTATATATATATATATATATATATATATATATATATATATATATATATATATATATATATATATATATATATATATATATATATATATATATATATATATATTAAAGTCGAGCTCTACTGATGAAGTCATATTGACAGAAAGGTTCGTGGTTAGCATTTTTCATGGCCTTTTTGTAAAACTATCACTTTGGTATTGTTAATAACATTTACTATGTTGAATGTTGAAGGTTTAATTACCAAGTTGAATTGTTGAAACGTCTATTGCGATTAATATTTAAGTTGAAATTTACGATGGACTCTCGGCAGCTATGATCCGATGACAGGTGATGCTGACTCCTTCATGGCACCTGATCCCACTTCTTGATCTTTTTCAGTGTTCACTGGATTTGTATACCGTTTCCTGGACAAACCGATGGTAGATGCATCGACATCATAACTTTTTACATCCATCTTTCGTTTTGTAATTACAGAGTTTTCTAACTAATATAAAGAATTATAAAAAGTAAAATAATGAAAGGTAGTCGTAAAATAAATGCTTTGACATGAGGATGGAAAGCTTTACTTACTGAAAATTATGATATCAAAATGATAAATTGTAAATTCTTCGATACCAAAAACTAGTATCATATGTCTCAAAGATTGATTTTGTAAAATGTTTCAATAGTGAAGTTTATGTGACCAAATTTCAAATATGTTGAGAAGAATATCAGATCATTTATCCTTAGTTACATTGGCAAAAGCTGAGGTAATAGAATCGCCACACACACACAAAAAAATTAAAAAAAGATGGAAAATAAAAAAATTAAGAAAATATAGAAGCAAGACGAAAAATTATATGCAATTCTTGATCTTACATTGAATACTTAATGTCGTATAATGACGTCACTATCATTTATAATGCTTTTGTTCGAAATAAAATGATGGAGAGAATATCACGATACAAAAACACATATAATGAATTATCTCGTTGAATATCTCTTTAATTAGAGATTCCCAGTCTTAAGAAACAGTAACGCAACCACCAATTTGTTACTCAAATCGTCTGAAACAAAGAGACCAAATGCTTTGAGACATACCACATTTTAGTGGCAAAACGGGTGATATGTCCATACAGATTCTCTGTATAAGCTACAGTTGATGTCCGGGTTTTATTGATTTACCAGCTAGAGGCGTAATATCTAGCATTTTCTATAAGTTTAGAATCATCTCCAGAAGTCTCATTGAAATAAATAACTCATATATTGAATTTAGAAAATACAGTTAACCTTAGATTTTGTAACATCACAGTTTTATAATTCTGCCAATGGTCTGTTACCGATTCCATTTTCTTTCATTTACCGAGCGTTTCCGGAGATGGTGGTCACCATAGCGAGTTCATCCATCATGTAGTTTTGTTTACTGACAAGCACGTGCGTTTTGGCAGAAATACAATTAACGGATGGAAATCATCGATACCTGTTTCTGCTTTTGCAATTCAAAGCATCGTTAGACCGGATCCTGCTGCTACTGAAGGAAAAAAACATTGAAACAGATTAAAAATATGCAGTATCTTCCCTGTGTACTTAAAAATTATTATCATTTATCATTATTATTATTATTATTATTATTATTATTATTATTATTATTATTATTATTATTATTATTATTATTATTATTATTGATGTTGTTGTTGTTGTTGTTGTTTTGCTTAAGAAAATATTTACCAAAATTTACCAAAATTTATAAATAGTAAGGATCACTGCCCAAATTCAGGAATGAGAAGTCAATATTACATGTAAAATGAATGTAAAAGTTTTATCCTAAATCATACAACCCTGAATTCTGACCATGGATTTTACTTTTCTTTGGTACTGGTGAGTCCACATGTGGCTATAGGGGTTTGATGATTTAAACACGTTTACCAATTAATACGCACGAGGTAGAAAGTGCTATACCATTGTGATCACTGTATACATTGTATAGCACATTGCTTAAACGTGTTGAAATATATTATTCTATACTAATCGTATCGGGGTTAAGTAAATACAATTCTGGTTACGTAATTATTTTTTTATTTGTAATTGTTGGCACTATCAAAGATTTCTATAATCAAGATAACTCGGTATGGTCAAAGCTTTTAAAGAATGTTTGGTAGTGTCCCCTGTCACAGGAATCTTTATCATTCTAATTTTATTGAAACAAGGGTGAAGGGTAAATGAAATAAGCTTATCATAGTGGAGTCGAAGAATGATTCAAGTTTGGTTAAAATTACAATGCACATTGCAAAATGGCGGGGAAAGAAGGAAAGTATTATATATATATATATATATATATATATATATATATATATATATATATATATATATATATATATATATATATATATTTAAAATTAATAAATTTCCGACGATTTAACCAGAAACCATTCTAGTCATACATCAATGACGTGAACGGTAATAAAGCCACGCCCCGGAAGGCACTACTTTTTGTTTACATGTCGGCCGTTTGCAATACACAAATGTGTTTTACGTCATGCAAGATAAAAACATGTCATCGTATTGAAAGGGGTCATAAGTTACAGTCGCGAATGCACCATACAACAGAAAAAATTATTAGTAACACCATGTCTTCCATTTCAATTGGTAATTTTGAATCAGCCCCAAGTTCAAGTGTATTAGCATCGGTTTTAAAATCAAGCACAATCAGGCCTATTATATATATATATATATATATATATATATATATATATATATATATATATATATATATATATATATATATATATATATATATATATATATATATATATATATATATCTTCTGGACATGCTGAAGGTTCATACTTTGGTATCTGAGATTTTTATATTAGATTTACCGGAGAGGCAATTAATTCGAATGTAAAATTAAAATGATATAAATTAAATGATAAAGATAGATGAATAAAAACCTTTACAGTGTATTTTTGTATACAATGCGATTCCCTCGTTTTCTTTTTTCAATGGTCAGCAAAAATTTTGATTGTGCCAACAGATGACTCTGACCATGAAAACTTGGTCATTTTTTTTCTTTGTCAAAAAGTGTTTAGATATACATGTAGTTGACAAATAAATAATATTCATGTTGATTTAAAATTTATAAATACTATATATGTTGATTTAAAATTTAAATCTAAAGGACTGAGTGGAATGGAGAGAGATCAAATGTATTCGTGTCCATAACTTTGAAGTTTACATTTTTAAAGATTAGATTAAGTAAACGCATCAATATAGCCATTATATAATACTATCGGGTAAAGATGTAATACCAACAGTGATAAAATCATAATTCTATCAAAATGAAACTAATATGTTTAAATTGCATTATAAATAGCGGAATACGCGCTAATAGAAATCTAGAGAATAATGAAACTAAATAAAGGAATTCCATAGAGATAATTATATACAAAAAATGGTTAATACAAGATGTAAGGGTCCTGATTTCAATAGTTTAATTGCCGATTGCCTCAAATTTGCGCAATGTAATATAATACAAGTTTTATTGTATTTCTTTCACAATTTGTATAATCCAAACTAGCGTACAACGACGATTAAATAAGATCTAATTTGATTTGGAATATAAGGTTCATTTATGTTCGTCTTCACTGACGTAACTGTCATTTAGGTCAGGTTAGAGTTCATTCAATAACTGAATCAAAGCTATCGAGTGTCGGAAAATTGAGATCTATTCTGGAAATATTAAAGGAGTAATTCGGCAACATAATTTCACAATAATGATCACTAAGCTTTCTTACCGCCCTAAATTATCTTTATTGTGTTGTTACGCGATAAATAACGAAGTATTTCCAAACATTGGATAATGATTGAAATTGATTTTGGACTTCTAAATATAAACATTTTCTAAACCTAATCTTGATGATGTGTTTAAAGTGAGTATACATTATTTAAAACGCGAGAAATCAGAAGATAATAATATGAAGCCCACAACAACAACGACGACGACGACGACGATAATGATGATGATAATGATGATGATGATGAAAGAAGCTTTAACAGGCTATCGAAAGTGATGATACAAATAATAATAATAATAATAATAATAATAATAATAATAATAATAATAACAGTGATATTAAAATGAATTATTATATTCACATTAAATACATGTCAATTAAATACATAACAAAAGACATAACAAATACATAACAAAATATACTTTCATTATTAAAATTGGTATAGTATAGATTTATTTTACTACACTTCTACTATTTCTACATCGACTTCAACCATTTCTTCTTTTTTCATCTAAGACTTCTAATTGTACTACCTTTACTTCCTTCAATAACTGCTTCTACTATTACAACCGCTACTGTCGTTGCTGATACTACTACTACTACTACTACTACTACTACTACTACTACTACTACTACTACTACTACTACTGCTTTTACTACTACTACTTCTACTACTACTACTACTGTAAGAACTACTACTCCTGCTGCTACTATTACTACTACTACTACTGCTTTTACTACGACTACTACTTCTACTACTACTACTACTACTACTACTACTACTACTACTACTACTACCACTACTACCACTACTACTACCACTACTATTACTACTACTACTACTACTACTACTTCTTTTACTACTACTACTACTACTACTAATACAACTGCAAGAACTACTACTCCTGCTACTACTAATACTACTACTACTACTACTACTACTACTACTACTGCAAGAACTACTATTCCTGCTACTACCACTACTACTACTACTTCTACTACTACTACTACTACTACTACTACTACTACTACTACTACTGCAAGAACTACTATTCCTGCTACTACTACTACTACTACTACTACTACTACTACTACTACTACTACTACTACTACTACTACTACTACTACTACTACTACTACTACTACTATAAATACTGTCATTGTTCCTGTTACCACCATTATTACTTCTACTAGAACCGCTTCTACCAACGCTACAACTAATTTTCATATATCTAATTACCACTATTACCATCACTACCACTACTGCCGATACCACTACTACCACTACTACCATCACTACCACTACTACCATCACTACCACTACTACCATCACTACCACTACTACCATCACTACCACTACTACCATCACTACCACTACTGCCGCTATCACTACTACCATCACTACCACTACTGCCGCTGTCACTACTACCATCACTACCGCTACTGCTAAGATCAGTACTTTTCTCATAAACACTACTGCCACTACAACTTCTACTCTCGTTACCACTTCAATCTCTTCTGTCACTATCACTACTTCCCTCACTACCACTACTACTACTACTACTACCTTCACATCTTCCCTCATTACTAATGCTGCCAATATCACTACTTATCTCACTACCACTACTGCCACTATCATTACTTATCTCACTACCACTACTGTCACTATCACTACTTATATCACTACAACTACTGTCACTATCACTACTTATCTAACTACCACTACTGACACTATCACTACTTATCTCACTTCCACTACTGTCACTATCACTACTTATCTCACTACCACTACTGACACTATCACTACTTATCTCACTACCACTACTGCCACTATCATTACTTATCTCACTACCACTACTGTCACTATCACTACTTATATCACTACCACTACTGACACCATCATTACTTATCTTACTACCACTACTGACGCTATCATCTCATAACCACTACCGCCACGTTCACTATTTATCTCACTACAAGTACAGCCACTATCATTACTTATTTCACTACTACTACTACTACTACTACTACTACTGTTACTATCACTACTTACCTCACTACCACTACTGATATTATCACTGCTTATCTCACTACCACTAGTGAGCCGGCCTTGCTCAGTCGGTAGCGCGCTCGACTCTTGATCGTGAGATCGTGAGTTCGAGTCCAGCCGGCGACAGGCTGGTTTCCTGTCCTGCGGATGATACAGTAAAAACCGAGGTCCAGTGCCGCAGTAGGTATCGGCACGTTAAAGAACCCTCACTGCTCAATTGCCGTCAGTGCCGAGCATAGGCCAAAATTTAAATGCCTTTACCGGCATTTGGTGACGTCTCCATATGAGTGAAAGATTCTTGAGTGGAACGTTAAACAACAACAAATAATCAAACAAACACTACCACTAGTGCTACTATAACTACTTATCTCATTACAAGAACCACCACTGTCACTACTTATTCCACTACCACTAATGTTACTTTCACTACTTATCCCACTAGCACTACTGCCACTACCACTGCTTATCTAACTACCATTAGTGCCACTATTACTACTTATATCAGTACATAAACAACCAGTATCAGTACTTATTACACTACCACAACTGTTACTATCACTACTTATTTCACTAGCACTACTGCCCCTTTAACCGCTTATCTCGCTTCCACTACTGCCAATAACACTGCCATCTCACTACCTCTACCGCCACTAGAACTACTTATCTCACTACCACGACTGACACTCTCACTGCTTATCCCATTACAACTACTGATACTATCACTACTTCTCTCACAACCACTACCCCTACTCTCATTACTTATCTAACTACCATTACTGTCACTATCACTATTTATTACACTATCACTACTGTTACTCTCACTACCTATCTCACTACTACTACTCTCACTATTTATCTCACTACAAATACCACCACTACCACTCCTTATTCCACTACTACTACTTTATCACAACTTATCTCACTTCTTATACTGTCAGTATTACTTCTTATCTCACTTCCACTAATGGCACTATCACAACTTATCTCACTACTACTACTGACACTTTCATCACTTATCTCACTACCACTACGGTCACAATCAATACTTATCTCACTAAAAATACCCGCACTATAGCTACTTATCTCACTATAAGTGCCGCCATTTTCACTACTTATTCCATTACCACTACTGCTACTGTCACTATTTATTACATTACCACTACTGCCACTGTCAATATTTATCTCACTATCACTACAGACACTTTCACTTTTTATCTAACTACCACTACCGCCATTATAACACCTTATCTCACTACCACTACTAACACTATCACAACTTATCCCACTACCACTACTGACAATATCACTACTTATCTCACTACCACTACTGCCACTATCACTTCTTATCTCACCATTACTACTAACGCCATCACTACTTATCTCACTACCACTACAACCACTATCACTACTTATCCCACTACCACTACTGTCACCCTCACTTCTTATCCAACTACCACTACTGACACTATAACTACACATCTCACTACCTCTACTGACATTATAAATACTATCACAACTTAACTTACTAATACTACAGAAAATATCAATACTTATCTTACTACTGACACTGTCATCTATTATCTCACAACCACTACCGCAACTATAACTACTTATCTCATTAAAAGTACCGCCACTATCACTACTTATTCCACTGCCACTACTGTTTCTGTCACCTGTCACTAGCACTGCTGCCACTATGACTGCTTATCTCACTTCCACTCCCCCACTATAACTACTTTTCTAAGTACGAGAACCATCACTCTCACTACTTATTCCACTACCACTACTTTGACTCTCACTACTTATCTTACTACAACTATTCTCACCATCAGTAATTATTTCGCTACAAGTACTGCAACTTACTACTTATTCCACTACTTCTACTGCCACTATCACAAGTTATTTCACTACTACTACTGCCATGATTACTTCTTCTCTCACTTCCACTACTGCCACTATCACAAATTTCTCACTACAACTACTGCCACTATTGCTTCATCTTCACTATCTTCTCTACTGTCACTATCACAACTTATTTCACTACTACTAGTGTCACTAAGACTACTTATTCCACTACTACTACCGCCACTATAACTACTTATCTCATTACCACTACTACTACTGACACTATCACTACTTATCTCATTACCGCTACCACTACCGCCACTATAACTACTTATCTCATTACCGCTACCACTACCGCCACTATAACTACTTATCTCATTACCACTACCACTACTGACACTATAACTACTTATCTCATTTACACTACTACAACTGACACCATCACTACTGACACTATCACTACTTATCTCATTACCGCTACCACTACCGCCACTATAACTACTTATCTCATTACCGCTACCACTACCGCCACTATAACTACTTATCTCATTACCGCTACCACTACCGCCACTATAACTACTAATCTCATTACCTCTACCACTACTGACACTATAACTACTTATCTCAGTACCACTACTGACACTGTCATTAATCATTTCACTATCACTATCGCCACTTTCACTACTAATATCAGTACAAATACCGCAATTATCACTACTTATTCCACTACCACTGCTGTTTCTATCATTACTATCACTTCTATCAATACCACTACTGCCAGCATAACTACTTACCTCAGTACAGGAACTGCCACTATCACTACTTATTCCACTACCACATTTTACTATCACTATTTATCTCACTACCACTACTGCTACTAAAGCTACTGATCACACTACCACTAGTGCCACTATAACTACTTATCTCAGTACAAGAACCACCGCTTTCACTACTTATTACACTATCACTACTGTAACTATCAGTACTTATCTCACTAGCACTACTGCCACTATCTCTGCTTATCTCACTACCAATACTGGCAATATCACTACTATCTCGCTACCTCTCCACCACTATAACTACGTACCTTGCTACCACTACTGAGACTATCACTACTTACCCCACTACGCATACTGACACTATCACTATTTATCTCACAACCACTACTGCTACTCTCATTACTTATCTAACTACCACTACTCTCATTTTCACTACTTATTACACAATCACTACTATTACTATCAGTTCTTATATCACTAGCACTACTGCCACTATCACTGCTTATCTCACTACCAATACTGCAAATATCACTACTATCTAAATATCTCTACCAGCACTGTAAATACGTACCTTACTACCACAACTGAGACTATCCCTACTTATCCCTCTACCTATATTGACACTTTCACTGCTTATCTCACTACCACATTTGCCAACATCACTACTATCTAATTATCTCTACCGCCACTATAACTACGTACCTCACTACCACTACCGAAACTATCACTACTTATCCCACTACCACTACTGCCACTATCACTACTTATCTCACAACTACTACTGCTACTCTCACTACCTATCTCACTACGACTACCCTCACTATCACTACTTACTTTACTACAAGTACCACAACTATTGTTAATTATCCCACTACCACTACTGCCATTATCACAACTTATCTCACTACTACTACTGCCACTTTCACTTCTTATCTTTCTCCCACTACTGCCACTATCACGACTTATCTACTATCACTACCGCCACTTTCAATATTTGTCGCACTAAAACTACTGCCACTATAACTAATTATCTCACAACAAGTACCAGCACCTTCACTACTTATTCTATTACCACTACTGCCACTGCCACTACTTATATAACTACCACTATTTGTCACTAACACTTCTGATACTATCACCACGTATCCCACTACTACTGACACTACTACTTCTAATCTTACTACCACTACTGCAACTATAACTACGTATCTCACTTCCACTACTGTCATTGTCACTACTTATCTAACTACCACTACTGCCACAATCACTACTTATCTAACTACCATTACTGTCACTTTAACTACATATCTCACTTCCGCTATTTCCACTTTCACAACTTATCTCACTATCACTACTGCCACTATCACTACATATCTCAATACCACTACCGCTATTCTAACTACCTATCCCACTACCACTACTGAAAATATCACTAGTTATCTCACTACCACTACCGCCACTACCACTATTTATCTCACTACCACTAACACCAGTGTCACTACTCCCATAATTATCACTACCACTATTTATCTCACTACCACTAACACCAGTGTCACTACTTCCATAATTATCACTACCACTAACACTCCTCTCAGTACTCCCCTAATTGCCACTACAGCAAATATCACTCCTTCCCTGAATAACACTATTGCCACCATCACATCTTCCATCATGTACACTACTGCCACTATCACTACTTCCCTTACTACCAATACTGTCACTCTCACTACTTCTTTAACTACCACTGCAGCCACTTAAACTGCTTACCTCAGTATCCCTATTTCTCTCATTAACATCATTGTCACTATCACTACTGCTACTAACACTACTTCTCTCACTACCACTACTATCACTACCACTACTACTTCTAAACACTTTCATCACATCCGCTACTACTGCTATTGTTGTTGTGACCATAACTCTCTCTTAATGATAAGCTTCATACAATAAGTATAATAGATTTGCTCTTTTTATAATAACCCTCTTCTCTTAATATCTCCATATCCGGGAAAAAGACGTTTGCGGTCGGCTCACCTATTAGAGTGTTCGCTTCGAACGCAGGAGGTTTATCGCTTGATTTTTTTTTTATATATATAGACCTACGATCTTAGCAAAGACGTCTTTAGAACAGATATACTATCTATCGATATACTTATTTTCACTTCTTACACGTATAAATCCAAATGACTTTTGGATATTCGCCTTAAAGCAGCTGTTTATTCGTAAGAAAGTATTCATCGAATTCGCTGTTTTATTTTCGTGGAAAATATGACATTTTTGTCATTTTTATAACATCTTCATGTTTGATAACGCCATCACTTGTATGTAGTGACCGGTTATATGGGCGTATATTGATGTTTGTTTTACATTTCATAAAAAAATAACACTTCAAATGCCGAGTGTCAAGGACTTCCTTAGTTCTCGCATTAATTCCAATTTCGATCCGAAATGGCTTGAAACCTGATGAGTCATCGCGGGATGCTATAAAACCGGTTTTCTTTGCGCAAATTATATTTACCCGTAATTTCGCGAGAGCTCTCGCTCGCGAAAGTAAATTTATCTTGTAATTAAGTATAATAATAGTATGACAAATAGGACATTCGAAATCGCGAAAATATCATCTCACCAATGAATTTAGAAATTGCGTAAATCATATAATTCACAAAAATAAAGTCCTATGAAATTTTCGGATTTACAGCATTCACTATCGTTTTATTCCAAACTCAAAGCTCTCGTATTTATGGTGACAAGTAGGACCGATTACTCTAGTCAGTGTAAATTTTAATGTTATGCTTTATTACTTAAAATTTAAACTCGTCTAGGTCAAGAAAGGGTTCACGTGACTCCACCTCGCCAGGTTATACGAATTTTACTATAGAAGGTGTATATAGCATCGCATCAAACTGCATAATATTTCACCTCTACTCAATTCGGGTTCGAGTCCCTCACCTTTAGTCAGCTCGGGTTCGAACTCCGCTGAAACCTAATTGATCATGCGAGCCAATCGCATACACAAAGTAATCCGTTCTTGCACTATCTATCAGTCATTGTCAACGTCTATTTTTTCCAATTTCTTTAAAAATATATATAAATCTACTATAGATTTGACTCTTTATAAGGTAGTGGTCCCTTTGTATGTATTTGTAGTGTTGACATAGAATAAAATACTATTTGAGGCGAAAATACTTTTTAAAAATGGATATAGATATAGGGACTATATGTTTGTGTAAAGTATCACTATTCTGAGTAATTTGGTTTCTGGTTACATTTATATCACGTGTTTTGGGGACTGCTTTTTAGACGTTGACAGACATTGACCGAGAGCGCAAAGACCGACAACTGTGTAAGAAATTGTGTTCATGCGAGGAAGATACAAGGCATTTTACACGCTAAATGTTGTTGTTCTTTTCCTGTGTACATGGTAACCGGATTTTCTCTTCCACCATTTTGATATGAGTGTCACTGTATAAATGAAGAAAACAAATGTTAAGTGTGTCGCGAAGCTACATAATGGAACCTAAAGAGTATCGTAAATTACTTTTCAAATTGAATCAAATGAAGGTCAATATTTCATTTGAGTGGGCCACAGAGAATATGTAAATTTGTATTTTTTTTATATAATGGGATGGCCCCCAGATATAATTAATAGAACGAAAATGAAAGTAAGACCAACATTAAAATTTGATAAGACAAATGTTAAAGTGATTTGGAATGAAATTCTTCATAAAATCAAGTTCTTACGAGATAGCGATTTAATTTCATAAGTGAATAGGTAACACAGAATTTTATATATTTCCTGTATGCAGTGCCATACTGAATGGATGAGTGATGATTTATTTGCCAGTATTCAGATAATGTAGACATGACTAAGAGAGACTTGTCTTTTGTCGAGATTATACATATTTATATTCGTCTCTATATCTCATCGATCTCCTTGCACACTCGACACAAAATGTCAGTGACAGCCCAATCGTTGATCGCGAAAAAAAAACCATAATAGTTTACTGGTATCTTAAACACACCATTGATTCCGTGTGTTTATAGATCAGAAAATTGAAAACTTTATCAAATTCTTCCCAGTGGTATCAGCTTTAATCGCCTTTTTTTCTTCTCTTAGCTTCCATGTTCATTTGCGCGGTTTATAACATAAATGAGGCGTTTTGTATCGAATTGTGTAGCCTCCCCGTCGTTCAGATTGATGCATTTTCAATTTGATATCCCATTGAAGAAATAAACAGAAGGGTTAATTTTGATATGGTATTAGTGAAATACATTCTCGAAATAATAAAATCACCTGAAGTTAATGTCGGCTAATATTTGGTATATGATTAAATTTTCTGATATTGTCGCGACCTTAGGATCAAACACATGGGGTCAAATTTAAAGTTTATTTTCTCATTAAAATTGAAAAAATGAGTTGAGTCTGGTAAGCAAAATTTTAGTATGACATGTACTCAAACTATTTTTTATTATATATTTCTAAAGTTTTTTTAATGAACAAAACTATTTATCCATCTCTATTTACAAATTTTTCATTATAAATACACAAGAATATCGTTCTTATATCAGAGTTTTCATCTTAAAAACCCATGAAGTTGATTGACATGAATATTTAGTAAATTTTGTGTATTAGAGCCCAGATTGACCATTAGCAATATGTAAATTTTCTGTACGATATATTTCAATTATAATTTTGTCTATTTATAATTTTGGAATTTACTAGGTTTGGTGGAGAAGACAAAATTTAAAACATGACAATTATTTGATCAAATTAACGTGTTTTCCTGACTTGTGTTTAAAGAAAGAAAATAATTAATGAATAATTATGTAAATGAAAAACTTTACAACGACAACTGGACAAATCTGGTACATGGAAATAAAGTATCAGAATTGAATTATTAATGAATATATGATATATATATATATATATATATATATATATATATATATATATATATATATATATATATATATATATATCGCAAATAATTAAATCTTTGGGTGTTTTATTCAGACATCAGGCAATTTAAGTAATAGTGGCATTAATTGTGTATACCCCCCATAAAAAGTAAATACATTTAAATAGATTTCGATTTGCGTACTTTTGCTGCTTGTAATTTTTTTATTTTTTTATTTTTTTGTGTTTTTTTGTTTTTATTTTTTTGTTATTGTATATCAATATAAGTAGTAAAGAGGAAAGAAATTAAAACAACAGAAATAACCCCCTTTAACAAATTGATTAACAATGAAAATTCAATGAAACATACATACGCAGACATAAAAATAGTTTATCTTCTTGTTTTTTTTTTATATAGATTTCACCTATAAATGATATAAAAAAAGATATAAAACATCGCAATTAGACAAACATAGAGACAGATTATTAGATAGATAGATAGATAGATAGATAGACATACATATAAAGAGATAGAGAGAGAGAGACACAGAGAGAGAGAGACAGACAGAGACAGAGAGAAAGAGACAGATAGATAGATAGATAAATTGATCGATTTACTGACTGATAGAAAATAATGGAATTAACAGAATATACTGATAAATGAAAATATTATTTAGGTAAAATAAACATTAATATTTGAATAACAGGAATCTTAATATTACAGATATATTCTGTCAAACTTTCAGCTCAAAACTTTTGTTATTGAAGTCACTAAATTCAATAAAACATTTTATATGATTTCCCATTTTCTTCACGACCGATTTCTGTGTTAAAATGAACTCAAATCGAGTTCATTTGATTGATACAATTACAGCGAAAATCGACTTGATGTATATAAATATTGTAAACAAAACATCAACTTTCTAAAAACATAGTCATACAGATATCCTAAAAATGATACAAAATTACGTTCAATCATATATCATTCTCTCTCGAGCTTTGATATTTCGTTGCTTTTCTTTCGGCCTATGAGAAAAGAGATAGAAATTCAGTAGCCGGCTCTCTCGTTCGATACACATTCTTCATGCAGGTCACGTGACCTCAATATTGAACATGACAAGGTCGTATTTTAATGTTGAGCGTAAAGTTTATGGACATCTGCCGGTTGAAGTAAGAATTCGAAGCAAGCTCGTTTATCACACTGACTGGTAAGGTTATATATTTTCTATATATCATGATTATTCAGCTTATCTTGTCTTCTTAACATAAATAAGATACTACATCATGTGTACCGTAATTTTTAAGGGATATTTGGACCAATTCTCTAATTTTTTTTAACGATTCGATTATTTAGTAGGCTACACATTGTTTTGTTTATTTGAGGTAATTTAACGCGATTTATATTCACGTTCCTGAGAGGTAAAAGGACATAATTTGAAGAAATAGAACCAACATTAACAGGTCATTAGGTCGATCTCTATCAACCTTCTCTGAGAGGTGAAATAAATCACTTATAAATGAGTTTTGGGGAATTAAATCCGCTGCCTCGTAATTTTCTATTTCATTTGATAGTGGTCAGTGTATGGCGGAAACGCAATCATGTGGATTTGCTCTGTGATATATATATATATATATATATATATATATATATATATATATATATATATATATATATATATATATATATAAATATATATATATATAATTCATATGGAGCGATTTTGATCTATATACCTACATGTATAAATTAATTTTAATTCCATTTGTCTATACGTCTGATGTTGTATTTTGGATTATCCTTGGGCCACAGAAGTTTTACAACTCAACGTGTTTCACAGAATTTGTCGTGTTAAGTATCTGATTGATTTCATGTTTACAGGAACATTAAAAAAATCTTTTTTTTTTTACTTTAAAAGTCCTAAAGGCGCTCGATGCAACTGATTATCAAAGTGATGATGGAAATATTCTTCTCTTGAACATCATTAAGTGTTTCATTTATTTATCCATATTTATTAATTTTATTTATCAATTACAAGGTACATGACAGTAGATAGTTGTTACGTGCACCGTTATAATTATTATGATATTCATAATCATTATTTTATTAATTTCTCATTTATTATTGTTATTATTATTGTTACTACTATTACTACTATTATTATTATTATTATTATTATTATTATTATTCATCATATTGATATCTAGTGTTTCGTTGGTTTCATTAAAAAAAAATCGTACAAACGAAATTTACATGGCTTTGTGGAAATCAGGAAAGGCGGTGTCTTTTTAGAATTAATGTAAAATAAATTTATTCAAAAATATATATATTTTCACTGTCTTAAAATTAAAACATTTTAGATTTTTCACATTTTCAATAATTATTAAAAATTGTTGGTGTCACAATCACAAAGTTTTTCCAAATCCTTTTCACTTTATAAGCAAAACATGTATATGATTTCTGTTTAGCAAATAAAGTTTAAACTTAAGTCATTCGTTCACTTTAACTTGCCAAATGCAATGAATATACATACATGGTTGATTGACACCTTGTAGATTTCCTGATAATAAGTGAACATGTACCTTACTTTCTCTATAAACATAGCAAAAGTACAATCCGTGTTAACAAATCCTGAGGTGATTGACATTTTATTTTATAACGTATTTTACCAAGGATAGTTCTTTATTATCTGTGACGAAGTTGACTCATTACTTTGTATTGCTTTATTAAAGCGGCATAGCTATGGTTTTTTTTTTAAATATTATTTTTATTTCTTACATTTGTATTATACAAAAACAAAAAGAGATATATACAAGCATAAAAAATCTTAAAATTCCTATATATTTTGTAAAAATTGCTCATGAAACCCAGGTTTGGCTATTTTTCAATTGCAATTCATTAAACCAAAATTACTATTTGTATATGAATACCACACTGGCCTGACCTTATTTTCACAAAAATATTTAGGGATATAAAATTTGTTTTTTACCTTTTATAAATCAAGTACAAGTAGTCAAAGTATTTAAAAATACAAATTAAAGTTCTTTAGTAAACACAGTTAATGCCCTTTTAATTTTGATACAATAAACTATATATTTAAAAAAAGAAAGAAATACACAAAGATGTGTATCAGAGAAAGCCAGCTTATTAATTTTACATTTTACGATATATATATATATATATATATATATATATATATATATATATATATACTGCAGGAAATTTGAAATTATCACTGATTAGCATTGAAAATTGTTATACTTTTTAAAATTCCATCGAAAGTCCTAAAATATTCATTAAGATCTGACTAAGAAAAATTAATATAATAAATAATAAATTCATTTCATGTGAATTACACGTTGTGTACAGAGTGATGAGGTTCAAGATTCCTGGATAGATTTATGTGAAGGGATACACTCAGCAACTATAAAACAGGATATGAAATTTGTCATAATTAGAGCAGGTTATTAATTATGAAATATGAGGGGAGGTTTTATATATTCCTATAAAATATAAAACATAAAAATCTCTAAACTTTGTGACAAAAAACAGGGAAATATATAAATTATATATATATATATGTGTGTGTGTATATATATATATATATATATATATATATATATATATATATATATATATATATATATATATATATATATATCTGTGTGTATGTGTATTTATACAATATTTATATTGGAAAAGAGGACCTTATTATCATTATAAAAAGTTACATGATAATAATAATAATAATAATAATAATAATAATAATACTAATAATAATGATAATAACAATAATATCAGTGTGTCAAGGATATTTTTGCGATGTGTTTTATGTTTAAATGGATGAACTGGAAGTTGAATAGATATGTGGATAAAAAATGTGATCAAAGGAATGCAAATTAGCCGAATAAAAATGAATATATCAATCAATAATTCATCGACAAATAAATAAATATATAGAGGAGGAACCGTTACTAATTATTACAGTAATTAAAATAATGATATACGTTTGTTCATACATGTATGATAAATATTTAAATAATCTACATATGATACTAAAAATCACATTGAATTATGTTATCAGAAAATTGGCAATTATTGGCAAAATATTATTAAAAGAGTATAACAAAACCCTCTGTTGCTGTAGAAATAAAACAAAGAATGTTTCAGAAAATTGTCACAACTATTTCGAGTTCATTTTACATTTTCTTCTGTTCTAACCACGAATACAATCGACTAAAAACGGCACTCTTTAGAAGTGTTTAGATATTTGGATGATACAAAAGAATCGAATCGAAGTTAAATCCAAGGTATTTCCCGGACCAATAAGCAGAAAGGCGGTACTTTGAAGTTTTTACGTACTGTATTCTTAAAGATTTTTTTTTTAAATAATGACGCGATCTATTTAAATAATTGGAGTGACGGATGGGTACATCTTCACAGATATTTTTCAATAGAGTACCTCATCTACAACGGATACAAACGCCAGGCAGTAGACCTTGGTGAAAAGAATGGGATAATAGGTCGATATTATGTTTATTGTTTGCTTAGAAAAGAATGAAAATGGACAGGCAAAAGTAATTTGACGAATCAAATGAAAAAAAAAACGGCTTTTATAATCTCTCCTGGTTGGGAATAAGTTCGTATATATTTAAGTTTTTCGTTATTTTAGAAGAAACTAGCCGTTCAGAATTCGTTTTTGTGGTATATTAATGTATTATGTTAATGTGTTTCTAAATATATACTTATATAGATATGAATGCTGTATCATTAATTAATTTTAGACATTAATTTTGCATATATCATCGTAAATATTTCACGTTTATAGCGATGAACATAATAACATAACTTCAGAATTTACATCATCAAATATCTGACTTCAAAGTCCTAGCGATGATACGTTAAAGGGCGCCACTAGCTAGTTTTTTTTACCAAAAACAAACATTTCGATGTTTTCTACTTGTACTTGATGTACAATAACAAATATTATGTTTGTTTGTTTGCTTATTGTTGTTTAACGTCACACTCAAGAATATTTCACTCATATAGAATGCCGGTGAAGGGCTTCAAATTTTGGCCTATGCTGAGCTCCACACACAGGCAAAACATATCTTATATTCATACATATATATTTTGTGTATATAATGTCAGGTCCAGTTTTGGCATGCCTAATATGCAATGCAATTCAAATAGTAAGGTTGAATTGATCAATCGCAAGTAAAAAAAAAAAGAGCCAATCTGGATATCTCATGCAATTTTCACAAAATATATCGGAATTTAAGAATTTTATTTATGCCTGTGTATATCTCTTGTTCGTAATTGTACTATATATCAAACTATGTAGTAAAAAAGGAAATACTTTTTTTGAAGAAAAAAACCTACAGCTAATGCCCCTTTAAATGATTCAATATCAAATTTTAAAGAAATGTACATAACATAGAAATTGATTTGTGCAATCACTCAGCATGGTATGATGCCAATCAACATTTAATAATATGTTATATAAAACATTTTAAATTATAAGATGAAGTTAGTCTATTTGACCATAAAAACTTTATATCTGTATGTACTTTTATTCCCGGAAATAAACAGGATATGATATGTATATTTCATAGACTATCATTATAGCGAACTGAAAATAAAAATATGTATAATATTATTCGTGACCATTTACTTGCTTTGTTAGCAATATATATATAGTATGACATTGTATCGGGTGTCTCGGTACCCAAACTTCACATTTCGATTTATTTTTGTGGGTTTGCTGAGAAACAGTATTGAAACCAAAGTCACGACTAATTATCCGATTTTATTCATGATTTTGTAACAAACTGACACAATATTAACATGATTACACGCTATTCCCTATCTCTGTTTTACACGAAGAAAAATCTGATACCAATTTGCTTAATAAAGCCTGTTTTAATTTCGATAAAACCTAGAACCGGATCCGGTAGAGAGATGAAATTGTTGGTTTTGTTTCAATAGGTCGTTTATCATTTTGGACAAGTTTAAGGCTGGCTTTGGCATTTTATTTGTTTTATTGTCAAAAATCGTAAAGCAGGTGGAATCTGCAGATTTTGGTGCCGGAATTTCATTAGCGTTTAGTCGTGAAATTAGCGTTCCTTGATTGGCGTTTCGCTAGATGCCAACTCCAGAAATTCGTTTTCTTTTTGTAATATTCTGTAAATTTTGAATGCGATATTGTGTCATTTGACAAGGGCGGCTAATTAAAATCAGAAAAGAGATCTTTCGCATGGATTCCACATTTTGTTCGCCTTTTGAAATGTTGCAGATTAAATCATTCCGATTTGTCGAGGAAAGTACAGAAAATAACTTTTTAGATTATATGCATGGCATGCTTGATTAATCCGTCCGTCCCTCGATTCATTCTTATTCACTATAATGAAATTTGCTGAACTTCATACACGATCAACTTGTTACTTTCTTTAAACGCATTTATGTCAAAATCATCACATCATTTCGCCCAAATGAAATGTACAAAAAATGTGTCTCTTAGAATGTAACATCAAAACATTTGCTGTATCTTAATCATTTATGATTTGCGTCATGGATGCGGAAAATCTCTGAAGAAACTGCCCACTCGGAAAAAATTCTTATTTCGCCCGATTTTCAATGAATCTTGATTTATTTCAAATGATAAACTGTATTTTATCAAATTTTAATGCAAAACACAGTTCACGGGGTATAAAGTGCGTATATATATATATATATCCTTTTGTACGTTATCTACGTTACTTTCTGTCCCTTTTACGTGACATTCGTTGCAAACTAATTTAACGTACCAAAGATTCTACTGTTATAATGCAAATAGAGAAAGAAAAGGTAGATCATGCACTTGTATGTATAAATGTTTGGATCTATCTATCTATAACAACGTTAATATTCCATATGCTACATTCGTTAGCTACAGAAATTTGATCAGTTGCTAAAAATTCATTTTTTTAAATTAGAGAGAAATGTCATTTTCCACTTTCTGATATAAACATCATTGTTCTATGGCAATACTACTTTTACAATTGACAAATGAATTGTATACGATAACAGTGTTTACCTGTCAATCTTATGTTACTAATTAGAAAGTATTTCCCCTGGTTCAATCAGTAATTAACTCCCTTCTAACACCTTCAGTGTCAACTGTCAGATTTAAAATTTTTAACTTTCTATCACTTTAGTGAATCCATCAACTAATTCCCTGAGCTTTCTATCCTAAAGGCATCCCCTATCCTCGCTTCGGCATGTCAACACCGGAGTAATTTCCAAAGATGAAATCGCAGGTGAAACTGACATTCACGTGAAATTGATCCGATAGACGATCAAGATAAAATCCATTCAATAATATTTATTACAGCTGTGTTTAAAATCCCAATAAAGTATTAATTATATCACACCTTTAGCGTTTCGTCACATAACTGTCCGTTCTCTTTTTGATGAGTGGTGTTCGTCTCACAGTTGTAGGTCATTAGCACATTCGTACTAAAAATCACTATGTTTTGAAAACCACAAATTAATGATGTCTTTGAGAAAGACGTAGGAACTAACCGGATATTAACGTAATTGGAGGCTGATAACTATAGCTTCTTCATTTTTAATATTGTATCATTTATAGCGGAGGGTACGTACTAACATAAATAATGTATTTGACATTTTCTTTCCCGTTTAATTTTGGCCATTTCCGCCCTAAGATGAGAGGACAAATTTACAATGATAAAGAAAATTTCAAGATCTGTAATTAAAACACGGATATAAATGTTGTTCACGAGTCTATGGTAACAGAGGGCGGAAAAGGGCGAAAATAACCAGGGTCGAAAATCTGCAGTTATACCGCATAAACTCACAGGGTCAAGGTCAAGGATGTTGTAGATTACCCTAATGGCCTCTTATTCACTTCGGCGTCTTTTTTTCTGTTTTGTTTATATATCAGAATTGAAACTACTCTGTAGCCTAGTATTTACGGTATCGCGCTTATAATCTAAGCTGGCCCTCGTCTGACTACAACGCTTTGTTCATAGACAGCCTGCGAGGTCCAAAATATTGTAGAATCTGATTAGTCAAGAGACTTATTACAACCGACCAATCAAATTACGCGTAGTATTCAACAGGATTTGCACTTCCCGGTGTAAACATAGATTCATAATAACTGTATTTTATACTACTATCCAAAAAAAGCTTTAGGATAGACCCTGCGGCAAATAACCAAGGCCTACAACAGATTGAAAACCTGTTCAAATTAGTCGTTTGATGTTGTAAACGTTACCATGAAACAAAGTAACGTCAAATCTCGTTAAAATCTCCCGGGAAGATTTCTGCCCGAAAGAGATTGGGCCGTACCGGTTGTTTAAGAGCGAAGCGCAAATACATACCTTTAGCTTAAGTGCGGGTGCGGGTTCGAGTCCCGCTGGAGCGGAAGCTGATTTTGTGGGAAAGTTTGCCAGTTTACTCTCGGGAGGCAAGTGGTCTTTTCCAGGGTACACGGTGATTGGGTTCCCTACTTCACCACTAGAAACTGGTCGCCACCAGATGACCCAATAAAATGTGGTGTAAAACAATTATATTTAAATACAAATGGAACCAGGTTTAAATTGGCAATATCATTCATTCTGTTGATAGGTTACCAGTTAAATTTATCTTTTGGCTGATAAAACAACATACTTAAAGTTTTCTAAGATAAAATGGCACATCCGGGTTCTGTCCAAAACTATATAAAAAATGGTCTATTTTTCAAAAACAGGTAAAACATTTTGTCTTGCTCTATTTTCATACATACCAGTAGATCATACTTTTGTGCCACCACCCCTTCTTTGATTGAATTTAAATATGACTGTGCTAATTAGCCTCGGAAGAACTTAACATGCATGGATTTAAGTGGCGTAACTATTGTCAGCTATGTTAGCGTTTCACGACCACCTTCCGAATGTTTTATTTCTTTTAGTTCTCGCCCCAACATATTTTTTTTTAATTTTCAGTTTAACTCATTATTCTTTTTATGTTTTGGAAATGTAGAGATAAAAAAAACATACTATATTTTTCTAGGAACGGCTTCTACCATAGGTACGACTCTATCTATTTGCCCCTACTTTTTAAAATGTAACTTATAAATTATCTTGAGATTGCAATATAGCATTAACGTAGTTGGAAAGGAACCTGTACTTTATGGAGCGGTTTAGATTTTATTAAAACTTAAGCACCCATAAGTATTATATTCCATTCCAACTGTGTTCAAACTAAATCTTATAAACATGATACTGAAGTTATAAGTTTTTAAAAGCCCCCAAAATACTCAAGACGATCGTATCTACCAATGAGACTTCATCATTTGAACTAACGCTTACAACGTTAAACTGAACATCAAACCAAAGGACTTTCTTAGCTGTGGTGTTTGTTACGTTGAGTTGAACATGCCAGTGTTGTGATGATAATTAATACGCACTGCAATGATTTCTGATTTAAACATTTCAACTCTGAGTTTCTAAATGGAAATGTCTTCTTCCATTACATAGACCAGTGATTTGGTCTGTGATTCTGGAAAGGCTTGAAAGTCACACGACTTTTGGATATATATATATATATATATATATATATATATATATATATATATATATATATATATTATATATATATATATATATATATATATATATATATATATATGTGTGTGTGTGTGAAGCACTAAATGACTAACGACATGGACAAAATGAAAGTCAAATTTTCGGGACGATCTGTTCCTTCATCAGGTCAAAACGATTAAAATAACATAAAAAACGTACACACACACACACACACACACACACACTCTCTCTCTCTCTCTCTCTAACACCCACTCACACACACAACCGGAGAATGAAAGAAATGTTACATATTACAAGTAAAGTGTGATCAATTCATAAATAAATGAATATTGAAATCAAACAAATGGATAACTAAAAAACTAAACTCAAACTACCAACAAAATGTGAATCGAACTAGATCTAAGTGAAAATTACAAGAAACTGCAAACTTACTAAATAAATTTGATGTACAAGTAAAATCAGAAGTCAATCTGACAAATGTCACTTAATACGCGGATTCGTTGTATAAAATGTTCAATTCATCGCTCCCAAACAATATACATATTCCAGTACTAGGTGGATTCGACACAACACAATTTTGTACCCAAAGGAAGAAATGCGGAGGATTCGTGTTTACAGTAATTCGAACTTGAATTTAACTTTCATTTTGTCCGTATATTAGTCATTTTAGTGCTTTACAAAATATTCTTTTCTTGACTTGTATCTATTGCTTTGATCCGATATCCTAGGATATAAAGTGTTGTTGGTTTTAGTGCTTTGCATATACATATATATATATATATATATATATATATATATATATATATATATATATATATATATATATATATATATATATATATATATATATATATATATATATATATATATATATATAAATATATATATCATAAACATAGTACATAATAATCAATATTATTGATACCCAGTACTGTAGAACGGTAGTTAGACATGTATTTATAAGAACCGCCCACCCCTAGTGAGTACAGGCTTGTCCACTTTGCAAATCAAAAATCGAGGATGAGTTTCATTGTATTCTTAAATTTCCTGCACATGCAGATTTAAGAATTAGATATCTAAATCCAAATTACCGTTGTTACAGTATGCTTTCTGCCTTCAAACTCTGAACAGCTTTGCATCTTGGGGAACTGTAGTCACTTCCTTTGAAATGTAGGGACAAGTCATGCAATATTATATATGAGCCGGTCTGGCTCAGTTGGTCGTGAGTTCGAGTCCCGCCGGCAACAGGTTTTTGTCCTGTCTTTCGGATGAGACAGTAAAAACTGGAGGTCCCGTGGCACAGTAGGTGTCGGCACGTTAAAGACTCTCACTAATGATATATATATATATATATATATATATATATATATATATTTATATATATATATAATATATATATATATATATATATATATTATATATATATATATATATATATATATATCATGCAATACATTGGTCAAATAGATGACTTTTATATGATTAACAGTTTTGTATTAATTTTTGTATAATTTATCTATAAACTTCCAAGCCTTTGATAAATAAACAATACAAGCCAAATATAGACCCTGCAATACATTAATTGAAATTAATTTAAATCAATTTTTTGGATAAAACTTTCTTTCATATGAAGTTAAATAATTCATTCATCTATTAATATACATTTTGAACATGTATTTCATTTACATTACAAACAGTTTGCAAATATTTCCAATCCATTAACGCATCGTCTGACGACCGTCCGTATCAATGACAACCGACCTATGTGAATACTTCGCTGCGAATGATGGAATCTTTACAAGAGTTATTTAAGCATTAAGTATTGAAAGTAGATTATAAAAAGTTTAGATAACTGTTAAATGATTGGCATCGTCATCGGTTTCAGGTTCCTCTGACACCTGTTGTATGATCAGTTTCCATGGAAACAAAGTGCAGTTTAACGTGAGACACCTTACAACGTTATAGTGCACATTTTTCTCGCGAGCGTACTAGCTTTGCATACGTATTACAATTGTTGCTCCGTTTTCGGTTTCCTTTTTATAATGTTTTTGTTACTTCAATTGTCACCGTATTATCAAGTTTAACATGAATAGTCGTTTGTCTGTTTGTTTTTGCTTTTTTTATTTTATTTTCTTACCAGAAGCTTTTATTGTCATGGTAACCTCAAGAACAACAGCAACAACAACAACAACTAAACCACAAATATTGACATGTATCATGGACTACTGTAAATCCATTGGGGGTGTCATCTGGAAGATTTATTGATTTTCTATTATTATGCCGTAGACATGATGAAGGAAGCAATTGTTCAATTCTTAGAAAAGAGCATTATATTTATATACATAAACCCGAAACCTCCTAGTCTTAAACCATCTAGACGCTCTTGACAGTGGCGAAAACTGTACTGTTCAAATATTGGTGTTTCAAATTTAAGAAGACAGGATGTATAATATCATTTTTCGTAACTGAGTTTATAACAGTTACTATAATTTCCAGCAACAATTCACAGTAAACACGAAATGGATTATATCGACATTATTAAATCACTCGCAATGGTTTAAACATTTCCAATATGCAAACACAATATATAAACACATAGTATAATATCATATGTAGTAAGTTTCATTTCCGGGGCAAAAGTTTTTATTTGTATGTTTGATAAATTGGCAACTGACTTGTAGGGACAACGTGATGGTTTTGACTTTCCTGTCTTCAAACTCCCACAATTAAGTAATACTTAACTGATGTCTACATGCATGTGCTGTTTATTTACCAAATATCATATATGCTAGATGTTGTTCAGCGTATGATAATTTCATAAACATAAATAAACTATCAAATCATGAGCTTTAGTTACAAGTATATGAGGTATGATAATCGTGTGTTAAGTAAACAATTGTCAAAAGTTAAAGTCGGCATAATGACCTTGTTTTTCAATTACTGTGTTTCAGTAATTAAAATGTAGAGATACTTTTCCGGAAGAACTGAACTACAACTTGTTGAATCATCCTTGTTTTGATTTGAGTTTAAACACTGATCCACGGCTATAGGTAACGCATCCTACAATTCCCATTGATTACGCAGTTCTCAGTATGTCTGGATGCTGTCTGTGACTTTCCTCACTAATGTCACATTGGGCATCGTTATTGTTTTATATAGCAGTATGCAGTACAACACCAGAAAAACAAAAATTTAACTGAAATATCGTTTTTTTGTATTTGAAATGATAAACATTAGTACTGCAATGATATGAAGCATTAGGTCAACAGCAATACTGACATACAAATTAATATATTTATTCTAAAAGTGCACGTCTATGCAAACGAAAAAAAAAATGAAAAATTGCTAGAATTTTGGCACGTGACAGTATTATATACTTCGCATACAATAACAATTTAAGAGTGCAGAGGTGACGCGATGCATCTATAAGAACCTCTTGTAACGTTTTTGTAATTGTTCTTTTGCATACATGAGTATTATCTTATGCGTCACGCTTCTGTCTTTATTGTTTTTTACGTTACGGTTACAGTACTGCATTTTCTAGCAACAGTTAAAATTTCAATTTGGTTTACAAATGAACAAATCGGTCTTTCCCAAAACCATTTTAACTTCCTGGAAGTATATTCCAACCAATTTTTTTACTATTCAGTCGAGGCTGTCTGCCTCAGTAAAGTCATTTGCAACAAAGCATAAATCATGAACACTTTATACTTACAATTTTCGCTCCCGATTATTTTCACCATTTCACGACATAAAGCAAATTCAACCGCTCTTAAATTCGCCCTAACTAACCATATTCTCATAGATGGCAAGCATGTCCGTGCTTCAGTTATTGAGATGGAAAATAATCATTTATATTCATTTAAGGACGAAAATGGCGAAAATTAAAAGGGAGAGGAAATTTTCAGGTATACAGTTCGTAGCAATAACAGTATAGCTAATTGGGCATTATATAAACTGAGTAAAAACTGAACCTGGAAAGACCTACGGGACATCCAAAATTGGATATAATGAAGAAATGCGTCCAGGAATAGTTTGTTGTTGACAATAGAAAAATATTAATTCATGATATATTTTCAATTTATTTTTGTCTGTTCATTTGTTTCTTGCTTTAAGCGATGCTTAACATTTTTTCCCGTTATTTGATGACGGTTCTGTTTTATGAATAGACAAGGAAACCGGGTAAGACTAAACTGGTCTTCTGAAAGTAAGGCAAGCTTCCCGACAATATCAGTTGAAGTTGCAGCGAAGATCAAACTCGCACATACCAGACATGACTTAACAAGCGATGTTTAACCACTCATTTGCTAAGTTTGCAATAGGAATGACAAGAATACATACAACATATACACTGTGATCTATAAAACTAAAATTATTTCTAGAGAAATGTAAACATTTTCTTGTTGTTCATAAATTTTATTAAAATACCAGTCTTGGTTTAGGGAAACGATTCACTAGATGGTCGTATTCTCAATAGACGTGTTAAATCATTAAGTGTTAAGTGATTAAAAGGATTTCATCCATAATAATGCAAACCAAATGATATCATTTTGAACGCATATTCTATCAATTGCTTTACAAGTCTTTGTGCTATGGTGAATGAAGTAGATTTGAGACACAGGGGACCAATGTATAGAAATTATAATTGTTTTATGTGCAAGGGGCTGTTAGATAGTACTCTTAAGTTTTTGCCGGGAAGAATCGTCTTTGTGAATATCTAAATTTTGAGTTGTGTATTGAAAGATATTTCCATTCCTTGTTTCATCTCCTGGGGTACCACAATCACAAAAACCCAGATGTTAATAAAACACATTTAAACAGCGTGAATCGCTTCATCTCTCGTAATTTTTTGTATTGGATTCGTTTGATGGCCGCAAAATATAAATGCAGAAAACGTATGCGAAAAAAAGAGAAGGAAACGGTATTTCTTTCATGCTGTGTTGAGTTAACTCAAGTTTCAAACTAAACAAGACCAGATATAAGCGGAATCCGTTGTAAATACAAAAATCTCAGTAATTCGTCTTCATGAATTACTCGAATTGCAACGCCGGAATAGAAGTCATACGTACTTTTGTCAATGAGTTAGAACTTTATATATTAGAATCTGACAGGTTCTCCTCAGCATATCATACCGGCATTTTCCCTGCAAAGTTTTCAATTATTTTTTTTTTGTAGTTGCAAGTCATAGTTTCATTTTCCTTTTTTTTTCTTTTTTGAGGAATTTTTGTTATTTACAAACGTAAATCAATCACCTTCATGATTAAAGGGTAATTAACTGTGTTTACTAAAATTGTTTTGATTTTTGTCTACTATAACTACTTGTACTTGATATACAATAAGAAATAAGAGCTAAACTAGAAATAAATTTATTATACTCCTAGTATATATTTTGTGCAAATAATGCCAGGTCCAATGTGGAATGTATAAACAAAAAGTAAGGTTAAGTTAATCAGTTACAAGCGAATCATTTCCAAGTTTCTGAAGTAATTTTCTCAAAGTATATAGGAATCTAAGAATTATTTTGCCATGTGTATATTTTTTCTTATTGAATATCAATCTAAGAAGAAAAAAAGAAAAGGAAAGGCATTTTTGTGAGAAAAAAACCCAGCTCACGCCCCTTAAATGTATACAAACATTACAGTTTCGTTTGTGTGTTTGTTATTTTACATCCGGCCAAAACATTTTCACTTGTCTATAGATTTTACCAGATTTTAAAAGGTGAAGTGCTACAAATATTCGGCTTATGACCTTTGTGCTTTGTACTGACGCCAATGCTTTGAGGGTTTTTTACGTGTCATGCCTTCCATGTCACAGCACCTCGGTTTAAAGTCTCATCCGAAAGACCTATCACTTTCACTTCTTATGCCGAGCGTTTGGCGAAGCAAGAGTCAGGTTTTTAAAGTATTTTCTTATACACGGCATCGCTAATCGAACCCGGAACCTTCTGTTTGCGATTCGAATGCTCTACCACAAGACCAACGCAAGCGGTGAAATTATTCAAGAAGGTTTATATTAATGATAGGCGACAGGGTACTGCAAGCATTACAATTTACGCGTGGGGATAATTTTCACTAAATACGCGATGAGGATTTTTTGTGTGTAATTACTCCAGCGCACCAGTCCCACAGTTGATCTAAGAATTATCTTTTCATACAGGACTGCCGATAGTAAGTTGTAACATCGGGTAAATAACCCCACGCGTATAATTTGAAGAGGAAAATCGCGTAAATATCAACACGCGGAGATATTCAATGTTTACAGGAATACATTTTGTTTTTGTTTTTAACATTAAGTTGGTGCAATCTTTCAAAATTGGAAAGTTGAATCTACATTAAGGTGACACGATACCTGTATTTACCTGTAATTTGTGTCGAGGTCACAATAGAAGTTTCAGATTTTAATAAAATTCGTATTTAACAACTTTTGAATATCAAATTTCGTGACAGTATGCTGGATGAGCATTCGACTCGCAAGCGAAAGTTCACAAATTCTATTCCAGTTTGGGTCATACCCAAATATGTGCATTGCACGTAAAATACCCTCACTGTATTGGCGTCAGTCCATGGCACACAAGTCTTCACTTAGAGGTTGGTACATCTCCATTTCTTGGTGGGAGATAAAACAACAATGCTACAAACGAAAAAAATGACGTTATCAAAAGAACAAAACACAAGTGACATATCTTACAGTCAAGGTATAGCATCATCCATATGCAAATCAAGCTGTTCTACATATTTATTTGGATACATGTTAAAGGTGCATCAGCTGTTTTTACCTCCCACCCTCCCCAATATTTTTTTCTCTACTTTTACTTCTTGTACTCTTTGTCTATCTAAATGCAGTAAGGTTGAAGTAATCAATTGGAAGTGAATAATTGCCAAACAGGGTTTTCAAGCAGTTTTTACAAAATAAGATTTGTTATGCCTGTGAGTGTGTATATCTCTTGTTTGTTATTTTATATCAAACGTAGTAATAAAAAAAGGAAAGAATATTTCTTGAAAAAAAACCCACAGATAATACTCTTTTAAGAAACAGACATATGGGATAAACACACATCTAGGTTTAAAGACTGTCTGATGATCTATTACTGTTCAAAATTTAATCCCATATATTTCAATGTAACCTTTAAACATCTTAAAGACAAATATCTGAATTATATATCTTTCGAGAGTATATACTTTTCTCATACGTCCGTTAACTAATTCACACCTAAAGACACATTTAAACTCACCAAAGTGATTTATGTACAGAAGAGTCCATTGTTTTTCAGGGGTTGATGAGTTAATATAGTTACCTATAAATTATTATTAGAATCGTCCGACGTGATCCGACTTCTGCTGAAAAAGCGAAATTGAAAAGAGAAAATTATGTCATCCCCACAACAACAAATCGTTTTTGCTTAAAGGGGCATTGGATGATTTTTGTTTTAATTTTTGTTTTTGTTTTTTACTTCTCGGATTGATAGACAATAACAAAAAAGAGATGAACACAGGCATAATCGATCTTAATTTTTCTATATGTTTTATAGAAAGTGCTTGAGAAACCCAGGTTTGACTCTTTTTTCAATTGCACTTGATTAATTCAACCTTACTATTTGTATAAGCATTGCAAGAAAATCCCAATGTATATGCATACCGCACTGGACCTGACCTTATTAAAAACATACAGTAATATAAAGATTTTATTCTTTATAGCTCTTATTTGTAATTGTATATCAGGTACAGGTAGTAAAAGCAGAAAAAAAAATCACAATATTTCTTTTTCTCGTAAATACGAATAATATCCCGTTAATTTTTTTAGCACACATCAAGCACCGAAAGCTCTTGTTATCATTATTATTATTATTATTATTATTATTATTATTATTATTATTATTATCATAGTTAATTATTCTGATGTCTTACTGCAGATTGCTTTCGGAAATTAATTTTTTTTTTTGCATTTTCATATGACATATATTTGTACAAGGAAATTGACAGCTGAGTGCTGTTCAGATCGTTTTTGCCGGCAGGTGCCCGTAATGGATAACCATGATATAAACTAATCGACCTGTTGTTTCAGTTTATCGTTTCACTTTTATAGCACCGTTTAAGTTATAAACTCCGTGTAGGCTAAGATAGTCCTATTTTACAGTGGTTACTCTTAGACGGAGTTAGGTTAATTTTTACCTTGTATGATACCACTGAATGTTTCTGAACTCTACATCTATTTCAAATTCGAAGTCAATTGGTGAAGTCTAATTGGCAAAAATGAACATATTGTGCATTTGTTTTGACAAAATAACAATATTATCATATTTTTAGTGTTTATATGAAAGGGCTGGTTGACATCCAGGGTAATGCAGGCGAAACCCCAATATCTATAGTATATACATGTGTATTATTCAATGTTTACTTTTACATTTTCATTTTACAAACCACGACAAACGTGTCATGGTGTTAGTCAATGAATGTAAACAACAGTATTATATGATACTTGAAAATCAAATTAATGAGTTAAACATACAACTAGTTCTATGTTTAACCTATCTTTTCTTTGTTAAACACGGTTTTCTCCATTTCGCCAGTTAAACCTAGTAGTTTTATTTCATTTAAACCTAGTTTTTCTCCAGTTAATTTTAGTTACGTGTTGAACCTAGATTTTCTCCAGTTAATTTTATTTTTTTCTCGTAACCCCCACTAACTGGAGATAAAATTGCTTTTACTAAGAAAAACTAGGATTAACTGCACCAAAATCATATTGATACTCAACAATGTGATTGTGGCGTATTTAAACCTAGATTTTTCTTCCGAAAACCTGGTTTTATTCATTTTTTTGTGATTTTGGCGCAGTTACACCTAGGTTTTCTTTGTTAAACGTTGTTATTCTCCAGTTAATGTGACTTACCGTGAAAAACTAGGTTTAACTGCAATCTAGGGTTTAAGAATAATTGGGATTTTGGCGTGCCAAAATATTAAGAATTGTTACTTGTCTGACTTTTTTTTAAAGTTTGTTTCAATATTTCTCCACTCAATATACAGACTTCTCTCGTCAACGATAACACATTTTTTAAAATCTCTAGTGTAATATAGATCGCATATGAGCAATTTCTTTTATCTCAGTTGATAATGGGTTAAATGGTGAGCTGCAATGTCTGAGAAGGATTGTAGAATTTCCAATCAGATGTTTGCGTGACAGAAAATATACACTATTGTTTTAGCACAAGAAAATTGAAGTACTAATACATTTCGCACGTGCATGCCGAAATCTGTTTCTGCGATTTTTGGCGCGCGAGCTCTACATGCGTTCTGGTTTAATCATTTTCAAGCAAATAAGTCTTCTTGGAAGTATATGGTAAGGGATTTAAATATATCTTGTGTTTTATCGTTTCTCTACACCTGACTGGGCATAGAAAGATTCATTTATGTTTGTTTATTTAAGACTGCACATTGATTAATATCATATGAACATTTTCGCCATAGGAAAAGTGTTTAAACGCTTAAGAAAATAAAACTTCAAAATTTCATCCGCAAACTGGGCCATAAATTATCATCTTTGACTTGCACCTGAGAAGTTTTTTTCAGGAAAATTTGTTTCCCGTAGAAAATGCATATATCAAAATGTTTGGATTGTTGATAAGAAATAAAAATGTCCTTAAGTAAAAAGCTTAGGTTCATGACATATCCATTCCATATGTTTTGAATATAATTTCAAATGAACAGACAAATTTTGATATCATTTTCTGTTTTCATATACCATTGACATAAAATAAAACAATTCTAGTATTTTCGTATGTTAGAGGGTACAAAGATATGAGATTTTTCTTCTTAATTTTATGACCCCCATTTGCAGTAGTTTACACCAATAAGACTTGTTTCAGTAGTCATGAACCTGTTATATAAAAAGTCGTAAAGCAAAACTTAAGACAGCTTCATTTACCCTAATTCACGTTTAAAGGCATATTTGTGCATTTTGAAATAAAATTGAGTTAGTTCATGAGTACCTTTCCCTGTCGTATTTACACAGTACTAAAGACAGAAACTGATATGGTCGTAAGTCACGTGTATTAATCCTTTATAAAATGATCGTACACGTGACATTAGACCTCGTGTAAGGCTTAAAACCATAAGGAATTTACATGTAACAGGTCCTTCTCTAGGTTATACTGAAATAAATGGGAATTAAGTTTTCTTTCAAATAAATAGGGTTTTCAAAATCGTGTAATGATGATATTGATGTAATATGCCCTGGGAATCAAAATCATTTCAAGTAAGCGGGATTTCAATGTAACAAAGTTCAATGTGAGTGGGTTCGACTGTATATTGTTAGGAATACAAGCTTTTGATCTAGTTTAAAAATATATTGTGGGTAGAGACATGAAGACGATCAGTGGAAAAGATATGAAACAGAATACATGTAATTGGACCTGGGGTTAGATAAAGGCGTGGGCGCAGGGCAGGTCAAAATCTGTGGTATCGGCCTTATGCACAAACCAGTGCGAAGAGGATTAACTTATATATAGAGTAGTTTACCCCCTGGCTTAACACATTTTATACACGACATTAAATAGCTAGTTTTTACGTTGTAGATTGCATCATCAAACTAGAAAATCAGCATTGTACAACGATATCAATGTGCAGCAAAATATTCTTTCGCAATGACATGGATATCGTTATACAATGCTGATTGTTATTTTTATCCTACTAGATGCTTTTTATAGCCAGATGAAACGTAGGCATATACAGAGTTGACGGCGAAATGTCTGTCGTTTGTAACTGATACTGAAATTTACATCGATCACACAATTCTAGGAATATATTTTGATGTGTATGTAAATGCGAAGCAATATACACTTTATTATATTCATTTATTGATATTGACATTTCACAGCGATGGTCATCATTGAAAAATATATTTCTTTTGTATAAGGGCGTTTTGCTTGTCAAAAGATTTTAACATGTGTCTGTGAATCTTATCACAAGAGTGTCTCATTTCTATATTTGTATCATATTTATTTTTTTGTCGATATTTCTTTTAATTATTAATATCATATCAAATTTAATGCACATGGATCACCCGATTAAAATCTATTTCATACTCTAACAAAAGTGAAAATAATGTATTATGAATGGAAGAGCCATGTGCGTCCAATAAGATTTGAACTGCCATGTCCATAGTTTTTTTTCTCAGTAAAACCAAATACTGCCTTTGACAAGACGGTGAAGAGTATCAAAGTGCATAGCTTTACAATGTTGTAGGTCCCTTAAATGACACTGGAAAAGAGGAACCGTGTTGGTTGTCATGAAAACACCATTGTATTTGAAAAGTACATTTGTTAAATACTGTAAATACGGAAATTGCCGTGGGTCTTTATTTTCGAGATTCACACATTTTAATTTTTTTGCGAGATGATATTTTCCCGATTTTGAATGCCCATTTCGTCATACTATTATCATACATCATTACTCGATAATTTTATTTTCACCAGCTGTAGCTCTCGCGAGATTTCGCGTTAATACAATTCTCGCGACTAAAACTGGATTTAAAGTATTTTGACCATGTTTTAATTTTGGCAAATTTGATTATGGTGTTAAAGTGCTCAACATTTAATTGATAGTTTAAAATATGTACACATTCGACGACTAGAAAATCCGGAGCCGTTTTCACTTTAAATATCATAACGGAAACATTATGTTTTTGGTGCTATTGAAACATTGAAGATGTTCCGAATGTGAATACATCTTTTCATGAATGGTCGGAATTTGTTTCACAGTTTAACTGGCAAAACTAATGATCCAAATTTGCAGAAAGGGGCAAAATTTTAGCGACGACAACATGCCCCCATTTACATACTATATAAAGTGTCTATTTTTAAAGCGTCCATATATTTTATTGACATATATATCTTTTTTAAATCTCATTGATGAACGAAGAATTTGCTTCTGGCTCATGCCCAAGATCAAATATCAAAGGCATATTGTTTTCGATAGATTCCTGGACTATTGTTTTTCAAAATTTAGGCAAACGGTCATTCTTCACGAGATGTTTAAATGTATGAATTTCACAAGGAAGAAAGTTAATATCCATACTCCATGGGGGTAACAGCATTATCTAATATTCTACACCACTCTCAAACGTATGTTTAAACGAGGCTGATTGATAAATTAAATTTTGACCCTGCATTTCTAAGGAAAAATAGCCAACTCAGAAAATGTACATCAAGATGCATATATAAGATATGTTTTGGCTGTCAAAGTTGGCGATGCTGTACAATTAATTGGGGGAAGGGTGCGTCATTGAAAATATATAACAATGTTGAATATTCGATGACGTCAAGACACAATGCTCCATACTACACTAGATTTCAGTTAAGGTAGAAATGGTTTCAACAAATTGTGGAAGTCGATTTTCATGTTTATCTACCAAATCTCGTTAGCTATTTTACAAACCTCGTGTGTTTTCAAATTTTGAAAATTAATTAACATGCGCTACATAAAGACGGTTGTCATCTAACATTGGTTGTAGTACTTCTCTTTATTGGATTTGGTTTCACTATATATCTAATTGTATTTTTAACTGTTTGTTATTTTGTGTGTAAATTTATGGTTGTCGTAAAATGACTTCTACATATCTTTCACAGTGTAACTAAATTTTAAAATGGCTTCTACATATATTTCACAGTGTAACCAAATCTGGCTTCTTGCTTTGTTTTTCCAAAACCGACTACATAATCCAAATCGCCTACACTTGACAGAGATATGCAAAATTGCATGTCTGAAAGAACTAAATATCAGGGGTATTATGTCTCCCAAACATATCCTTTTTATATAAACTTATATCCCTTCACTGGGTATGGTGCAAATACCTTTTACACATTATTTTTCGGTTGAAAAAAAGCAATGTTTATCATTCATAACCAATAGTGTTTTGTAAAATCAAGGACATGAAATTAGTTATTTTTTCCATGTTGAAAACACATGAAATAGACTGTACCTATGCTGTATTAAACTCTTTTTCATTTCAATACAAAATAAATTATTTGATAGTTTTCTCTGAATAGCTGATTTTAATTTATAATACATTTGTTAAGTAGAATCAATGTTTTTCATGAGAAGCGATCCCGTTGATGGAAAATAAAGATGTTGCGAGCTACACCCCCCCCATAAATGTCTTGAATTAACATGGTATCAGCATTTAAACGTTTAAGCACGAGAAAAGGACATAAATATGTCTTCCTCAATTGCTATCTTTGAGACCGCTATGTCTAACACAGATGTTACCGCTCTGTAAGCTTAGAACCTTTATGTGTTTTGTAATTACAATACAACTGCTACTGAAGAGTTATTGCAAGTGACGTTTATTGCTGTTTTATTTCTGAACAATTACCTCAACAGAGCGAAGATTTCTCTGTAGATTAAGAGACAAGATAGCAATGTTGTATGTAGTAGAATGGGTGCGTGTATTACGTCTGGGCTTATATAAACGCAACACGTTACAAACATGATCTATTTTCACTAACGGATGTGAAATCTACGTTATACGTATGCCTTACATTACACATGCGCACGTTCGCGAGCACACACATACAAACAAACAATACATATATTGACATACACATGAACAAACGCACATACATTTACACACGTGTATGTGTATGTGTGTGTATTCTTAATTATTCCCATTGTTCAAAGTTTATTAATTTAACTTTACTTTAATTCTATAATTCTTGTATTTCTTTTTTGTTGAAAGGACTATGATTGGTCATCCCAAAAGGGTGGACTATCGAATTATTTTGTCTCTTTTGATAGTGATATTGATGCTTTTTATGAAGTGTTTGTGCGACTTAAGCACCTAGATAGATCCGACACATGTAAATACTTTGTAAAATTAGATTTATTGATATATTAGACCGTTCAATTAGCGTTTAACCACCGAGTCACCATGTCTCTATCCATGTCTTCTATATATCTAGAAAGTAGAAATTTTGCAGAAAATAGCAGGCCTAGATATTTCAATATCATAAACATAAAACCAAAGTTACAGTGCTCAAGACGATCGTTTCTATCAATTAGAATTCATCATTTCGTTATACAAGGCACAATAATCAATCTAATTGTATAGTCAAATCAGTAATAACTGTAAAAATACTACTATCTTCAACTACATAAATATACAATGGATTATATAATTATAAAATCAAATACCCATCTATAAACCATTTTTTTATTTGCTTCTTCAGTATATTTTCTGAAGTCAGAAAATGATGATTTTCGTGCGTGCAATATCATATCCATATTTCGGAAATTTGTTTAAGATATCTTTCTTCACATTGTGTCAAAATGAATAATAGTCTTAGTATGACTATGCTGCACAGACTGGTTGAGTAGTTATGGCTGTCTTTGATTGATAGCCGCAAATTCAAAGTGTTAGGCTTTTCAATTATGAAGAATTTAATTCAGATTTTTAACTTTGTTTTCTGTTATACATGCTAGATATGTAAACATTTCATCTTATCGTTCCATAGTTTATCCTTAAATCTGAAATCCAGAATAATTAATCTTAATTTCTAAGTTATCAGAGTCATCAACGATACGCCCTTTCTGAAATTTTATATGGAAGTTATAACATAGCTTAACCGTTCCGACTAATGCATCAGATATTTTGGCAAATATATTAATATGAAAAACATAGAACATGTTGCAGAGTAAAAAAAATGTGTGTTACGTACAAAGGCAATAAATTAAAACCTTCGCAAAAATA
>BROG01000049.1:537500-590000 GCA_030159075.1 Atrina japonica | reverse complement strand
GCCTTCACCTCATAGCTGAAAGTGGTATAAATCCACATCAAATATGCAATAAGTGTTTCAACAGTTTTAAAATTATGTTGATGCACATATTTTGTTTGGAAAGATTGCACATACTCGTTCTTTATCGGTATTTTACGCCATACGAAACAGTAATATGGTGGTGGTCAATCTTTAGCAGTAGAGCGGAAAAGGCGATTACTGTGTATCCGAGACGAGGCAACCGGCCTTCCTCGAGTGAATTGCCGAACTTTCTCATAGAATCAGCTTAGTTTCCACTGATGTTCGATTTGCACGGACAAATATTATTAATTGCCCAAACTTGGTTTGATTGATTTTGATTTTTTGTTTTACGCCATACTCAACAATTTTTCAGTCATATGATGGCGTCCAGTTTTTATTGGTGGAAGAGAAACCCCGGTTACCCGGGTTAAGACCACCGACCTTCCGCAAGAAAACTGGCAAACTTTCCCACTTAATTCGAAATGACCCTAGCGGGATTCGAACCAGAGGTGAGAGGCCGTGTGATTTAAAGCACAATGCTCTAACCACTCGGCCACGGAGGCCACGGAGGCCCCCCCCCCCCAAAACTTGGTATCCACCGCCGGATTAATTGTAAACGTATAACGGTAATCTGCTTGTATATTGTTCCCAAATGTATGTATTTTAATAGTACAATATTCTTCCATATACCTTTCTTTAAGAAATTGATTTTTGTGCCATACGATTTAATATATATTTTTCATTCCTTTCATCTTTTTAACTCACCCATCGACTCTGAACACAATAATATGTTTCACATACTAAGGCGTCACATAAAATGTATCATCTTTTGATATGATACATACTTTATAGAACAAAAACAGCTGTTGGATGGATGAAATACGAAACTAAGATTAAACTTTGATTGCTGACTGTTGAGTAAACTTTATCTTCGTATTCGTATTTTCATATCATATACTTTTGCAACAATCGATATTAAAGGTAGATTCAGTGTCAAGTTTTATGGCCGCCTGTACTCTAGTGATAATATATAGCCTTAGGAAACGTAACACTTTTTATCATAGCAGAACAAGTTTAATGTCCCGTGTTTTGATACAAAAAGAAATTAAAGGATTAAATCATATTGAGAATAATCGTTTAAGCAACAGATGTATCCTAAAACTTTAGTGATGTTTAACAATGTTAGAAAGGGCAAGGCTTGGATCATATGATAATATTGAAAACAAGTAAAAATTAAAATGCATTCGAACCTACCCACAAAATACACGTAAGACGAACTGTTGTAGACATTGGTACATTATACAACAACTATGTTTTGTTAGTTCGGTCTTTAAGAATGTGTTGCGTTACAGCTATAAAAAAACATCACTTACTTATACATCCATTTTTGACTACAAATGGATATTCGAATAATCCAAGTTCATTAGAATACGACAAACTGGGTATAAATATAGTCTCAACATGTAGAGCAATTGTGAATAAATGAGAAAAAAATAGTCTCGTAGAGAAACTCGTGATTTGTGAGATGTATATTATATTTGAATTACATAAAAATGTATAGTACGGTCATTTCACCCCAAAGTTACAAGTGATTCAAATTAATCATATGCATGTATCCGTCGTTTGTTAATGAGATCGTAGTTTAGATATTAGTTGCGGTGATTAACCGTGTGGCCAATGGCTCTTGAACAAATAGCAAACAATGAACCATGTCTTGATTGTATGTCTTTGTTTATTAATATTCAGGGTAGCATATTGCATGACAATATCAGATGAAAAATATTGACCGAGACAATAACATAAACAAAATGGAGCTTAAATATGAATGGTGAGACTACAAGCCCTTTCGGATTCCAACCCCGGTACATTTGTGTGTGTGAGAGAGAGAGAGAGAGAGAGAGAGAGAGAGAGAGAGAGAGAGAGAGAGAGAGAGAGAGAGAGAGAGAGAGAGAGAGAGAGAGAGAGAGAGAGAGAGAGAGAGAGAGAGAGAGAGAGAGAGAGAGAGAGAGAGAGAGAGAGAGAGAGACAGACAGACAGAGACACAGAGAGAGACAGAGACACAGAGAGAGAGAGAGCGCGCTTATGTTGTGTTACACGCAATAACTTTTGTTCTGCATTTGGCTCATATTTCATAAATATTGATTCAAAGATTGATATGAAAAGTATGAAGTTTTTTTTCCCCACAGATTGATATTCATACACAGCTAGCGTAGTTTCTTTCCTTCTATGAAACAACAATGTCACTAATCAGACCACTTTTAGTCAGTCAGTTTAGTGGTTTCATTGACGTGGTTTTTGAATACACACATTCTTGAGTGGGACGACAACAACAACAACAACAACATGTATATAATTTCAATTTTTCCTGCCATCATTTAAAATCCTCATAATCAGTTACGAGATATATAATTTTGAATTATCTCGCTTTGTGCAGTAATATCTCTGCGTGCATAGCGGTGCAAATCTCACACCGCTATAATAGTGTTAGTTCGTTAATTTCTTGTGCATAAAGAAAAAAAACGAAAGGCAGGTGTAGGAATTATTCCATACTATCAGGTCATTAAATCTTTTTGAATTAATAGCGTATGAAACTGGTATACCGTTTTTCAGATATTTGGACTGAGAAATAGACATTACCCACACAATTAATCAGAAAACAAATTTTTAATTATGTTATCCGCTGATACGAATACATTTTATTGAACGCAAGAGATAGTTGTACGTTTATCCCTTTCCACCCTACAGACCATAATATATTGGTCTAGACAATAGAAAAGAGTAAACCATCTATATATTTAGGGGTGAAAGGGATTAACGTGCATTGCACATCAAGTAAGATGAGTTTTGTGATACAATATGTTATAATGTACTTTAGATATTGTGTATGACTATCGTAAACGAAACTTGACTTTCTAATTTCTAGAAATAGAAGAAATAGACAGAAGCGACACTTCAGACATTGCTACTTCAAATATATTCTCTTGAGGATAGATAGATAGATAGAAAGATAGAAAGATAGATAGATAGATAGATAGATAGATAGATAGATAGATAGATAGGTGGATGGATAGATGGATAGATAAATAGATAGATAGATAAATGGATGGATGGACGGACGAACGGATGAACACACGGACAGGCAGACAAGCAGACACATATACAGACAAATAGATAGATAGATAGATAGATAGATAGATAGATAGATAAATAAATAGATAGATAGATAATACTATATGATAATGAAAAAGAAAAATGATTTTTGATAATGCAATGGAACTGTTTAGATTTTAGAAAACTGATTTCATTTACCAAACTATTTAAATTAAAGCTTAGACTTAATATGAGTTATATTAAGTACACAATGTTTAATATGCACAGTTCAGTCAGACGGAATGCTGCACCGTTGTAACCCTCGTTGGTTGTGTTTTAAGTTCATTTTCCCGACTTTTGCAGGGACATCAATCATTTTAAAGTGTCAGTGTGTTGCATCTAAATGACACAGATTGCCAAAAATACAAGTGGATCGAACTAAATTTTCATTGATAATTACAATTTTATTTGCCTCTCACAGTAGCACGGACACCATTTTAACATATCTTTTCTTATAACTGTCATTACTGGCCCCAAATAACCTCAATGATATCAATCCGATATCTTCTTTTTCATATAACACCGAAAATACCGTATTTTATTTTAAATAAACCCTCGAAAAAACGGAGCTGCGGTATCGTGGAATAAATACACGTGTCGGGACATAATAAACAACATCAAACTCTTTTGTGAATCAGATTGACAGATCGTAGACTTACCTTCCCTATTCTATTGTCTCGCGAGAACGAGAATTGAATAGGGAGGAGAAATTTACATTTTACAAAAAATAACAAGTGGAACATACGATCCCCGTATATTGTTGAATGCTATACAGGGTCAATGGTTTTAGACATGGAGGGTCATAGCGATGTCAAATTTATAAATAAGACTGTTTAAACTGTCTTCTGAAGATTGTTTCTATTGTTGAGTCCTTAGAAGTAGTACTCCAAAAATTTTTCTTAGGGTGTGAGCTTTTGTAAATATGGATGAACGAAAAGTGAAGGGATAGAGGTGTAAAAGAAAACTGAAGTACATATTCGGATCCATTTAAAATAAAAAAATATGTGATATATTACATTATCATTTTTTTCTGCATTTGATATGCCCAGAATTACCGTACAAATATATCATTTCGACCTAATCAATTGATTTGTATAGAATTTCACAAATATTTAATTTAAATGACATATAATATGACTTTTACTTACGGTATAAGTATACTGTTAAATCATCACTGAGCATTGCCATTAATGTGAATTAAAAGTTATTATTAGCGTTAAACATAATGTCATCTCGAACAACAATATGAATTAACAATAGTAATAAAATAAACCATTCCCTAAAAGTGAGAAACAAAACAAATCCAAATTAATTATACATATATACACTTACATCTAACGTCTAAATATTTCGCATTTAGGAAAATTAATATATATATTGTCACAAATGCAGAAAAAATAAGAAATAAAAGGAAAATAAAGGAATCCATTACAATGGTCACTGTGAAGAAATTTCAAATATTTTGTTAACCTTTCAAAAGTTTCTTTTACAAACATGCATTTCACTTCACGAAAGATCAACGGATAGATATTTTCTTTATCTTGATTAAACGGACACCTAGTATTCATGGTCTTCAAAAGCTTGTAGAAATCTAATATATTCAAAAGCATGGTTTTACTAATGAACCCATGCCACTGACTACAAAACTTTTGAACATAAAATTAATCGGTCAGTCATCCATACTGAAGCGAAATACCGAGTAATATGGAGACCGTTCCGATAGAAATATCAACAGCTAAATCAGTGATCTCTAGCCTCCGGATATGTTTCAGTCAAATGGCTTCGTTTTGACTTTATTTTACGACATATATTACGTATAAAGTGTTAAGTAGGCGCTCGAACCCGTATCTGAAATGCGGTGGATGTATTTATATTTACATAATTGATTCCAAATATGACAAAAATGTTGGAAAATCTAATTATCGAACATATTGTCGGGCTTCTTCATCTTATCGTAAAATGTTATGTAATAAAGTAATGAAAGGTGAAGAAAAAATAACAGATCACAAGAAATTTCCTGAACTTTTGTTAAAATAGATGTGCATAAGATACTCACTAGTATTCAATTTTGCTTTTCTTTGTACTTTAAGTTTTAATCACTCATATTCATATGACAATAGGGAACTTTCGAGTTAGCCCGGATTACCGTTATGATCCTGCATTTATTCGCGCCTTCTCGATTTTGTTCCTCATGTGTTCTTCCGGTTTTCATACTTACCTTCGTCGCAACGTATGTAAAGTAAATGGAAATATTTTTACTTTTCAGCGCATTAAATTTATTTTGTGTAAAGAAACCCAAGAGACTCTTAAAACGTACCACACTGGGTTATTTAGTTGACCGCCGAACTACTGAAATCTATCAGACAGTGAAAAATGTGCAGACAGACCGGGAATCGAACCCAGGACCTTCCAAACACTTGCATGACGCTTTTACCAATTGTGCTATGGGAGCTCTCTATATATTATCGAAACCGGAAATAAGATTGAGGAACATTTTTCTAAAACCACGCAACTGGCGATAATGAAAGCAGGATTATAACGGCAATCCGGGCTAACTTGAAAGTGACCATTTGGTTACACGTTATATTACGAGTTTCAATATTAATTATTTAAACATATCTAAGAAATTAATATAACATATTTATATAATTTTTGGACGACCTGTGCTATTTTAATTCTGAAGAATGCACATATACATGTATATGGTTTGCATTTTGTAGCAGTTTCTTATGGAAACATTGTATCTTATCCATTATTAATCAGAGCAGTTTTTTCTGATAGTTACTATTTTTGTCATTGATCAGACAATTATTCTAATTTCTGGTAAAATATCTTTCTGGAATTTCTGGAAATATGGCGTTTCCAGACTTTGAAATGTTTCATCGACTTTTCTTATCGCTATCACACACAGAACTCATCTGATGTATATCTTGTCGCCGCTTTTGTTGTTTGTTTGTTTTTGGTTTTTTTTTTTTTGGGGGGGGTTTGTTTTTTTGTTTTGTTTAACTAAGTTTACTGCTGAATCTTAAAAAATGACACTAAATTGAACACGATTTAAAAGATTTTGATACAGATTTTTGTATGGTATACTTTTTATTAAGCATTTATCGGGAACATAATTGCGTTTTATATACAATATAGATAAATTGACATTAGTATGTTTTTTTCTACAAAAAAAGAACAAAATGTATATTATTTGATATCCATTCTGACTTGGCCTGTACATGAATAGACAAACAAAGGAATACATTTATGCTTCTGGCCATCACTTAATAAGTTGAACGTCACTGAAATAAAACGATATAATTTGATATGGGTTTTCCATGGTTTGTACACATTATATGGCGACATCCGAAACTCCCATACACGGTAAAAATTTTAATCCCCGTGCGTCTAATTTAGGGACGCATTCATTTATAAATGCAAATGGTTATATTTGTTAGTAAACAGAACCGTTTTATGAAAGAATTTTAAAATATGTAAGTTTATGAAACTTTGTGAAAGAACGCCTTAAAAGAATCAATATCAATGCGAAAAAATGTATTTCACATGTAAATTTCTTCTGATACTATCAATATCTCCTACTGTCAAGTAACCTAAGACAAAATCGACCACTGATCATAGACAAATATTCAAATTAATTCGACAATTTGCGACCTTTTTTGCCATATTTCAATTATAATAAGTATTCTTGCCAACAATTCGATAACATTCTGAGATTTGTACATTTTTCAAAATTATATATCGGAATTAAGTCCCAGTAGACGAACAAACCAATGGCCCCGTATTATCTTTCTGTCATATTTAGCAATTAATTTCATACAGAACTGAAACTGATATTTTCGGATCTTTTATCTTTGAATGCTAAGTAAAGCGTTTACAGCTAAGCCTCTATCAATAGTCTAGACGATATCGCTAAAAAGAACTTTATCTGCCAGACTTGTGTTTTGTGGCAACATTGCTCATTAAAATACCAAATCAATGTCATTCGAGATAGACAGATCATTAGCACGTACAGTTTTTTTCTTGAAAGACTGTTGAAGTTATATATATATATATATATATATATATATATATATATATATATATATATATATATATATATATATATATATATATATAAAGATAGATAGATAGAAATATAGATAGATAGATAGATAGATAGATAGATAAGCTTTATCTTTTATTGCTTGTTAGGCGTCATTGACATTTACTGTGAAAATATAATGATCAACACAACATAAAACTTACTCTATTACATTATATTTTGTATGTATAGAAAATGATTCAATCATTTCTAATCAATTATATAAAAATGGAAAATCAACGAAACCGAAAGTCTTTTTCTTAATCCATTTTCTCTCTTATATGATATACAATTTTTCTCAAAACTTATAGTATTTAAGAATATTTTTTTCATATTTGATCGAACGTTTAACACATCAAAATAAAAAAAATTAAAATAAAATAAAAAGCATTCCGTTCAACGGTCGAATTGCTCAAGTATGTATATAAGATGCTATGGGTTTTTTTTCTCATAGGAATCCCATTCAATCCAACATCAATGCCAACATGAGCCATTAAGATAATTATTCTACCTTATTTGCTAACTGTTCCAAATAATTCAAGTTTGAATAATTTGAAATAATTACTTCCATAAGTAAACTTATTCAAGTGTAATGCGAGGAAGAGAAATCAAACTATTTAAAATGCATCGTCGTCATTCATTGAAAGTGAAATGCTGAATATCCCCGTAGCATATTTATTGACCAAATATAGCACTAAATATGACCCATTTGGTTTGAAAACCATATAAAATTATCATCCGAGAGACAGTGCTATCTAACAGATACAAATGTAAGAGATATGACGAGATAATCATGGGTAACTTTACTTTTCCAAAAATATCGTGAGAAAAAGAGTTTCATTTCATTATACGATAACCTATTTACTAGAACTTCCAGAAGTTACAGTCCTGCCCTATATTCACTTTGCTTGAACATTGCTCAGTGAGCATTATTACGGTTATAATGTTAGTATCGTTGACATCGCATATCCTTTTTTATAGGTATTATCAAGTTATTATTTATTTTGATTAACATTATATGAATGATATCTCTTGCAAAAACCAAAACAAAAAAATAAAATAAAAAAACAACATAATGTGGAAATCTGCATAATGACGAAACAGTATTTTGGTTTCACGGGATAGCAGGAAAAGAGGAATATTTCTGTATAAACCATGGCCAGTCCGAAATGTGTCTGTAGTCTACCAAATCGTGAATATAATAAATTATCATAGCATTAGAGAAACTCGCAGTACGAGGTGTTTTATCAAATATAATATGAGTGTGGATATTTCAATGTTTGTAGTCTGTCAGGTCGAAAATATCATAAAACATCACAACATCCATAAAAATCGTAGTTTAAGGCAATAATAATGATAATGATAATAATACCAAGGATTAAATCATTAGGATGTCGAGGATATAGGCACAATAATAATAATAATAATAATAATAATAATAATAATAATAATAATAATAATAATAATAATAAAATAATTATAACAATTATAATAATGATAATAATAATAATAATAATAATAATAATAATAATAATAATAATAATAATAATAATAATTATCATTATTATTATATTATTATTATTATTATTATTATTATTATTATTATTGTTATTATTATTATTATTATCATTATTTTAGTGATGATAATTGTGGTTATGATTAGTGTTGTCATTGGTAGGTATACTATTATTCATGCTAATTATTACCAGTTTATCATTATTTTACACATGGTACATAGTAAAAGAACTAATACTATGGTTAAGAAATGTTATTTATATGTAAGTTTTTAAAGTTCTCAGTTTTATTGCATTTATTTGTATTTGTTTTTCTATATTCGCTATTACTATCTAATGAGTTCTGGTATTTAAGTTAAGTAGATATTTTACACTGAAAGTGTCAATTATACAACGCACAAGAGATGAAATTTGGAAATACATTATAAATAACGCAAATACAACACAGAAATCATTCAAAATATATATTCGGAGTACTTGTTTAAAAGGAACAAAATTTCTGAAATTCTGTGATAAAATATTACATTTCATTATAATGTTGAAAGCTTTCTGTAACAGTAAATTAGATATCTAAATTTGAAGATGTCATTCGACAACGGGACAAACATAAATTTAAAAAAAATATCACTTCTACAAAAAAAAACCCAAAAACCAAAACAACAACAACAACAACAACAACAACAACAACAAAGAACAACAAAAAAAAGTTTCGGAGTTAAGGTTCTTTTTCTGACGGTTTTTATTTATTCACATGAATACTTCTATCATGTTCACAATGTTTAGTAAAAACCCCCGGTAAATCAAAAATCATTTTTATCTATAAATGTTGCTCATATTACAATATTTATAATATTATTTTTAGTTAATTTTTATATATTTAATTTGAAATATTCATTTTTGATAAGTTCAATTTATTGTCAAATTTTCTAACTAGTTATACATTTTTACTATTTTGAGTTTCAATCACTGCTATAATCCAAGTAAAATTTGTCTTTTTACATTTTGAGGATTTAAGGATATTTAAGATGTGTTGTTCATATGAATCTTATCTGCATTTAGTTAGACCTGCCTTGTCACTCATTTTGGTAAAACTCCCAGAAATCAATACACACAGTTATATAAATTATAGGTATGCAATAATAAGTGTGTCACAATAAGAAATAACAATCATAACTTCTATATAACTAGATGTACATCATGTTCCATTTCCTCTGTCAATATAATGCCAATCCGTGAACATACTATACAAACCATTGAAACGAACAATATATCAGACACTTTCAGAAGTCTAAATCAGTTGCTATTATTGTTTTTTTCTGTTTCGCTTTACCTTTAGTTTTGTATGCCGAAGACTACCTTATACGTTTCATACCTGACAGGTATTTATTATGTGTATGCGTTTCTTTTCACCTGCCGAAATACTCCAAATAAACATATCACATTTCTCCTTAATGTCATCGATTTCATTGTAGAAGAAAGAATTTATTTGAACAAGGCAAGTTAAACTGTCCTCAAATTAATCTGGTCTTCAGAGACAAAATTGTCCCTTTGTTTTGATTTTCTGATTCAGCTGCTCTGTAAACACCAGTCTTTTTTCTAATGTGGACAATTTACTAAATCAATTTGACTTAAATCCACCAATAGCTGAAGATACACAAAAACGTTGCTAATTCAATACATCTATTTAGCGTGTTTTTGCGGAAAGAAAAACACTTTTACGTGCCTTTAGCGTAAAGACAACCAATTCCCATTTTGTGAAGGAAACAATCATTAATATATTTTCACTGAGCAATTGTTTTTGGATATATATATATTTTTTCTACTCTTGTCTTCTATCAATAAATCCCTGGTTCATTTCCAGACCGTTCTATAAGTATTTTATTATATCGACAAAAATTAACAACTGCACACGGATAAGATATATTGCCTAACATTAAAAGAGAATTGTGAAATGAAACAAATACTTTAATGTTTTATGAAATATACACGGAAACACTCGCACCCACAATATATATATATTTGAAATTATTTTGATTCCGCGGCCAAATTTCTTTTTTGCCATTATAGCCCGGTAACGATGCCTATATTTCTCGAGCACGACAAGACTACTTATATTATATTTTCACCTTTTTATTTACCAGGGGTTTTACCAAAATAGTTAGAAAACCCTGCTAAATCCAAAAGTTACTACATGACACTTTTATTAAAAAAACATGCGAATATTTGTCATTGAATCATACTCCTTAACATACCCCAAGTAACTTTGTCATACGTTTACAGTATCTTGTACAATTACAGAACAATATTATATATTGTAAACTCCTACTGAAGACGTTTGCTATCTCTACATATATACACAAAAATGGTATGAATGCAACAAATGTACGACAGAAATAATTTGTTGTAATAAAATTTCCTAAAATAACACCTGCGCTGGCAGGATGTTAGAGTTTCAATTGTAGTTATTTTGTATTGTTTGGATACGTTTTCTATCTTTGTTCGGTTGCAAAGTCATACACGGTTAGGACTTTAAAAGAACATTGCACTGAATGCTTTCAATGATTTATGTCCTACTTTGAACATAACGTGACAAATCCGCATCCTAATCTGCCCGTAAAATACTAATGAGGTATGGTAAAACGCCTTGAGAGAAATTGGAAGGAATTTGAGCCATTGCGAATTTATCTATTTATTTTTATACAGTGAAATAAAATAATAATGGTAGTAATAATAATAATAATAATAATAATAAAATAATAATAATAATAATAATAATAATAATAATAATAATAATAATAATAATGATAATGATAAGAAAATAATAATTATAACAATAATACAATTTAAAATATTAATGATGATGATGATGATCTTCATTATTATTATTATTATTATTATTATTATTATCATTATTATTATTATTATTATTACTATTGTTATTATCATTATTATTATTATTATTATCATTATTATTATTATTATTATTATTATTATTATTATTATTATTATTATTATTATTATTATTATTATTATTCGCAGTAATATCTTAGCAGTAGTAGTAATAATAACATGTTTACAGTAATACTAACCTATGTGGGAGGACCATTTGTCATTGTCCTATATGTATTATTTTATTCTTTTATGGATATTTAGCTAAAATGTGTTTTTTTTCTAAAACATTTATTGTGATACATCTAGTAATCATATAACTTGTTGGTTTTTCTTTAAATACTTTAATTTTAACATGTGTATTCATGTCATAGTTGAGTGCAAAATCACACACACACACACACACACACACACACAAACACACACACAAACACACATACACACACACACACACAGATATAGGTGTGGCCTTCATGACCGAATGATTAGAGCATCAAGCTTTGAATCATGAAGTCTATCGTTTTTGGTCACTGCATGTTCGAAACCTTCTTGAAGCTGAACTGATTTTTGTTAGAGCATTTGCCAGTTTACTTGCGGAGGATAAGTGATCTCTTCCTGGGTAACCGGGTCGTCTCCTCCACAATTAAAAATGGCTGTCATCATATAACTGAAAAATTGTTTACTGTGGCGTAAAATAATATTCCAAATAAAACAAAAAAATATATACGACAGAGTCAAAATCAAAAGTAAGAAGTCAACGTGGTTGTATATGATATAAGTTTAAAGAAAACTGCACTCGCTTTGCGAGATTTTATTACACTTTGTCACCTGTCACAAAAGTGCGTTTTTGTATATCAAAGAAGACTGACCGTACTTTTAAATACATGTTTCTTACTTACATATTAGCATAATATGCTAATGATGTAAATGCTTGATATTATATCTATTTGTAACATACGAGTAATATTATACATGTATATAGTTGGCTAACATGTCAGGTAAGGTATAAAAAGGTTTACCGGAGTTTGTCATTTATAAAATATTTTGTAGGAAATATATTCCATATTAATTGTTATACAATGCTAATGAATTTTATTAGTCTATTTTCTGCATCTGCAGCATTTAGATGCTTCACTAATTTATTCATGAAATGATTCATTCATGTTTGCTATTCATTTTCATGAAGTTCAGAATACAGTTTGTATTACTTATTGTTATAAAAAGGTAAATTATAGAACGAAAGATATATATATATATATATATATATATATATATATATATATATATATATATATATATATATATATATAAAAATATATATATATATATATATATATATATACATATATAAATTTCATAATATATAAACACAGATATATAAAGAAATCGTCAGGTTATTCTATGACATAGGGGAAGTCTTATTTGTTAAGGTATAAAAATAAAATAATCCAGAAGGAAGTGAAAGATGAATGGAAGTTGAAAATTACAAATTATCAATCCTACTTACCAGGAGATTAAGAATCCCATATAATTGATATCCATTGCAATCATTATGAATATACCTATAAACATAAGCACTTAGAACAACATACTCCTATAATTTGTAAAAAAAAAAATAAATAAACAGAGAAAACAAAACTAGGATACGTTTAAAAGATTCTTGGTTTGTCCATCCTACACAGACTCTCCATAACTAAAGAGCTTGTATGTCGATCTGTAACAGCATTTAATGCCCAAGAAAATGAGGAAAATGACAAACGACTTTTATAATATTAATTTATCATTTCTCGTCGTGTTTGTCAGAGTAACCATTCCCGATGTAAAAACCTTTAGACAAACAAGAAGTAAAATTACCGCCTTGTGAGTTAGGGGGCTAATTTGGTTACAACGGCGGCAACTCTCTTTATTGTCATTAATTTCTCGTTCCCTATCTTTCGCTGATTAGAAGGTAATTTACATATAAAGCAGTGATAGGTTTGGTGGGTATTTTTGTTCGAGCGAAGTGAAAAAAAATTCTCATCTTTCTCCTTGAACTTACAAACGCATCAGTTATAGAGATGTCTAAGGTCACTTCTATATAATCAACAAAGAAGAAATATCAATGAAGATCATTAATCTTATTCTGGCATCGATAAATGGGCCATTGAAACTTCATATAAAACATCTATCCGCCAATAAAATACTAAATAGCTGTGTAAGCCGTACTGGATACATATTCTTTTAAATTTTCTGCGTGATTAATTTCGTCGTTTTTTGTTCTATCCAAACTTTTATCATATTTTCCGGATACGGTTACTGGGTCGAATCGTTGTGTATAAAGGACAGCGACGTCATCGTGAAAACGATACAAATGGCTCTGTTTCGTGCGACTGAAATCCGTACGTTACAGGTCAAAGGTGATCGGAGGTGTTTGGAGTTTAATGTACATAATACAAATCGGCAAGTTGTAGCTATTGGTAATCCCTTAATTTGATTTGATTCCTTTTTTAACATGTTTTTACATACAACGTTGTATAAATACGGTTTAAATCAGTTATTTCCTTTATTTGTGTAAAGCAGTGAACTACCAGCATATCATACACTTTGGATTTTTATCTATCTATCCATCTATATCTATTTGTCTATCTATCTGTCGATCTATCTATCTATCTATCTATCTATCTATCTATCTATCTATCTATCTATCTTTCTATCTATTTATCTATTTATCTTTCCATCCATTCATCCACCCAACCACCATCCATCTATCTATCCATCTATCTATCTATGTATCTATCTATCTATGTATCTATCTATCTATCTATCTATCTATCTATCTATCTATCTATCTATCTATCCATCCATCCATCCATCCATCCATCCATCCATCCATCCATCTATCTATCTATCTATCTATCTATCTATCTATCTATCTATCTATCTATTAAAAAGTTAACAAAGTTTAAAGTTATGTCTGCATGGCCTATACAGGCAGGTGCCCTATATACTAAGGTGGTAAATAGTGTTAGTTTGACTTAATAAAAATCATTGATGCCAAGTACTAATTTATCGTTACTAGGTAAAATAAAAATGCTACACAACCATGCAACAGATTATGCTAGTAAATAAATGACACGAAATGTCTGAACACAGACACAAACACACACACACACATACATACATATACATATATATACCAATATTTGATCAAACTGCTGCCAATTACAAACGCTTATGTGATTGCTAGAAATCAATGTGTATCGTCTTTCTCTTTGAAAGCTGATCTTATAAATCTTTATAACTAGTTAATTACAGTCAATCTGGTAACTTGATAACAAACATAAAAGATAAAGTCATGAAAAGACCTACTTACCTTTTTATTTAATAACAATTCAGTTGCCAAATTGTCATCTGTAATTACATAAATGGGATATAAAATCAACAAAACTATTTGCAATTTCTGATTAAACATTATATTTCCATCATATAACATAGAGTTCAAGAGTGGACTGTTAAATCAGATACCAAAATCTAAATCAATAGAATGTCCAGGACATAGATACAAATCCGGTAAAAATTGACAAACATGGACCTCTGAGGTGGGATCAGGTGCCATGGAATCTATTTCCAAATTCAATTTTTTAAATACATAGAGGTCAAACCGTTTTCTTAAAAATATTTTTGTCTGTAGTAAAGTAGACCTGTGTGTAAATAAATTACATTATCATCTGAAAATGGTCCATACAGTTATCTAAATTATTTTCCAAAAAAAATATTACCTTTAGATTCCTTGAACGTGATAAATGCAACTTTTGGAAATATTTTGTTATGGTCGGTGGTATCATAGGTTTCCTCACCCTTATAACCACCATTAGCGTCATCATCACGACCAGTGCCCCATCATATGTTATTTTCTTTTCCATCATAAGTGCAGAATGAAACATAATCAGCGTTTAGTTTGACAGTGTGGGGTAGAGATAATTAAATTGTCAAATGAGTAAAAAGTTATATATCCGACCTATGTTGTAGGTAAAATAGATACGCGATCGAACTTACCTATTTTATCATATTTGTTGGGGGCTCTGTGACCGAGTTCCTAGAACATCCTGCTTTAAAATGTGAAGGTCCTTACTTCTAATCAGCACGGGTTCTAACCTAAGCTGATTTTGTGAGAAAGTTTCCCAATTTACTTGCGGAACATTGTAACTGTATTCTCTCCTCCACCACTAAAATTGGCCACCACCGTGTGACGTATTTGAAATTCAAACTTAAAATAAATTTTGTTTCCTATGCCTTTCCAGTGTACATAAATGTTACAGCAGTCGAGAACCAATGTATTTTGAGCTTTCAAATAATCTTGCGTACTTATAACAGATATAAGATATATCATTATATTTGATTTGTCACATTAGCCAGTAGTAAATTATTTCAGTGTGTGTAATACTGGAATTGCAATGGGTTTTGCATTGTTTCTAAAATGTACGAGTTCTTTCCCTTTACCTGTTACCATGTAAAAGACCCAATCCTTGTCTTTCTTTATCATTTAATAAAACACTGTATCGACTATTACATATAATTTACATAGACCAAAAGAAACTGAAGATAAACAGCAATTAAAAAAAAAACAACATTTAACTTGCATCCGGAAATCGCAAAAAAGGTTCCCCTACCGTACCTTTCACACCGTGTTTCAGCGTATTCTGTTTTTGAAGTTTCTCTGCACATCAAACTCACGTGTCAGAATTTGATACGGTCTGTCAAACCAAAATTTAGGTCTGTTTTTTAAGCTGTGTCCGACCAGGTCTTTTCTCAACTTTATTTCATATCAGCTTTTAGTCATAAACTTGTCAGCCGCCAATGAAAGGAGCAAGGTTACAAAGTGTACCGTATGGTTTCAGATTTATTTGCGTTTATCGTTTAAAACATGGCGAATAACTCCGCTACCTGTTCCTGATAAAGCATATTGCAATCAATCTTGTATTAGTAGAAAAAAGGTTTAGAAGAGATATAGGGTTTTAACATTGTATACAAAACATGTAGAACTTGGATTTGAAGTGTTCAGACAACGTAACGTAGTTTAAACTATCAGTGGATATATACAACATTAATTAAAATTGAGACAATAAACTTCACTGCTAAACTTTACTCGAGTAGAAAAGATTGTTTTTTTTTTCCTTTTTACAATGGAACAAACTAAAACGAAAACGGTTTGGAGAAAACAAAACGATAAACTTCCTTCCGGGGTCAGTGGCTTTCCTTGGTGTGCATGTAAATTGAATACAAAAGGTAAACGAGGATCTGTGTGTTTCAAACGCATAGCATGTAAAGCATTTTGACGGCGATATATACAACAATGGTGCATATGTATACTTTCATTTGTGGAATATTGAATGATACTAAGATTCTACCAGACAATCAAGGTAAGTAAATGACGATATACAAGCAGGTTTATGTCTTCCTTGTTTCCCACGGTTGTCAATAATTAAAACAGCAAAACGAATCTGTTCATGGCATGGAATGAACCTGTCTAGATCCACATCTGGAATATGAACGTGATAAGTAGATTATCGGATCTCTGTTACGAGATCCTGGAAATCTATATTCCTTTCCTTTCAAGATTGTTAAAACTTACAACGGATTAACATGGAAATTTGTTATGTATCTTTAATAACTCAAAGGGATTCTACAGGCTTAATTATTATATAGATAATGTATCCGTACTACATTCCATTTTCCATATTTATATTGTTTTATTTACTTATTTATCTATTTTTAAAAATAATTGATATTAGATACCGTTTCTGTGTCACAATAATATACTTAGTATCAATTTTGACTTCAAAATTCAGCCATCGTCTGATATTTCTTTTCCGTTGATTTCTGAAGCAGAAAATAGTTTTTTTATTGACATGCAAGTAATTGTTTATCATAAAATATGACGGAAACGCTATAAACGATTCCACAAACCATATCATATACAATAAATGTATCACCGAAACGCGCGACCAGCTGTGATTGATATATACAAGTTTCGGTGCTAGCTATGAACGAACTTTATCATTAATTTCAAGTCCATAAAATGTGTGATAAAACAGCATGTCTTAAATGTTTATTTTTTTCTAAATGTTGAACCCTGTCTGGTGATATATGGAAATACCGTTGTGATTTAGGAGTGGGGAATGATACTCATTTTACGAATATTTTCACAAGGCGCTTGGCTTTGATCACAAACGAGTATATGCACAAACGATAAATCATTGTACCTGCCTCGTCGTTTTTCTTATTATTTTACTGCTATTCTCCGCAACTTAAAGGGGTATTAAAATGTTTTCTAAAATAATTCTACTTCAATTTTTACCACTTAGACTGATGTACTCTAACAAATAAAAGATATACATGGGCAAAAGAATTATTATATTTTTATATACTTTGTGGCAATAACGTCAGGTCCAGTGCAGTATGTAATATACAAATAGTTAATTCCGACGAATAATTGGCAAACTGTATTTCTCAAGCATTTTTACAAAATATATAGGCGTTTCAGAATTTGTTTATGACTTTGTATATATTGTTTTTGTTATTGTACATCAATGTAAGTAGAAAAAAAATTGATTTAAAAATGTCTCTTTAAGATACAATGAATTATGCGTGTAGAAATATGCATCATTTTTATGTATGAAAAATAACTATTAATAAGTAATCTATTTAAAACAAGTTCTTGATTTGATCTGAAGAGAAATAAAAAAAATGAAAGTCAACCTTGCATTGATGTTTACTTTATAAATGTTATTTAAACAAGAAACTTTGATGGAAGCTTTCGATTAGAATGAGGAAGCCCGTTAAATTGAATGAACGGATAGGCATGTTGATCTAAGCTGAAATAATTGAAACAAGCCGATGCATGTTTTAGCGTTCAAAATAAAGCCTAATACGAGAATTAACGGTAACCAGTTGATGATGTTGGCTATGGCAACGATGATAGCAAAAACGAAGTTGAAGACTTACTGCATGACACAAAATACACTGGATTCATTGGTTAAAAACCGAACCTTGATATGTTTTGTAATACATGTATTTATAAAATTATTATAGGAAATATGGAATGTGCTATTTCATCTCATATCATTATAAGTAAATGAATCTGAAATATATTCTGTATTTGTTAGAAACAGATCATATAGATATTCGCTATGCCTATGGCAGCTATATAAAAAATTAATTAACAAATATTATCTAATTACAGAAATACGCAAATACACTAACTGTTTATACCCCAATTACAATGCTAATAAACTATTTCTGAATCAACATAGGTATGCCAATAGTACTATCTAGACGGTTGTAATTGGTATAAATTAGTTTTCATATATCAACTCTTAGCATATACAACAAACATTCATTTAAGAAGAATATCATTTTTGTTTCATCTGAATAGTATTTATCAAAGACTATGATAAAGTGAGTTCCGGACACGTGGTCTTATCCCGTTTGAGATTCGTAATTGTTCTTCATGTTGAGGCCATTTGCACATCTAATTCGTCGTGTTATAATGGACTTGAGTTTTTGATTAATGATTGGTACTTCTTCAATTTTACTTGGTAAAACACTTTGGAATTTGTATGCCTTTTCAAAACAAAATCATATTTATTACTTCTACCTTTTATATTGAGAATAGCCATCAGAGTAACTACCCATAGTGACGATTCCCTTCTCTATACTTAAAGGGGCATTAGCTGTGTTTACCAAAGAATATTTCATTTCCGTTTACCTTTACTTTTTCTACTTGATGTACAATAACAAACAAGAGCTATACAAAGACATAAAACATCTTATATTCCTATATATTTTGTGAAAATAAGGTCAGGTCCATTGTGATATTCACATATAGATAGTAAGATTGAATAAATCAATACCAATTGAAAACGTATCAAACCTGGGTTTCTCAAGCACTTTTCATAAAATATATAGGAATTTAAGAATGTGTATGCCTGAGTATATATCTGAGTATATTTTTTTTTTGTCATTGTATATCAGTCTAAGTTGTAAAAGGGGATTTGATCTTTTTGAAAAAAAAAGCCAGTGCCACTTTAACTAATAGTTGTGAAATTCATGAACATAATATGTCAATATCAATGTAATGACTAAATACATGAAATTACATGAATGTAAAAAAAAACACAATCAATTTTATAGTTTTACAAAAAAAAAAGCATTCCAAACGCTCAAGACGATTGTTTCCTTCACTAAGACTTCATCGGTTGATCTCGAATTTGAAATAGATGTTTAGTTCCGAAACACAAAGTGGTATCACATAAAGAAGAAATCGATAAATTAAAGAGGCTGTTATCAATAATCAATAGAGTAGAAAATCAATTTTGACATTTAAGTTACCGAATGAATAGTCATTTGTATGATATTATATTTAATTTAGTTAATGTTTCAATATGTTATGAATGATAAAAAATGTTACTGTCAATATAGTTTTATATTTGTTATTATTTTTTATTATTATTATTATATTTATATTTTTTATTATTATTATTATAATTATTATTATTATTATTATTATTATTATTATTATTATTATTTATCATTATAATTATCGTATTGTTATAAAATAGTTCAATTCTACGTCATATGTAAGTTTGGTTATAATTATCACAGTAAAATATATGAAAAATAATAATAATTTATATAATAATCATAATAATTATAATAATAAATATTATTTCCTTCTTGTAATTATGATTATTATTATTACTATTATTATTATTATTATTATTATTATTATTATTATTATTATTATATTAAATTATATTATTATTATTATTATTATTATTATTATTACTGTTATTATTATTATTATTATGCTGAAATAATGTTAATACATATATTTTCATATTTAAAACAGGAAGGTATATACAGGTTAATGGAATATAAGTTTTAAAATCTTTATTTCTGAAGCATTAAATTGCAGGCAAAATTGGTATGAGCCTTACTAACAGATTATAATTAAATTTGAATGAACTCGCTGATTGTGAAATTAACACCAATACAAGATAAAGCGCTTTTGACATAAACCAAGAAGAACGCATATATAAAACATGCCGTCATTTTCTGCCTAATGAAAACAATTCTGATTAAACAACGCCAAGACATTCTTCAACACAGGCACCCAATCAAGGTACAATTCATCTTCATTATTGTGATCGGATGCGTCTCCCAAAACAGTGAGCTGTCGTAACAATTATATTGTATTTCAATGAACGTCTCCGTAGCCACATGATAAATGGCCTGTCTTTTTTACTTCAATAAGCGACGTTGATACTTTACTTGTTTTCTGTAAGTGTGATCCTTGTTATTCATATGAAATTGACAGAATGGGTAGCGAGGGTCGACTGTTAGTGTTCCTAGGTTCGTCGGGCTAATCTAATATACACGTATTTTACCCGACCCATTGTTTAATAAACTGATAAAGAATCAATCGTTCAAATCGGAAAAGGCAGATTTTTTCTCTCTCGGTTAGGCAATTGTAAATATCCAATTTCGACTCATTAGGCCCTAGTTACAAAGACTGAATATGTGAAATTATGTCATACAAACTAAAGAAATTGAAAGTTTTCAGAAGAAACCAAAGAAACGAATTATTCTAACAATCTAATAATCTCACTGCTATACATTATGCAACCCCGAATCAATTTTATTAAGTATCATACTAGTTTCCGGGAAGAATGGCACGACTTGATTTATGATTTTATAAATATAATTCAAAATTAAAATTTTACAATGCTCAGAATTCACATCATTTTGAACTTGATGCTTTTATTAATTATGCCAAGTTACGTAAAAATTGTTTCTTTAATTTGTAAATGAACACAGCATAGTTTTATTTGTTAGGTCCGTCGATTAATCTAAAGGTAACATTATCCAATCTATCCTATAATTATCACCTTCACGTTAAAGTTCATAGCAACTGTTTATGATATTTTATATATTGATGCGTTCGATTACTTCAATTACCCAGCTTATAATGAATATTATTATTTTTACACAAATTCAGAATTATGATGTTATGACATGAGTGGGACCAGGTGTCCGGAAGGAATCAGTGTCCGCAGTTACAAAAATCCTTCTTATAGTCTTTTGATATCCATTTTAGTTACTTCCACAAGGAATCTTTTTTACCATATTGTTCAACAAAAGAACGATAGGAAAGAAAATTGAGATATTTTTCTGGTAACATTAACAAGGGAATTTATATATGTAATAACAACATATACCCCCTTGCACACACACACACACACACACACACACACACACACACACACACACACACACACACACACACACACACACACACACACACACACACACACTTTTCCTGAACAAATTCATGAACAATATGAAATATCCTAAATCATAATGCACAAACAATAAACGTCCTATTTGCTTTGTCGTACTGGTCATGCAGATGCCCAATTTAGATTCGTGTACCGTGTTTTGTACAAATGTATGTACACATATTCAATTTTTTAACTTACTTTAAACCAACTTAGACTAGTCTCATAAAAACTAGTAAACCTAGCATCTTTAAAGTATCGGTAACAATCGTAAATTAAATTACTACCCCCCCCCCCCCAAGGGAACTTTCGTGTTTTACCGTTAACGAGTTAGGGCGTGTTATGAATTTCACAAGAAAATGTTCTTTTCATATCTCTGTAAAGATGATAACCTATTATGGTTAAAAATGTTGATTTAATTTGTCCTTTTTCAAGTTCGTCCATGCTTTATTTCTAAAACAAAATAGTGTAACATATTCTGCTTTCACCGACTATTCTTCATTTGACCTAAAACTGAAAATAAAAAAATACTTTATACAATCTCAACATCCTTTCTCTCTGTTGTAAGTAATCTGTTTTCAGCTGAAACGAAGAATACGATAATGCGTATGATCATGACCACATGTATATTCCTAAAAGTACATGTGAATGCCTAGTTCCGTAGTTTTCGAATCACTCAAATTAATGGTGCACAGCTTTCAACAATACCACTGTGCTATTAATCGATATTAAGCCTTATGATATTGCGTAATTCATGTATAAAACGCAAATACTACATGGTCACAGCAGCAAATTAGATAGATTTTTTATATTCTTTTTTTAAGGATTAGGATAGAAATGTTTAGTTCAAACAAGAGGCCTATTTCGGCCACCTCGCTCACCTGAACTGTGTTGGTGTCTTACAAATATGGGAATCTCAATTTACAAATTATTATAACTTTCCTTGGGAGTGGAGTAGACTTTAAAATGAATCATTCCCAAAGGTTATCCCGTGGAATTTAATTTCAGCAAAATTCTTTCAGGAAAGTATTTATCTACCTAATTACAGGTAAAACACATAAAATGAATGCATCAAAATGAATACATTGGGAGAAAATCAATTAAACCATACAAAAATGAATGAAAATTAGAAATACTAAAAATAAAGTCAAAACGCGTCAAAAATGTATTTTACGATTTCTACGAAATTAACATTTATGTAGATCACTCAGATGCAATTAGTTTTTTCAATCAATTCATGCAGCAATTCTGGAGAAGTTTTTAAAAAAGGGGTTCCACCTGGGGCTTCCTATGCCCCACTCTGGATCGACCCATAGGCCGATCTGGTCGAAATGAACAAACTTGGTAGAGGATCTTGAGTACTCCCTTCCTATAAAGACTCCTGACTATGTGGTCATGCCACTCCCAATTAACCTTATCAAATGGGGTGATGCATATAGAAAAAGACTGAAATTTACCCTGTGTAGCTTGACACGTGACGTGCACAAAATGTACATACAACGTACATATAACGTACATGTAGGGGAAGCCCCGTGGACGAGTGGTGGTTAGAGAGCAATGTAAGCTGATTCTTGTGAGAAAATTTGCTAGTTTTCTTGCGGAAGAACGGTGGTCTCTTCCCGGGTAAGGTGTAACCCCGGGTACATTGTGACCAGGTTCCCTCCCCCACAAATAAAAATTTGGTCGCAACCATATCCATATAACTCCATATAAACACTATTAAAAAATTCAACGTACATATAACGTGCACATAATGTATAAACAATTTATATATATATATATATATATATATATATATATATATAGAGAGAGAGAGAGAGAGAGAGAGAGAGAGAGAGAGAGAGAGAGAGAGAGAGAGAGAGAGAGAGAGAGAGAGAGAGACAGACAGACAGACAGACAGACAGACAGAGAGAGAGAGAGAGAGATTAAAGATGTTTTGGAATCTTCCCTGGTTGATATCAATTTAATTTATATAATAACTGTATACCTGCACAATTTCGCTCCTGGTTATTTTCACCCTCAAGCGACAGAAAACATATTTACTCCGTCTTAAATTCGCCGTAAATAACCACCGTCTTTTATGAGATGATTCTTCATGCTTTAGTTGCTTAGTATGTGAATTTAGCTTTTTTTTAAAAATCGCCCTCTCATCTAGGGGCGAAAATGGCGAAAATCATACAGTATGGAAAATTTCAAGGTAAAAAGATTATACATTTAAAGCAAAACCCGCTAGGTAAATGTGTAAATTGGCGTGCTCGAAGCATATTTAATAGTAGCTTTCATTCTATCAATACATTATTTAGCAATACTTCTCTAAGATAGCTCTCGATAATTGGTTCTGTCATTTTTAGAATTGGTTTTCCTGCCTCGTCAGGATGAAATATTCACAGTTTGACAGTTATCAAACGAATGGATACCAAGATGGCAAGAGATCCTTTCTGATGGCCTGGAAAGAAAGTAAATATATAAATATTTATTCCAAGGAATAGAAAATAAAAGTAGTGATATAGATCTGCATTCAATGGAAGATAATAGAAACAGAACAGTCAAATGATTATATACAAAACTATATTAAGTATTTCAATAACGATTTGTGTGTGTGTGTGTGTGTGTGTGTGTGTGTGTGTGTGTGTGTGTGTGTGTGTGTGTGTGTGTGTGTGTGTGTGTGTGTGTGTGTAATATATTGATAACTATATGAATACTACGGTTACAGACTAATACACATTTTTAGATAGCAATAAAAAATAATGAACGGAAGGAACTGATTCTATTCAGGACCGACTTTAGCCATCAGAGTTAAAAAAAATGATAAAAGCAAGATTTCTATGAATTTTCCATAGAACCTGTGTTCCAGGCTTATCTGTTTGGTGCTACATATGAAGCCTTGTGATCTGACGTGGTCTTATGAAGGTTTGTAAAACCTGTCAACAACCAGTGATATTTCTGGAGATTACATAGATCGTATTCTCAAAGACGTTTACCCGTCTGTCATCATATGCAGAAATGTATGATACTTGGAATATATCTTACGTCCAGGCATGTCCGTGATGTGTCAGATTTTACTGGACAGGACGATGTGAAAAGATACATAAGAAAATAAACAAAATTTGACTTGATAAATATCTTGCTGTAAAAGGATTCCCGATTTTGGATCCATATCGTCATTAAATTCAAACCGTTGTCTGGACATATTAAAGTTTGCCCATATTTTAGGAAATCTGCTACTCAAAGTACGGTATACCTTTGCTGGGGACATTTATCAAGTATAGATGTATTACTCAGTTGTAATTCATAATATGACTATTTTTTCTATATATATTTTCCACATGAGTTACTCTTGTAATCAGATGCAAGCAACACGCCATGAGTCTCTCGTGGTATCTATTTCGCGCGTTGAGTTTTTGCAGTAGCAATTCACAACGGGTATCAGTTTCATAAACATACTGACGGCATACCAGAAGGGAAATTCGATTAATTTTTTTCCCCTGCCTGTCGAAACTAATATATAACTTTCATGTGTTTCTTATCTAACTTTAGGTTGGGATATCAATAATGACAGGCTAAAAGGAGATACCATCACAGTTCAAAATATTATAAAGCATAGGTAAAATTGCAGGAAATTAGTGCTGTGAGCGTAGGCTTACAAACAAGAGATGACATATCAAACAGTATAGCCGTATCTACTGACGTTTTTGTATGTCACTGAACGTATACAGTAGCCATACTTCATAAAACTATGAATACAGTTTTATTGACAAAAACTCTAATGTATGAATAGTATAATATTGACATTATAATGATTTTTTTCAAATGATTATCATGCATTATTATAACTATTATATAATTTTAATTATTATTATTACTATTATTATTATTATTATTATTATTATTATTATTATCTTAACAATAACATAATATCCAACATCCTTGAATATTTAAAAAATGAAAGTTTATTATTTTTCTTGAATATTTAGGAAATGAAAGTTCATTAATTGTCTCGAATTCTTGTTCTCAGAACTATTAAGTTTTATATTTCCGATACCTTTTAAACAATATTATTAACAATACCAAAGTTATAGTTTTAGAGTAAATAAATGCTCAAGACTATCATTTCTGTCAATAAGACTTCATTAGTTGAGCTAAAATTTAATATAATTATGTTTCGTACATCAGGCCAAATTATACATCTAAATGACCAATTTTGTCGACAGAACACTCGGCTCTGCTGCCCCTGAAATCTGTTATCATATAACGTTATGACAGTTCTTGAATAAGGAGGTACAATACGTTAACATGTCAATATAAAATGACAGATACAATAGTAAACTCAATTCCTGGTGTATTGAAATATAAGCAGAAGATTTTTTTCTCAAATAAACAGGGTTTCAAAATAACCAGGTTCTAATGGTCGCGAAGAGATTTGGCTGTGAAATCATTTTTTTTCCCCAAAAAGTGAGAATGTAATGAAACAGAGTTCAATTTAAGTGAACTATATAAACCGCCAGATGGTCCAAAATACAATATACGAATCTGCAAAAACTTTGGAAAAACCAAAGATCCAGGAATCATGGATGCATAATTGTCTCCTGTCGTTTGGTCACACAAGTCATGAGACAACGTTCAAATCCAAATAAAAAAAAAATAGTTAGAAATGAATCCTCTGGAATTCCAAATTATAAAATATAGATATATGTTGTGCTGCTTAAATTAAAAAAAATAATAATATTGATCAAATTTTGAGCCGCCGTGCTAGAGTGATTACAGCATTGTCCCTTTAAATCATGAGATTTCTTGCCCCTTGTCACCACTGGTATGATTTCCGCTTGAACCTAATCGTATCATGTGAGAAAGCTTGCCAGTTTATTTTCGGAATGCCCTCAGCATTTTTACATATAGGTTATAACCGGATTTTCATATCCATCTCTACAACTGGCCACCACTATATAGCTGACAATGACCACCACTATATAACCACAAGTTGGTACCTTTAATACGAATTTGGTAATACGTTTAGATTTATTATATGGCCTTGTATGATACCACTCTTTTCTTTCAGATATATACATTTTTATTAAATTCAAGCTCAACTGATAATGTCTTATTGACAAAAACGACCGTCTTGAACATTTGTGTTTCTTCTAACACTATAACTTTGGTCTTGTTAATAATATTGATAATGGATTGAAATAGATATGTTCATTTTGATGGTGATGGATGAGTATATTAACATTAATAAAGCGAATGTAATTCATGATTTTCCAGACAAGATTTTAAAGCATATTTTCCATAATGTTATTCATAAGAAATGCAGCAAGCAAACATTGGGAGTATTGGACAATTACGAATCTTTGAGAATATCCAATGATGGGAGCAGGTGTCATGGATACGTTAGCATACAAATATAGAAATCATATAAAGAAAAATATACCTGTAGTATGGTACTAAAATTTAATACCGTATAAACGGATTTTACCTTTAACAAGACGCAAATTTAGCGTATGACCTTTTGGCGATTGTATGATTCCAAACAAAAAATAAAACAGGGAATAAATTGTTAGTGATATCTACTTTTAGCGATCCGATCTCAACAATCTGGCTTATAAAGACAAAACTGAATCTTTGACTTTACGGTATGTACTTAAACTGTTAGTTTTCTACCAACGAACTATTCTCATCACTAAACTATAATGCTGTACGATGTATAAACAAAATATATACATTTGCAAAAACAAACAAAAAATGTATGTTCCATCTCAAAACCGGAACATTTGAATTAAACGAGAATTTATCGAATTTGTTTACGTTAGTCTTTGATCATTTGTACGAAAGTAAAAGTAATGCAGACTTTTATCTGCCAGGACACGACTTAAGACTTTTATCCCCAGTGTGCATTTTTTTCTGCATAATCTCTTGAAGAACTCATTGAATCTCACAAATTAACAAGATGCCATATACATGCATGCGTTAATACTTATCAGTTTCATGTTCTTTGTTGCTGAAACAGATACCACCAGACGTCAATCAGTGATGCCCTGTCAATTTCAAAACCACTGACATCTTGAAAAAATGTTGTATCAACTCTCAGACTTTTTTTTCTTTTAGGGAAACTTCAAAGAAGTTTCTTCAACAGAGCTGTTGATTTTTTATTTCATTCGTTTCAGCGGTTTTTTTTCTCCTGTGCAATGCGATTCCGTCTTTGCTTGAAATGCAACATCAAAGACTAAAACAGCAGTCTCCAGTATGATCTAGCGTGTCACGTTCTGCGAAATATCTAGATCCATTACAAGATGGAAAGCTCTTATTCATATGACCGACAAGCTATAACGATTTGTAAACAACCAGTTATAGTGTCAAATATAAACAACAAAACAAATCATAAATCCGACACAATCCCGGAAATGTTCTGAAAATATGCTCGGGTAAGGATCGAAAATCTCCAGAGATTTCCCATCGCACGCTCTAGACGAAAATTGAAGCAATGTATTTCATATCAATCACTCTGGGTCTTTGCTTAGTGTCAAGAATGCGTTTATTTTGAATAGCTTAGCTCAATTGATTTAGAGATACTGCTTAGTTCATGGTTGCAATTCTAATACCTGTGAGAAAGCGAAAATTACAATTACTAAAACAAATGTTTACACATCTCTCTGACTCGAAAGAGTTTTTTCGCTTTGATAAAAAGTTGAAAGAGGCTAGCTAATTTTTGAAACAAAACAGAGGCTATAAATAAAGCAGATTCCAGGCAAATATACTTGTAGTTTTCAATCTGTATAACAGAAAACATCTTGGTTTATCGGTTTATTTTATTCTTTTTAACTTTTAATAGAGACGACACTAATACATAGCGCTTGATCTGTCCTTACAAAGCGTTTTCAATAAATCACATATTTTATTATTCATTAAAGTGTAGTTTTGACATATTAACACGATACTTCAATAACTGATGCGTACAACATTTAGAATTAATATCTATAATGCGGAGATAAAGAAATAGGTAGATACATATGAAAATTAAATTGAAAACAAACCAACCCGAATTCCCTTGCAATGATATTGTTGTTTTACCTCTAATTCTTCTGTACCGAAGTTAGGGACCTTTTTTCCCTTTTGATAAGGAATTTTTTATTGCTTTGAAATATTATTATATATACATCTATGTGTATCACTTCTTTACCAAATAATGATAATGAAAAATCTAAACACTGTCATACATTTTATTTTTCAGTTTAATAACTGAGTCCTAAACAATACAAATACATACCGTATAAGCATACATTTTAGCGAGGATTCAATTTTGGCATTATTAGCGAGGCTGTTGAGATCGTTAAAATTGAACATCGCTAATATTTCATTCCACGTGCTTAGTAATAGTTTTCTTGGTTAAATGAAAAAATCGCTAAAATTATTTCTCGCTAAATTTATATACGAAATTTTTAGGATAAATCGCTAAATTTGCATCTCGCTAAACTTTCCACTTGTACGGTATACAGAATGAAAAAAGAGATATGTTTACCGACATAGTTCTTTGATAACACGAACTTAAGTAGGGTCGTCGAAGAGAAGGTACATAATGTTAGGATGAATTAATGAATATTAGAAACATAATACCAAAGTTATAGCTTTGTAGAAAAGGTCAAAACATATGTCCCAAATGATTGATTCTGTCAGTAGAACTTCATCAGTTGATTATAATTTAAAATAGATGTAGAGCTCCAAAAGAAAACAAAAAGTGGTATAACTCAAATGGCCAACATGATAATTTCAATGAATAATTACAACAGTTAAATGACTGAAGACTATGAATGCAGTTAGAAAACAACAAAGTTCTTCACAAACAAAACTGTAAAGGAATGGCAACTATGGGCAATTATAAAAGTTGATATCATTTTATAAATAAATATTGTCTTTTTTAAAGAACATCCTGTTTGTAATCAATTGCGTGAGCATTTGTATTTCATAAAAAAAGTGTATTTATTCATTCGTTATAAAATGACGGATATGCATTATGTACAACACACTGAAATTGAATTAATCGAAAAATCGCCATAATTCCACAAATGTATTTGTTTAATTGCAGTTGTATGGGCAGTCATGAAACGCAAGGTTTAAAGATATTTTAGAGATCGTACTTTTGAAAACTGTTGTATATTTATTGCAATTTGATTTCATGAAAAGAATAAATTATTCATATGACAAGCAAACTGTTTTAAGAACGGAATTGACTTTTGTCAAATCCTGAAAGTAACATCCGTCCATAGCAGAATTATTTTGTTGTGGCATCGTTTGGTATTGAACCACTCCCCAAGTTATATGGAATATGGAAATCCGTGAGTTTTTGAATCCACGAATTCGTTAAACTGTGAAAGTGACATATGATATCAACAACAGGTTCAATGCATAGTCTAGTTTTGCTATTAGAGCACGCTCGAACAATTGTCCAATAAAATGGTAAAATGTATGCAACAAACAATTAATAAGTTACCAACCTATACCAAATAATTAATATTGTTGGATACGTATCCGTGAAAAGTTAGGTAAATGAATTTATATCTATAACTCTTAAAATCTGTGAAAATTCAACTGATTCACTTCATAAGCAAATTATGTTTTTTTATGTTTTTATATAAATAAAATAAACATAACACCAGTGTTGAAATGCTCAATACGATCGTTTATGTCAATTAGACATCATCAGTTGAGTTCTTATTTATAAACGATGTAGAATGTGGTATTATACAAGGCCAGCCAATAAATCTAAATGTAAAGCAAAATCTGCATTAAAGTAACCACTGTAAAACGATGTCCATACCACGAACCAGAGCAGCAACTGTTTCAGGGTCAGCATCAATTGAAAACTGTGTTCTATCCCAGATAATTAGGAGTTCCATTGCCGAGTGATTAGAACATTGCGCTTTGAACCTTGAAGAATTTCACTTTCTGTCTGCGCAGGTTCGAGTCCCTCTGGAGACAAAGCTGATTTTTTGTGAGAATGTTTGTCATTATACTTGAGGAAAGCCGGTGTTCACTTCCCGGGTACATTGTATCATTCTAATCAAAATCCAAATTCCTACTAATTATATTTTCTGCGAAAATCATCCTGTAAAGTTACAAAAAATTCATCCATCATATGAAAACTAGAGGTCTGTGTTTGCCCAAGATTGCCCAGATTTGTATATTACATGTGCCCTGGACATCCTGAAGATTTATACTTTGGTATCTGAGATTTATATATATATATTAACAAAGGACTAGTGAACACCTCAATGCAAGTGTACTTTAATTGTGCTTATTTGCAAACTATTCCTTTCGAGGTAAAATTATATTTCCACGACTTTTGTTTATAATTATGTGATAAGCTGGACATAATATATTCGACTTAAGGCAATATGCATACTATCATATCTTTTTGATAAATTTCCGGTCTTGGTTAGTTCTTTAATTAATGTATAATGATCTTTACAAAGATACCTCGCCTGTGTCCCAGAATAAACCATGCAGTAGTATTTTACCGTCATCTTTTTCGTTTTTTATTTTTTTTTTTAATTTCGTAATATGTCTGAGACGCAGCTAATATGGCGCCAGTCTACAATGTGCTTCGTTATACAATCAGGCAGTATCTATTGATTTAATAGTTGACTATTGACAACTATCTTATATGTCGTTTCATCTTGATCACCTACAATTCACCTTACTGCACTTGACATGCGGTCTATCTCGAATTGCGTTCTTGGTAACTTAAAATACATTGACGTGTGCGTGTTCATCCAGTTTATAAGTATAATACCGAATGATTTGGAAATTCATTTACCTGCAGTAATGACGACTGAATCAGTTAAACCATTCATAAATAAGTATTTACACATTGTATAATGTTACTATATGCTATGTATGAATGCAGTTGGAATCGTTCAGTATGTCCAAGTCCAAGTGCTAAGGATATATTGGAGCAAAAGAAGTGACACAAACGTTTCCGACTTGTAATAAACTTGATTGTTAGGGTATGGTGGTTTCGCCCTCCATAACGAAAATCCCATTCAATGAGGGACATTATTTTCAATTTGAATGTTTATCACTTTTGTACTAGCAAATGCGGTTCTGTCAGTTCCATTTGAGTTGTTTTCGGCTGTCGTGCTGTGATGCAATTAGTTCTCTGGACATTTTAGAACTTTTTTCTCTTCTCATAATCTGCTGACAGTTTACTTTCAAACTGGCAACATAAATCGTGAAATTCATGACCTGTGAATCAATGGAATCTCTGTCCTCTTTTGGGATCAATCTGAATGACGCAAACGATCCTCTTGAAAATATTTGGCGCCATTTTGTTACACTATAAGTTTGGTATCGTTAATAACATTTCTAACCACTGAATCATTGTCACTGCCTGTGGAACATTTGAGTCATCGAGGGTAAACATGAAATAAGTACCTAGTATTTTATGCTAAAAAATATTTCGCTCAGAATCTACCATTCTAATTTTAAACATTTCAAATGCCACGATATACATTTTACAGTGGCTACTCTTATTTGGTAGTGTATTATACCACTCTTTCGGTAATATATCTCTTCAGACAATACATATACATTTTAAATTGGAGCTCATCTGATCAAGTCTAATTGACAGAAACGATCGTCTTGAGCATTATAACTTTGGTATTATGTTTACAATATTTATATTAGATTCGAGCTCACCTGATGAAGTCTTGTTGATAGAAACGACCTCCTTGAGCATTTTTATTTTGTAAAACTATAACTTTAGTACCATGCGCCTTATTTTCACCTTCATTTAAATCCACCAGAAAACGACTGGTGCGCAGTCGAGTTTCAAACACGTTCCAGTACAGAACGACTGGAGTATATTTAGTGGGACTTAAACGCGAATTGCCGTGTCATGGTATTTTTTAACATGAAATGAACCTCATTGAATAGCTGAAGGCGAAAACATAAAAAAGTAGAGAAACATTATAATACCCTCAGACAAAAGAAACCACTTTCGATTTTATACACTTGGTTCCTTTATTAGATCAGCTATCTTAAACGCCTCACTTGTTACACGTGGTTTATGTAGAAACATCTTAACAGAATGAAACACTAGAAATGTAGAGGCGTAATTCATTTGACGTAGTATAACCAGATAGATTGATTAAAAACGCATAAAAATGACACCTTTCCAACCAGATGGTGATGTGATTGGAAGATAATATAACATTTACAGATATCATGGACGCAGGTATGAGCAAGGGCGAAAAAAGGAATGTGAGCATATCGATCCCGACCATTAGAATGTCGATAATTATTATCTAAACTCTATTGATTCAATTGCTGTTGTAGAAAGCATTAATTCCTGACCCTGTGACATTGTGTATCAAAAACACGGCTATGAGCGATGAATTTTAATGGATATTAAATGAATATTTAAATGTGGATCCATACTTTTTATATTAGATAATGATATGAATGAATCTGAGAGTATCAAGAACATGAAAGTCAATACAAGTTTTAAGCTTGGTTTTGGCTGTTGCTGGAAATGGATACGGTATCCGATATTGATGAATGTAAGAATGTTGAAATCAAATATAGACATTATATGATCACAAAGATGAAATAAGTTCGATTGCTTTTGTTTGTTTTTTTTTGTTTGTTTTTTTTCTAATTTTGTATTTTTTCTTTTTTCTTTTGTAGTCTTTACTGAATTAATCATAATCCACATGCTTAACTTTATCATCATCATCACCATAATCATCGTCACTATTTTTATTATTATTATTAGAAGTAGTATAATAATAATAATAATAATAATAATATTAATAATAATAATAATAATAATAATTATTATTATTATAATTATCATCATTATTATTATTATTATTATTATTATTATTATTATTATTAATAATGTTATTATAATTGTAATTATTATTGTTATTATTGATATTATTTTTTTAAATTTATTATTATTGTTATTATTATTGTTATTATTATTATTATTATTATTATTATTATTATTATAATTATTATTATAGCCACTTAAATTACAACATTACGCAAGAAAATGGTTAACAGCAATAGGGATATGTAGATATACAAGATTTCTACCTGTGTCAAGTCGAAACGTTAAAGCTTTGTCAAAATATATTCCATAAACCAGAGTACTAATATATTGGGTATATTGTATTGGTCTGATTCCACAATTACCACAATTAACTGGCATTATCTCACCCTATATCTAAACAGATTTGATACATTGCTTTATATTGTTATAAAAAAAACAGTTCTACAACATCAGGCTATATTTGCCAGAGTTATGGGACTTTTTTATTATATTGAATGTATCGGCTTTCGGTGCACTTTGGTCTTTTCCGATGAACTTTCTGTAATATCAAATTTCGTCATATTAAAATTTTCTAAAAAGAATAATTATCAATTAATAAGCTACTCACACATTGAATTGACACGCTATTGTGTGTCACCACTAAGATTAGTAAGCTATGACCAATGTTTCTAAAAATACATTCATGTCCAGGAACCATTGGGTGTTTAAGCTATTTCCAGTAGCTGCTACAAATTTTATATTGAATAAGAGGATACCAAAAAATGAGATATGCTTGAGAAATATTATGCCCACGTAGATGAGTCGATTATAAGGAATTTAAAATCATATTGCCGAAATATTGGCTATAAAAACAAACTCATCGAGAATACCATTGATATGAAGTTCAATACTAAAGTTGGATTATTTGACTGATTCAGAAATATATTGCAATCGGACAGGCACAGGGACAAGCAATGAAATATTACCATGCCCCTCATGGGCATATTGTTACATTTTAGGCTCAGTATTATATATCAATATCTTATTATGACATCAGTATACAGTATACAACAGCCTTATCCGTTTACGTATATTTGACCCATATGTTAGGATAACAATAGGACTAAACTAATTATTACAGATGTAAGGTTTTACAGATAATCTAGTAAAAATATAATAAATCAGTCTTTAGATCAGACTTAAAGGGGCATTAGCTAAATTAATCATTTGCATGTGAATAATTGCTAAACTGGGTTTCTCACACATTGTTCACAAAATATGTAGGAATTCAAGAATTTTTATGCTAGTGTATATGTCTTTTTTGTTAAAGTATATCAATCTAGGCATTAAAAACGTAAGATATTACAGCACAGCTAATGCTCATTTAAAGACAACATACATTCTAAAGTGTATGGCCTTCGAAGGTGTTAAACGTCAATTTTTCAATGAATCAGCTTTAGTTGAGTTTAAACATATTTTATTTCATAATTTCCTACAAAGGGATTGGGCAAAAGCTTTTACAACATTACATATGCCCTTTTCTTACAAAGTACAACATACATTAATGGTCAATAGAAAGACATCATAAAAATAATATATCATTCAAACGAATGCAAGAAGGACCCTGTGCTTGGACAGAAAAGGAAAGGGTGTGGGTAGTTAGGAATGAGAAGAAAACAGAGAATGGGGAAATTAGACGACTGAGTGATATAACAGGAAAAAGAAACTCTGACGCTGAATATTCTTTTCTAGATAAATTCACAACCGGCTTGCATAATTGTCTCATGTTATTGAAAAGCTATCAAAATGACAATGTAAGTTGTGATAATTGTAAGTCTAAATAGATAATAGATAAAAATGCTACCATATCATGTTCCCACTTTTTGATTTACCACAGGATTTACCAAAAAGTGGGAACATGATATTTCTAATAGATTTATTGCATTATGATTACTAATATCAATATTTTAGTCATATAAGATGACATCAGTTCTGTTACCTCCTCCGTTAATAATAATTCTAAGAGTGATATATATATATATATATATGTGTGTGTGTGTGTGTGTGTGCGAGTGTGTGTGTGTGTGTGTGTGTGTGTGTGTGTGTGTGTGTGTGTGTGTGTGTGTGTGTGTGTGTGTGTGTGTGTGAGTGTGTGTGTGCTATTTGATTATTTTATACAAATTTATTCAATATTTAAAACATATCAAAGCTAACTTTACTGATCGAGGACCAGTTGCCGGCTAGGACCAGTAGCCAGCTGTCGTGTGATTTCACTATTAGTATGTACTGCGACAATTTGTTTCCTTCTGTTTGAGAAAAAAAAATGCCTAACAGATTATTTATCTAAAAGAAATATCACAAAATCGGGTTCTATATAGCCGGAATCAAGTACCAGCCGGCTACTGATCCCAGTCGGTTACTGGTCCCCGACAAGTACAGCTGATGAAAAGTTTGTCTTTTCATTGCTACCGGAAACACTATTTCGTAATCACTGATTTATTTATGTATCGTTACTCAATAATTAACACGAAAATATAATTTCCGGTTCAAAAATCTAAATACACTGTTTCAATCTTCCGTTTCCTAAATTATTTTGAACTGTACCGTAAATACACGTATTTTAATTAATTCCCTGACTGTTAAGTGAAATTCATTCTGACAGAGAATTACTTGGCAGACGAGATCCTTCCTCAGAGAAGCGGGAAATGGAACCCGGGACTTTTGATCCGATTGTTTGAAGATTGTATCTACATTTTCGATATAACTTTTTATGATTTACAACCGGGATGCATTATCAGATTTAGTTTTAAAAAGTCTCAAAGATTACAAAGCAATATATATTGTACGTAAGTCAAATATTGAATTCTCTATTAAGATTTCCTAGGTTCCGTTTAAGTCATTATTAAGTATTAAGTATTAAGTATTTAAGTATTTACTAGCGAATTTACAAGTCTTTTAACAGCAAATTGAAATTTACTATTTTGAATTACATGTAATTACCCATTTATCAAAATTTGAAATTCAAATTCGTACGAGGTCTAATACATTTTTTCATGATTATGTCCCGAAGGAGAACTACGGCCTACGACTCATTTGCATCTAAGTAATACACAGATATGTTTAGTAAGATTAATTTTAGAAAATAATTAGAATAACTATAGGTATATATATATATATATATATATATATATATATATATATATATATATATATATATATATATATATAATTCCCCAGTTCATTTGCTAGATTCAACAAAACCACAAATTCCACAAGTGTGTGTGTGTGTGGGTGTGGTTTGTGTGGTGTGTGTGGGTGTGTGTGTGTGTGTTGTGTGTGTTTGTGTGGGCGTCAAAGGTACTGAACGTGACATAATAATCCATAAACATATATTATATATTGATGAAGTATTGCTTGTAGGAGGTATCGGTTTGAGTACTCTACCAACACAAGTCTTGTATTGAATTGACCATTGGACGGTGACTACTTCCAATATCGTCTCTTTAAATAACTCATCAAATGCAATATTGACAATAAAAGAAATCGTCAAAACAGTTCAATGCATTACTAAAACGTTATCAAAGTAATTTTCTCATTGGATTTTTTTCGGGTAATTGAATTTGTCTTTGAACAGTTTTACATTCAAAATAAACCTATTTATCAAACAGCTAAACAGGTGCCCTCAGATCTTATTAACTTTTCCGTACATCTTTAATTTGGCTACCGGTTAGACTTATTTTCTAATTTTAAAAGTTCTCAAGGAAATGTCTTATTATTGACTCTACGTAACTGATCGGCGTATAGCGTGACCAGTGGGATAGATTTAATCGTAACAATAAATTGACTGACAAAAACCTATTTATTTACTTCATTTATTTCTTTTCATTTTTCCCGGATTTTTTTTTCCTTCGGTCACATGTACTCTATGTAATCCATAATAGCATCTTGAAACGGCGGAATATAGTGCTGTAAATCACGAGACGTTAATAGGAAAATTGTGTTTACAATTTTAATGCGGCTTTTAATATTGCATCCAAATTATGTTTCGAATAAAACATATCTGTCTCAGACTTCAATGTGGTTTTTTTCCAAAATTCATGAGATTACTTTCTTTTAATTTTCCTAGCAAATATTATTTATATTAATTTAAATAAGTATGATCCATTGAAACGTTTCAAAAAATAACGTCCCCATTTAAAATGTCTAGAGATAAAAACGTGTAATACTATCTAAGATGCACGGATATTTCATTTTTATAAATTTTATGAAACACATATCGAAAAATAAATCGATTGACAAACGAACGTCTAAGTTAATTAATTTGTTTGAAGGTGATGTTAGTATGCAGTGTTGGATTCAGTATAACAAGTTAAAGAAGCTTTATCTGGAAATTTTAAAAAAGTTTTATAAGTCATATTTTGTCAACTTTAGGGGACATATGCTTACTGCTGTCCGGCCTGAATCTATTCGTAATTTAACAAATTATAACATTAAACATAACATTAAATGAGGTCTCAACCCTGCATACAACAAAAAGAGAATTAATAAGTATAAATTTAAATATTTAAATAAATGAATATTTCCGACCATTTTAAACCAAACGTTTGTCTGTAGAAGCAGAACATATAATAAAACAAAACGTTTTAGTGAAGAATTCAAATTTTGAATTCCAATCCTAAAACTGCAAAGGTATCTAGGGGTTAATGTTGATATAATTTCCTTATTGTAGTTAAACACAACATTATATAACATGAATATAATAAGATGTGGAAAATACAACTTTCATAAAAGCATATTGTTTAGTCTATTTTACAGATAACATCTTGTCTTATTTGTGTTACTTTTGTAACGGTAGTTACAATTTCCCCATCGGCATTTTGCCTAGAAAATCAGATTAACACAAAGTAAACAAAACTAATATTTACATTCATTGCAATTGCATGCCATTGGAAAATAAACAGTGATATTATATCTAATAATGATAGTGAAAACAATAAGACGACTAATCAATTGCAATCATCTACAAATAGTTTAAATGGCATGAAGAAAATGAAATGATATGTTCAAGTGAATGATTTGTTAGAAAAGAAAAGTTTAGTATATGTTGATTTAATGCTTAGTGTAAAGAAAAAGAAATGTGTATAGATTAATGAGACTGAACTTATCCTTCCGGTAGATGAATTCAGATAAGCTTTTAGCTTCTTTTCCAAACCCATCTATCGTAATACTGATTTGCTTGATTCTATTTTTCATGTGACAAATAAAATAATTTTTAAACCAACATTTTTTTTATATTTTACAGAGGTTTGATTTGATTTTTAGTATAGAGTTTTGAACATTCACTGAGATCACACACTTTCATACACCATGCATACTGGCATGAATATATTTGGCATATAATTATAAATATTATTATTGAATACGAAACAGTCAGGAAGCTAACAAGATATATATATATATATATATATATATATATATATATATATATATATATATATATATATATATATATATATATATATATATATATATATATATATTTATATATATATACTGGAATAAATGTCCGTATGTTCGTGTATATATGCAGGGGTGAATTTTTTTTTAGATGTCTGTGTATGAAATAATATTTAGTTCTGAATATAGAAATGTCAATTCCATTTATTTACTTCGGAATTGAAGTTGGCGTATTCACAAATATTAAAATGAAATCAGACAGCGATGATCATAAAAAATTGACATTATCCCAATATGACAAGATTGATGGATTAAATTTCGATTACTTTGGAAGAAAACGCAAAGAATTATACAAAGTCTAAAAGATAAGCGAGAGGTTCAATCCGATTTGACAAGCGTATTTAAATACAAGCTTCCACTAAACACAGTTACAGCAGAGGCCACGCCCCCATCATATAGCGAATATCATTTGCTGACGCTGATATTCTGATATTAGATGTTAATTGAACGGGAATATATATATATATATATATATATATATATATATATATATATATATATATATATAATATATATATATATATATATATATATATATATATATATATATATATATGTATATGTATATGTATATATAAATTATATATATGTATATATGTGTGATGTGTGTGTGTGTGTGTGTGTGTGTGTATGTGTGTGTTTGTTTGTTTGATTGATATATATTCTGCCTTTTTCAGCCATCAATGTTTGTCACCTTTCATGTTTTAAAATTGAAATGACCAGTTAAAAGAAATTTCAGTCTCAATTTTATATCATTTTGTTTTATTCCTTTTCCGTTATAGTTATTCTAATTCAATTTAGAAATTTGACCAATTTTACTGGAAACAAGAAAGAATGAAATATAAATTAATAACAATATAAAATACCAATAATATTATTTAAACACATAATGATGCTAATGCCATAATAATATCAGCAAGATTTAATCTAGACTATATGATTGTTCACCTGTATTTACATGCGATATGAATTCAATGTCCTCATCAGCTCTCAAACGGTAATTTTGCAAATATAAGAAAATATCACCATTTTAGAGTAAGTTTTTTTCACATTAGGGTATGCCGAGTAAAATATAGGACGGTGTATTTAAGAATTTACTCGTCTCTTAGGAAAAGTTCACCCTCATCTAAATCTAGAATATAGATCTTTAAATTCGTTAATTTTTTTGTAGAAACTTTCATTAATTCAAGGCATGCGTAACTTAACACCTGCTTCTGTTAAATCGAAAATACAATCATAAATAACACGAGAAATGTTGACTTGCAAAACGGATGTTTTTATGTTTTATTAAACTTCGATCTAAGCGTTTCCTTTTGCTCCTGGATATCAAAGAAAAATAAAATAATGGAGAAGTGAACTATAATAGATTAAATTGTCATTACAACATCTGAAAAGTCCCAATTCAACTCGGACGACTTACCTGATAATTGTTAAAGAATTCCGAGCTAAATTCACGATTTGATGTGCAAATCCACATACAAACCAACATACGCATAAGAGCCGTCGATCAAAAGCCGAATATCTGTTCAAGTTTAAATTTCAATTTTCTGACTTTATCAAAGTAAATCCCCTTACTCAATTTTAAAAACTTAAAGGGTAGCGGTGAAAGCTTTGATGTGGTTTGTTAACCACCGGACCGAAACTGGAAAGGAACTGGACAGTGACTAGCAAATAAAACGTGTTATATAACGGAGAAGGCTACCGTGTGCCGTGTTGATGTAGTTTTTGTAGTTCAAGCGAATATTGTCAGGGAAGAGATAATTAATGTGAAATGTATGACCACGGAGAGTAATTGATGATTTTTTCATTGCCCCCGCTTTTATTTTGAAAAGTTAACAATAGTATTCAGAGGTATCCGTCTTTTTCTTTTCTTTGCAGGTTTACTAGGAGATAGAAGTTATGCTGTTAGAACTTAAGTGATTGGAAGGCGGCCTGTCACATGATACAACGTGCGGTCGATAGTGGAAATGATTCGAGCCATCATAATATGTCACATAGACGGGAGAATGAAATAAATTTTGCAAACAGAGAGATGCATAAAACGGCTTATTATAATCACAGTACGCCATTTCAAAATTATTTTTCAAATGAAAATGGTTTCCCATATGAAACCCATTACGGACAAACAAACACGTCACCTGGAAGCGATTTTTTCTCTCATTCATCATGTGCAGTTCAGGGTAATCACCAGTCTTCTGTCGGACAGGAATTTAATCCACAACATTACCAAACTCCAGAAGGGTACCCTGCCCCGTGTATTCCGAACCCGGGGATAGCGTGTTCTCCCACAAGTAACACTAACCCTACAGCGATAGGAAAACAAGGTGAAATATATCCATGGATGAAGGAAAGTAGACAAAATTCCAAACAGCGACAATCTCAGCAGCAGCAGCAACAGCAACAACAACAGCAACAACAACAACAACAGCATACAAATGCTAACCAATCTAATCAACAATGCACTGGACCAGGTAAGACCATGTTTCCTTAGTATCTGTCTGTGCTCTAGAAAATAAATAAAAAATGAAATCAAACTGCTTAAATTTAATGGAGTGTGGCTGCTAAATTAGACAGTCTCGTCGTTGTTTCGTTTAGTCGCGTAGTTGTACTGTTGAATGATATATTTGCTATAGACGTTTATTGCCGTCCCTTGATGACCTCTTCCCCATTAAACTCTAATTTTGCTGTGATTGATATTGCTGTAAAACGAGAATGTATTACATATTTACATGTATTAAATTGGAACGTGTAAAATAAGTTGTAGTAAAAACCTGATACGGTTTAAGTATTTTGTTCCGGAAAAAAAATGTTTGTTTAAAGTACATCCTCTTTAATAAGATATTCACCCCAGTAAGAAGATTAAAATGCATTAAACATCTGGTAAGAATTTGCATACAGTAATGTATAAATATTGCAAATTATATTTTGTAGTGTATTCATATCGGAAATAATACGCATAGTATGTAGAAAGTTTTATTGTTATATTTCTTGGTTGTATCTTAATTTTTTCCTGTTATTTCGTGTCACCTTTTATATTTATATATTTTTCAGATTTATTTATTTACCGTTCAAAATTACAAATGCAATGGCGACAGATGTAATCCAAACAATGTTTTCAATTTCATGTAGAAAAATAGTCTCAGTCAATTTTCTGTTGATATTTATTTGAAGTAAAATTGAAGAAGTACCAATCGATAATCAAAACTCAAGTCCATAATAACACGACGAATTAGATGTGTAAATGGTCTCAATATGAAGAAAAATTGCCGATCCAAAACGGGATAAGACCAGTGTCCAAGAACTATACATATTTTTTATCATAAAAATTAAAATTTAAATTTCTGATATTTCGTTTTTTTGTATTCGGACAAAATAATGTAAACATAATATCGGTCTATTCCTACTTCTCGTTACTATTTTTATTTTCTAGCTGAATAAAACATCATTGTGTTATCTATTTTGTAGGCATTCATATTTTGTCGTGTTTTGAATTTACTAAAGACGTATGCATGTTTTCACTTATTCATACGGATATACTATAAGAATTATAGCATCGCAATTATCCACTTTCTTAAAATCCTGGTAGATCACGATATTTTTTTCCTAATCATGTATAAGTTTGACGAAGACAATATGTTCATTATACACCAAACTGTGCCGTCGGTAAATTCCAATGATTAAGATATAGTGGAGGATAATATGTGTGTTTTCTCTCTTTCTCTCTCTCTCTCTCTCTCTCTCTCTCTCTCTCTCTCTCTCTCTCTCTCTCTCTCTCTCTCTCTCTCTCTCTCTCTCTCTCTCTCTCTCTCTCTCTCTCTCTCTCTCTCTCTCTCTCTCTCTCTCTCTCTCTCTCTCTCTCTCTCTCTCTCTCTCTTTCTTATCTGTTAATTAAGAAGAGCCAGTTTGTGGAAGCGTATCAGTAAATATTTAATCAAGTATATCATATTTAGAATCTTCGCATTGCTTACTTTTCCAGTGGGAATAGAGTCGATTCCTAGATGGGTGATAAATCAAGATGGATCGATTAAAATTGTAAAAAAAGATGCAGGTTTTACATGACATTGTAAACACTGTGTGCAAGCCTTACAACTAGTAACTATTTTAATTCATGTAAAAACATGAAGACAATAACTTTAATTACTTTTGCATCAGCACATACATATGGTTGTGAATTGGATGTGTAAATATAAAAAGTACAAATTTTAGACAAATTGATTATTTGCAGATAAATTAAAGTGCATTAAAGATCTAAAATGATAATTAATATTCCCGTTGTCCTATTTCATTATCAACACACACACACACACACACACATACATACACACACACACACACACACATATATATATATATATATATATATATATATATATATATATATATATATATATATATATATATATATATATATATATATATATATATGAACACAACAATATATATTTTTTTTCATTCATTAAAAATGTTTGAGTTATATGGATATTATATATGCACTGATTGTAATACAAATGTGTGCAGACAAGATTAGCAAATTTAATACTCTCAGTGCAGTACAACATATATATTTTTTCATTCATCTAAAATGTTTTGAGTTATATGGATATTATATATGTACTGAATGTATTAAAAATGTGTGCAGACAAGATTAGCAAATTTAATACTCTCAGTGCAGTACGATATCAAAACATGAATAGCAGGTTACATATGAAAACAATAATCTTTTCGGAACATAAATCATACGGACGCATTTGAAGAATACCGGCTCTTCCGAGTTTTGTTTACCTTTTCGTTCAATGTTCGCGGGACTAAATTAGAGTACACTTGTAATTTTCTCTTCTGGTGATTGAAAAACAAAACAGTCATTTCCCAATGTTTTCAGACAATAACATATTACTTGTGAATACGGTAACCCAGTCTTTCATCTCACATTCTTTATTCATAAGATATCTATGATGTATTTTCCAGAGCCAACAAAACGTGCAAGAACAGCATATACAAGCGCACAGTTAGTAGAGCTGGAGAAAGAGTTCCACTTTAATAGGTATTTGTGTAGGCCTAGAAGAATTGAAATGGCTGCTTTGCTTAGTTTAACAGAAAGACAGATAAAAATTTGGTTTCAAAATCGCCGGATGAAGTACAAGAAAGAACAAAGGCAGAAACCCAACTCGGACAAACTTGGAAAATCTGATGGAAATATTTCCGGAACAGATAGCGACAGCCAAGGGTCAATATCTGGTGGGGGAGATTTAATGATAAATGAATGTGGTGGGAAACTTAGTCCTGATGAGTTAACGCATGCGCAGTCGACTCATAAACCTCATCCTGGAATGACGAATCACCACACAAATCACCATAATAATAACCGACACCAACGATCACCTCAACTCCCGAGTCCTGGTCATGTGAACCACGACCAACAAAATATACGGAGTCATTTTAGCCCAGAAAATGGACATTTTTTTCCGGAAGGAAGTCCTAATTCGCCATTAATGAAACCATCAATTTCACCGACAACACCTCATAACAACAACATACCGATCAGTGAAATGTGTTTACAGTCACATCAACAGCATCATCAATCCCAGATGTCCATGTCCAACCCGTATTTGCACACGGCTCAATCAGGACCCGGATATAACAATGTACAATATGTAAATAATTCCCAGGGACACATGTATAACGACGTGCAACCTATGGAACCGGACCCTGATTCCGGAATGCCGACATTGGCTTCGGTTCATCTATATCCGTCTCCAATGCCTTGTTCAGTAAGCACTATGGGGAATTATTCTCAGGGCCCGTATGACTATGTCCCAAAACTTACACATTTGTAGTCATAGTAAGGTATAGAAATGCTATAGGTTATTTTTTTGTCTGTTTTAGATATTGTTTACAAATAAATGCCAAATGTGTTAGCATGGTCAAGCAGGGGCGTAGTATGCTTCACTACAAGCTTTCATTACATTGTATAAAGTTAATGATATTTTTTTCTGTATTTAGAAAATCATTGACGAGAACAAACTATATGGTTTACATGGATAAACTGTTTTATTTTCCTGAAAGTTTATCTAAACGTTACAAGGTGCCAGAATATATAGATTATTATTCAGTAAAATCAAACCTCCTTGGTTGTTTAATATAATTTTTACTGTCCAAAATTTTATTTGAACGTCACAAGGTGCCAGAATATATAGATTTACATTCAGTAAAATCAAATCTCCTTGGTTGTTTAATATAATTTTTGCTGTCCAAAATTGTTTACTGTTTGGTATATGTTTGGATATATTGCATACACAATCTGCTACAATAGGATATATATTGTCTCGGAATTTTCAGTTTTTGATTAACAAATACAGTATAATGATAGTTTTAGACTTTTATATGAGTAGTATTTAGAACTTTTAATATTAGTTCACTTGCAGTTACTTAAACAATGCATCATATACGTTATTATTTCGACAATTGCTAACAAATGCAGTGATATAAAGATAAAACCTTTTGAATCAATACCATTATCTTTTTAATAACATTTAATGTAACATACTATGAAGATAAATTAATAATGTGTTTTGAATATACGATGAACAACAAAACCGTTAGCGCTTAAGATAACTAACACACGTAACCATATTAGAAGTTAGCATAAAAGGTTAAGATTTGAAATGCCTGGTTATATACGTTTGAAACTGTATCGAGGGATATATACAAACCAGTCAAATTCAATGCTTTGTTCTGCCTTAATTTATTAGTTCTAAAACGGTCCATTGGCTATAACAATTATTGACCTGGTCATCTCCTTGATTATCCTATCTGAACCAAATTAGGTCCGTAAGTTAATGATGCATTGCTTTTTGACACGTGGATAACAAATTAATGAAACTTTAATAGTGTCCAGGAGTGGTCAATTTCTATTTGCATTTGACCACTGCTTCGAGATAACAATTTGCTGTAGTGTGTTATCTGGTGTTCATCTGTCGGGTTCATGAATATTTATGACAGATCGCGTGTGATTTCGCGCGTTGTGGCGATCTATGACGTAACGGAGGATTATAGCGTGGTAGTAATTGTTTTCGGTAATGTAACACTAGTTAACATTTCTGCGCAAATGAGATCACACCATATTGGGCTTGTTCATCAGCACATCCGAAAATCTGATCCTAAAATTGCAGTTAATGTTTCCTTTCCCTTTCTTTTATCTTTGAAAATGCTGTAAGGAATCATTTGGTGTCAGAAAGATTTTAAAAAGTGACTATAGATAATACTGATATATAAATTCCAAATATTTTTCTAAGCTAAGATTTATTTTACATCAACTCACAAAAAATTAAGATACACAAAACCTTCAAATTCTTAAATTACTGAACACTTTTAAAAACAAAACAAAAAACCAAATATTTTGACATGGATCGAAAATGAAATGCCAAGTGTTTTCAAGTGCAAGTTTAAACGGTTCAACTCTGGCATGACACCACAGCTTCTAATAAGCACGTCATGGTTTATTTATTAAAACCTAACAGATGTAATTCAGGTGATATCAGTCTGAATTTTTATCTAAATATAACTTGATCAAGAATTTCGCATTTGTTTATACTCTGTATCATGTTTATACATTGCTTCTATTTATTTTTTTTTTATTTTTCAGACGTGTTTGTAAATTCTTTTGATACCTTCACATAACAATTTCCATTTTTGACAGTTTTCCTTCCTGTAATATATATCTGACTTAAATTTTATTTTACATCATTTCCATAAACATGTAAAGTTTGTCAATTTGTTCTTTTTCACAAATAGAATCTAAAGTTAATGAAAACACACTTAACAGCTTTTGGAAAAAAAAAATAAAAATGTATCTAATGGAACACACTGTAATATAATACAAACGTAAGATACAATTGGTATTGATACTTGTAATAACTTCAACATCATTATTTTGAATTTCACCAAGAAATAAAATATTAAATTCCTGAGTTGCTACATGTATGTATATATATATATATATATATTTAATAAAGCAATTTTATATAACTAATTAGTAAATTTAATACCAGTTCATTGATTTTAAATGACATTTGATGAAGGCAAATTGATTTAAGACGAAATGATATATTATAATAACATGTTGCTTGTGTTAAAACGAGATAATCTTATCATTTCACTGAAATTACAAAATATTCGTAAAATATTTCAGAAAGAATTATTAAACGTTATTGAGTCACGTGTAGTATAGAGAAAGATAAATCATTATAATATTTGATTTAAAAAAATAACTAAATATCAGGACATTTATTGTTATAATTGGACTACAATGTCCATTTTAAAAATTTACCAAACCTTTGAATTTTTGAAAGAGTTTGACAGTTTATTTGCAAAAGGACGGTATACTCTTCCCGGATACATTGTGAACGAATCCTCTCCTCTACTATTAAAACCTTTCCCGCTACCATGTAACTGAAAAATTGTTGAGTTTGACGAAATACACAATTCAAAATTAACAAAAACTGAACATTCGAAAATAATTTTTGTTTGATGATTATGCTTATAATGCCATTGTTATCAGCTCTTTTCTATACCTATATAGCTCCCCCTGGTTAATATTGTGTTTTGATTTCCATTGTTCATTTCACTTGTGAAGTGTTGATATGGAAAACGCTAGTAATGTGATAAAACATGTATGTAGAATCTCGGCTTTTCCAGTTGTAGACGGATTTGGCAGGTTGAAGCAGGGTTAACCCGGGTCATTAATTCTGAGTACGGATTAATTTGATTGGGAATGTTTATCGCTTACGTCCCAGAATAAGTCTGGCAAGAGAGAAAATTTGACTGTTTTATATACAAAACACAAACATAAAAAACAAGATTCATTAAAAAAATGGTTGCAATTTTGGTTTCACTGATAAGACAATGAATGAAATTAGCTTTATATTGCATGTTTTTTTCCAGTTTTTCTAATTATCACATAATTAATTTTTAAATACAACCAAAATGTATTACATTATATATAACTGCCTTTGATATGTTATTATGTAAAGTAATGGATCAAGGACATTGACTCTTGTGTATAATTAAAACAAATCGATGTCCAGTCCAGTTTGACAGTATTTTACACCTATTATATAAAAAATGCTTTGTCAAAACTGCTTTTTTTCCAAATATGCTTTGTGAAAAAAATACTTTGACTTTTTCTGCCTCTATCCCTAATACAACTGTACACACACACACACACACACACACATACACACACACACATTTATGTATACATATATATATATATATATATATATATATATATATATATATATATATATATATATATATATATATATAAATATATATATATATATATTATAATGTTTCTATAAAAACTCGACCAACCTTTAAAGGCACTTTTAATGTACACAAAAACTTTTTTTTCTATTACTTATTGGAAGCTGCTTGTGTTGAAGTTAGAGAAATAGTTCTCGCACGTATGGTTAATCAGGGTAATTATGTAAAATAACAATTGTTATTTGTTGTTATTAATTATATATATATATGTTACCATTAGCATGTATATCGTATTGTCCATGTTTACTTAATTATTGTAAAGAGAGTAAATGAGGCATTTCTCGGAATATTTTATTTTCATAATTCCTAGTTTTAATTTCATTTAGAATATATTATTTGTACGCACGGTGTTTTAACTTAGTAAAAGAAAATTGATTAGTATATTTGTTTTTTCTTTATTCCGAAGTCATACCGAACCACTTGTCAAAATAGTTCATATGTTTGTAACATGGTGTTCAATAACTTTTTAACATATTTTCGATTTTATGTCAATGCTAAAGTTTTATATTTCGGATTATACCATTATGTTATCTGTTTGTAGCATTGCAATAACATTAGGATGGTCCAGGCATTCAATTTTGGCACCAATGACCAAATTATTCCATTTTTGAAGTGTTGTGTTTCAGATTTCTAAGTTACGCTAGATGGAAGCGTTAGGAATCTTTTAGAAGGTGTTGGATGGGTTTAATTAATCCATATATGTGAATTAATGACTGTAAACGTATTCGGAAAGGCATATATACGTTCTATAATATATATATATATATATATATATATATATATATATATATATATATATATATATATATATATATATATATATATATTGTGGAATCTCACCTTATGACCACCTCGCTTTTATGACTCGCATATTAGACCTACTTACTTATCTTAATAATGTCTGAAAGCTTAGTCCAGACTGCCACTTACGATATCACATTTTGTAAGTTAGTTAGGTTGGACTTAAAAGAGAGGTACCACTCAATATATACGTAATATATATATATATATATATATATATATATATATATATATATATATATATATATATATATATATATATATATATATATATATTTACGCTACAAATACTGACAACATTCGAAAGAGCATTTATAAATAAAAAAGTTAATATCGTTTTTGATATTGCTCCTTAGTCCTTGTGATACAGCACTGAATTTTTATTATTTTTGACTCGTAAAACTTCATTGTTATTAATTTGTTTTGCATGCCTTTGAAAGCATTCGTCTCTTTAGTATTTTGTATAATTAATAATGACTGAAATAAACATTTATAGTATAGATCTATAATTAAAGAGCATAGATGTAAAAAAAAATGTCTGATGCACAATTATTTTAATTCAATTTCTTAGACTTTTATAATTTTCACACTGTGCATAAATAACAAAAAAAAAAAAACCACTTTTATCACTTTAATGATCATATGTCCTTTTAGAGATAAACCAATATGTGAAAAATGTATATCTAGCATATATGAACAATGAGTCCTCAAATTAATTCCACTGGATTGAATTGGAAAAAAAAATGTATATTTTGAATTTTTTTTTTCAGTATGCTCTTGAATTATTGTATCCCAGTGCTATCATGTTACAAAATCTGTGTATGTTTAGAAATGTTTGTTTTGAAATAGATTTGAAACATGCATTTTTATTATTCAGATATTTTGGTTTAGACAAGAAGCAATATAATGAAATACAAATGTAAATAGATCAGGTAAGATAGTTACGAGTAGGGCTTAATGATCGGTTATTGACATCCATAGTTGAAATGTACATTCAAAGAAATGTGTCTTTGTAGTGAATGGTAGAATAGATTATTCGTAAGAATAAATAATGAATGCTCAATGTTGATACCGTGTGTGAAAATTCAAAACAAAATAAAATTTAAGTAAACATATATTAGAATCTTTGTTATTTTATTTTATGATATCTAGTTTCGTAATCACACATATTTTAGTGGAACATTGAAAAGTATGTTTGTGTGTGTTTTTGTGTGTACGTATGTGTCTGTAACAGCCAACTCAGTAAGTGACATTAATGTTTCTTTGTGTCAATACTCTAATTTTTACTTGATTAAAGTTTAAAAAAACAAGAATAAAATTCTAAAAGTTACGCATATTGTCAATGTCCCTTGTGGAATACAGTAGAACTTGAGTATCGAGATAAGATATCCGATCAAATTGAATACAACGAAACTTGTCTATAAATTCCATTAATTGGAACAGGTATAAGTGACTGTAATAGGCATGTGGCCCTTATAAAGAGGTTTATCTATTATATAAAAAAGTTAACAAAGGTTATATTTTATGGTCGTTATAGACAGGGGTCATTTATAGAGAGATGACCTTTAAAGCAAGTTTGACTTTAGGTCTCAATTGCGAACTTTTTTTAAGTTGGAATCTTGACTTATCGAATATCTATAGAAAGTCAATAGACTGAATACTAATGGTCTTAAGAACGAATTAGTCTTCTAAGTAAGGAGGTCTTCATGCGAGACTTCACTGTATTTGGAAGAAAAATGAATTTGTCTATCCATATATGTTCAAAGATTCAGATATATTTAATCTAATTTAAATAAGAATGTGGACGATTAATCTACAAAATATTAGCCAGGCGCATCAATGAGAGGGTATATTCTATTTACAGTTGAACCTCGCCTAGAAATCACCTCGCTTAGGAGACCATCTCACATTTCAGTCCATCAATTTCCAGTCTCTTGATCACTTAAAAGACCACCTCACTAATCAGGGCAATTTTAGTCTGTCAGTAAGTCAGTCAGTCCGAAAATTAGTATGTCTTAATTGAGAAATTCCATATATATATATATATATATATATATATATATATATATATATATATATATATATATATATATATATATATATATGACTTCTGTTCGATTCCTGTCAGCGCTCCATACCTTAAGGTTCTGCAAAGGTGTTCGACAGCAACCGAATTTTACTCAGATGAGACTTTAAACCAAGGTCTTGTATCCGTTCTTAAGATACACATATAAAAACCTCATGACAATGACGTCAGGATACAGTACAGGCCAAAATTTGTTGCTCTTTCCTGATACCTGATGATGTCTCCGTTTAAAGAGGTATTGATTTGTACTACTTGTACTTGAAAGACGAACTGTATATTACACAATTCCAAATTTTATATCCCTATATATTTTTGAAAATTAGGTCAGGTCCAGTATGGTATGCATATACAAATAGTAAGGTTGAAAATATTCAATTACAAGTGAATAATTACCAAACTGGCTTTCTGAAGCGAGTTTCACAAAAAGATATAGGAATTTAAGATTTTATTTGCCTTTGTATATCTCTTTTTTGGTTATTGTATATTAATCTAAGTAGTCAAAAGGAACGAAAATATTTTGAAAAAAACACAGGTTATACCGCTTTTATTAAGTATTATTGGCATGATATTAAGTAATAGTAAAGGCAATACATGTAAACAAACTCTCGTTGTATGGGTTTAAATCAAAAGTAGCTGGCCTGATGATACCAACCGGTTATTTTATACAAAAAGAATACTTTTCCTTTCAAGCAGAAGTGTTCTAAAACTTAAGAATTTATCTGTTATACTGTGTCGATTCTTAGTCGGTTACGAAAATACATTTAAATTCAATTTGTGCGATCGGAAACAATTCTGTTTACTCTCAGAATTATACCTCTATTAAAAATTCAAGTTCGAATAGCGAAGTCTGAATGATGGAGAAGACCCACTTGTTTAGTAAACCGACCTTCTTTAAACCTAAAACTGGTATCATGTTTATATTTTACTGTAAGGCATAAATAAAATTTCGCCCCATTCTATGCTATGCTGTCAGTCCTTATATTAGATCTTCAGATAGTGATATT